>CAUYUJ010018298.1:113739-156325 GCA_963575745.1 Prorocentrum cordatum | reverse complement strand
GGAGGTGGAGGAGGATGACATGGATGAGGTGCTTTTTCGAACGGCCGAAACGGTCCTCCCGGTCCCCTCCACCTCCTACTCCTTCTGGCTCTACCCTCGGCTCGGATTGCGCTGGACGCCTGCCCGACGTTCACTCCTCCTCCTTCTCCTCCTCCTCATCCTCCCTCCTCCTTCCCGGGTGCCCGGGGGATGCCCGGATGCCCCGGTGCCGGGGTGCCTGCAATGCCTGGGTGCCCGGGTGCCCGACAGGGGGTCTTCCGTGCGGGTCTTCCGTGCGGCGACAGTGCTCTCGCTGTTGAAGGATGCGAATCCAAGGGCGCAGTTGTACGACCGAATGTGCTGCATGAAGTGGTCGTGGGAAAGACCCGGACGAAGGAGCTGAGCCATTTCGGCCAGAGCGGGAGGCAGTAGGGGGATGCCAGCCAGGGCTCCGTATTTGCAGCACGCGCCGAAGTCCTTTCTGCGTGCTGCCGGGCAACGCGCGCGTTCGGCGAAGAAGTGCAGAGCCCCGCACGTTGCGCAGGCTCCTTGAAAGTGGCCGGTCGGAGAGAGCGACGCTTTCGGAACGCGGTTGCTGCATCATTCGTCAGTCGACCACCAGCCGGCGCGGTGGCCGGTGCGTACGCCAAGAGAAGTCCCAGGCACGGGTTCTGCGAACCAGTTCCGATGCGCTGCGCAGGCGGGCGGACAGCTGGACGAGTTCGGAAGTGCTACGCGGGTGGACTTGAGGCGACACCACGGCACGGAACATTTCGGCGAGTCACGTGCTCGGAGGTACATGCGGACGGCTGCCCCCACCTGCTTGCGGAGTGCTTGCGACGGATCGCTACGTGGACGGGCGTGTGGGACACCAGAAGACCCCGACGTCGGAGGATGATGGGGCCCGGCGGCGGCGGTGGCTACCGCGGCATGTCGGACGTGGTCGGGGCTGTATCCGGTGGCGTACATTGCTTTCGTCAACTTTCTGTCGCACAGTGGGAAAGAACATGTGGGTTTCAAGAAACGTTCGCACATGCCGTTGTTGCGCGGCACTGCGCGTCGCACGCCATGGCGGGCGGGGGCGCGGCAGCCGGCCTTTCCGGGCCCGTGGCAACGGGGCCCCGCGAGGCAACAGTGCCTACATTCCACCACGGTGCCGAGAGGGCCCACGCGAAAAGCGCACCCAATGGCACGATTGCTACATGGCTTGCCTTTCCGAATGCACGTGACGCAGAGGCCGTCGGACGACTTCCGTTAAGCTACACCGTTGCACCCAGACGAGCTACAAGGGGCTGCGGCTTGCTCGTAGGATCGTTTGGAGAGGGATGGTAGTGGTTGTGGTGTGGACAGCCCACACGTTCGACATAGGCCTGCTGAACCAGGGGTGGAACGGCCGTCGCACCTACGCGTCGCGCATGGGAAACAGGACGAAGTGCAAAGACAACACAAAGTGTCCTCTGGCGACTCGACTACGCTCGTACACGCGAGCGCGCGGCAGAAGTGGAGCAGGGCGGGCGGTTGGCAGACGAGGCAATGCTGTCCGTGTTGTCGAAGGACGCGGAAGTTGCAGGTGGCCGTAGCGCAAGGAAAGACCCCGACGATGCACATGGGGCATTGCGCGCCCGTTCGAGATGTGCTTTCTTGCACCGCTGGCGCCCCGCACTTCGGAGCGCTACATCGCGAGGGCGTAGATGCAAGCGCCGTCGAAGACTGCGTTGGAGCGGCTAGAGAAGGGCTGGCGGCTGAGCTGGCTCCGCCACAGTGAGCGCACAAATCTGGAGTTCCGGGCGCTCCTCGGGGCGAGAAGCACACTGCGCACGGTCGACGTCCGGCTTGGCATGGGACGCAAGTACTGTGGGCTGCATCGCTCCGTTCTTCTTGGCAGCCAGGCGACGCGCAGGCGAATTGCCGACCAGGGTTGTAGGGGCAAGAATGGTTGTTGTGATGGTTAACGCATTGCGGAAGCCAGCCTGATGCATTTTTGACCTTTTGCCGGACGTGGGAAGGACACCCCAGCACCGCGAAGCGACAGGGCAGGGAGCCTTCAGAGCACGGAAAGCACGGGCCAGATGATTTGTTGGTTGCCAGAAGGCGGCAGCCGACGCCGGCGTTCCTACACAAGTTCCACTCACGCGTGGTATTGTGGCATGGGTCGGAATAGTGCGTTGTGCAGAAAGTAGGCGTGACATGTGTTTTTGGCCGTCGGAAGGGTGGAGCTACAGGAGCCTCGCACTGGGGGTGGGCACACCGTGCATCTGCCGAAAGGCACCGCTTGCAAAATCTGTGACGTTCTCGTTTGTTGGTGCCTTCGACTGGGATCTGAGCTTGGAGTCCACTGCAAATTGGATAGTTATGACACGTGTGTCGCGGCCTCTCAGTAACAGCTGGAGCCATGACCACGAATACGGAGGTGCAGGGAGCGGCGGCTCGACCCGCGATATGGATGGCAGCCTGCAATGCCGTAAAAGTAAGCAGGAGAATACTGACTGGTGACTGCGGAGGCAGCAGCATCATGTCTTCAGCCGATATGGGGTACGGGGTCGGTGGAGCAGGACGCGGAAGTGCAACTCGGAGACCTTGTTGGAAGCTCCGGGAACAGCCTCGGCGCTGACCTGGGCCCCGTCATGGCTCCATGGATGGGCCAATGGTTGTGCACGGAAACGGAAAGAGCGCTGAAGGAACTTGCCCGAGACGGCTCATGGCACCCTTCGCTCTTGGGAGCATAAATGTGAAGGGCCGGTTACGTCACTGCTCCCCGTCCTCCTCTCCTCCTCGTCCTCCTCCTCCTCCTCATCATCATCAGCCTCCTCCATGTCCTCCCCGCTCTCTTCAATCTGCCGCTCCTTCTCTTCCTACACCTCGTTCTCGTCCTTCCTCACCTCGAGTCACTCCCCAGTCCTCCTCATCCTTCGCTCCCCTTCCATCCTTGTCATCAGCATCCCTCGCCACCATTACTTACGCCTCCTCATCATCATAATGTATGGTGTGGCTCTCGCGTGGCCATCATTGGGCTGTCTTGGGGCCTCGCATGACCCTCTC
Source organism: Prorocentrum cordatum (assembly GCA_963575745.1). Taxonomy (NCBI): domain Eukaryota; class Dinophyceae; order Prorocentrales; family Prorocentraceae; genus Prorocentrum; species Prorocentrum cordatum. The sequence goes on along the minus strand of CAUYUJ010018298.1, from coordinate 153,307 downwards.
GGGGTCAGTTTTTGGAGGCATACTGGAAGTCTCTGGGGCGTATTGGGAGGAGTTGTTGGGCCTCTTGGGAGCCTCCGGGGAGCCTTTTGGGGGGCGCTTGGGTGGCCTCGGGGGGCTTCTTGCGGCCTCGTGGGGCCCTCTTGGGGTCCGCTGGGCTCGCTTAGGCAATCTTGAGGCCATGTCGGGGCCCTCCTGGGGCCGTCTTGGGCGACTCCTGCGCCGTCCTGGGGCGCTCTTGGACCGTCTTGGGACGCCTTTGGGGGCGTCTTGGGCCGTCTTGGGCCCGGCTTAAGGGTCTCTTGGGCCGTCCTGGGGCTCTCTTGGGGGCCTCTTGGGCCGTCTTGGAGCGTCGGAAAGCAAAAAAAGCAAGAACGCGAAAAACATCGAAAGAACCAATGACAAATCAGCGTTTGTGGCCTCTTGGGGTTCTCTTGGGAGGCCTCTTGGAGGCCGCTTGGGGCGTGTTGGTGGCCTGTGGGCTCGTCTGGAGGCCATGCTGGCGCGTGTTGGAGGCTCGCTGGCCTTTTAGGCAGTCGTCAGGCCATGGCGGGGCCCTCCTGGAGCTGTCTTGAGCGGCTCCTGGGTTGTCTTGGGGCTCACTTGGGCCATCTTGGGACGCCTTTGGGGGCCTCTTGGGCTGTCTTGGGGCCGGCTCAGGGGCCTCTGGGGCCGTCCTGGGGCTGCCTTGGGTGCCTCTTGGGCCGTCTGGCAGCGTCGGAAAACAGAAAAAGCGAGAAGGCAAACCAAATAGAAAAAAACAATGAAAAATCAACGTTTGTGGCCTCTTGGGGCTCCTTGGGAGGCCTCTTGGAGGCCGCTTGGGGCGTGTTGGTGGCTTCTGGCCTCGTTTGGAGGCCATGCTGGCGCGTGTTGGAGGTCCGCTGGGCTCGCTTAGGCAGTCTTCAGGCCATGGCGGGGCCCTCCTGGAGCTGTCTTGGGCGGCTCCTGGGCCGTCCTGGGGGCCTTTTGGGCCGTCTCGGGACGCCTTTGGGGGCTTCTTGGGCCGTCTTGGGGCCGGCTTAGGGGCCTCTTGGGCCGTCCTGGGGCTCTCTTGGGGGCCTCTTGGGCCGTCTTGGAGCGTCGGAAAGCAGGAAAAGCGAGAAGACAAAACACATTGAAAAAACAATGAAAAAAACAACGTTTTTTGCCTCTTGGGGCTCTCTTGGGAGGCGTCTTGGAGGCCGCTTGGGGCGTGTTGGTGGCCGCTGGGCTCGTCTGGAAGCCATGCTGGCGCGTGTTGGAGCGCTCGCGAGCTGTCTTGGCTGGGCTGGAGCCCGCCCTGGCGGTCTCTGGAGCCGAACGGGAACCCTTCCGAGCGGCCCCGGGGGCCCTGCACCCCCATGCGCCCCCGAGGTCCTTGGGCTCGGCCGGGGGACCTCGTCCCCCGGGATATCTATATATATATATATATATATATATAAAGTACATATGAAAATTTAAAAAGTGCAACAGGGCTTCAGAGAAGGCACGCCGCCTTCTGGGAAGGCCTTCTCCTTCTCACTTCCCCCCCGCTCGCCGCCGCGATTGGGGCTCGACGCACCCACCCCTGAGCCTGTCCCCCCACAACGTTGCTGCTGAGATGCACCGGGGCTCTCGCCCGGTACGGTTGGACCTGGGACAGAAGAACATCCCCTTCAAGAACACGAGACCCTCCGACGGCCAAAACACTCAGAGCATCCAAGGGTGCCATCCCCCAAGAACAATAGGGTACACGTCGTTCATGTCTAATCGTGCTCATTTCTAATCGTGCTCGTTTCTAAGTGTTCCTGGTCCCCTAGTGGCCAGGAAGAGGCCCAGGATAGAACAATTAGAAATGAAAGGACCTTGGCCCGCAAAAAAATCAAAGAGCCTTCGAATAATCAGAAAGGAACAATGTGTACCCTCCCCGACACGGCCTCGATCTTACACCTCGGTCGCACCGTACTTTGCACTGGCCTTGCGTCAACTGCTCCCCCTGGCAAGGCCACAGGGCCGCCGACCTTCGAGAGACGGGCGCACGGCGGGCCCACGCCGCGCTGACGTCGGGCGATGGCCTCTGCCAGCGCGTGGATCCCTCGACCTCGAACAATCCAAGACGAAACCAGGACGGAGATGAAATCGGGTGAAGACAAATCGAGAATCTCTGAGATCTGGCGGCTCCGCGGCCTTCTCACCGAGAGCGCTGCGGAAAGCTCTGGAACGGATTGATCCTCAGCCGAGCCCAGTCCGACGATCGCGGCTTTTCAATGGCATCGACAGCTTCAGGCAACTGGCGGCGTGCAGCCCTAAAAGCCCGCGCTGGGGTCGCCGCCGCGCCGGCGCGGCGCGAACAAGCCATGAGGAGCACAGCGAGCCCCTCTCCCCAGAAGGGCCCCAGCGCAGGGGAGGCGCGTGGGCCGGAACAGGGGGCCCAGTACGGCCGCGGGACAAAAGGTTTGGCGCTGGCCTCGCCGAAAAAAGTCACACGTCCGAGCGATGCCATGTAGAGGAATGTCTGGCGGTCTGGTGGGGCCTTGCCCTACCGGAGCGCGGAGCGCAGGAGTCGAGCATCGGGGGCCGAGACTGGGGGACCCATGCAAGACCAGGAGAAAACTTTCCTGGGCGACCCAGTTCATCCTGCGGCCGCGTTCACACAGCAGGTAGCAGGGGTTCGGTGAACCACTCGATCTTGGGACCCAGTCCCTCCATTGACCTACTCCGCCTGCAATCGGCACAGGTGGTTTCTGGGCGGGTGTGGCAAAGAGCGCGTCAAAACACACATTTGCCAGATCGTGACACAGCACAATGGAGCGCATGGGGCGGCTAGGGCGAAAGAGAAGGAAGAAGAGGGAGGGAGGAGGAGGGCGCGGAAGGGAAGGGGGGATGTTCCTGTGTTCGGCCCTTTCAGGGCCTCTGGGGGCCCATCGTCGCCACGGCTGAATCCGCCTCGAGACCCTAGTCAAAAAGCGCTCCAAGACAGGTTTGGGGGTGTCTTCTGCTAAAGGGGGCGGCCCTTAGACATGCTTGGCACGGGGACGGAAAACGCAATTACTTCGACCAGATGCGGAATCGCTGGCCTGCCCGTTGTTCCTCCTCTTCCTTCCCCGATTCCGCTCGCCCGCGTCACATCAGTCGGTATGATTAGGGTTCTCTTGAGCTCTCTTGGGGGCCGCTTGCGCCTGTTTGAAATCATCACACGCATGTTGGGCAAAATCGGAGGTCTGTTGGACCCTCTGGAACCGTCGCGTAGGCCATCTTTGTGTACCTTACACGTACGAGGAACTCACGCGCGTACTTGGAGTGTACGCGCGTATGCGCTCACGCGGTGCTTACGCGGAGTTTGCGCAGAACTTACGCGGGCACCCAAAACGGCTCAGAGGGCCCCAGAACAGCTTAAGCTGGCTCCAACTCACGAGGAGCTCACGCGCTTACGCGGAGCGCTCGCGCAGTTTACGCGGCCTGGGCCTTGTTTGGGGACCCTCTTGGGACCTGTTTGGGCCATCTTGGGCCCTGGACAAGGAAAAGGAGGAAGAGGAGGAGGAGGAGGAGGAGGAGGAGGGAGAGGAGGAGGAACGAGGAGCGAGGAGCGAGGAGCGAGGAGCGAGGAGCAAGGAGGAGGAGGCGGAAGAAAAGGAGGGCGTGGAGGAGGAAGAAGAGGAGGAGGAGGAGGGGGGAGGAGGAGGAGAGGAGGAGGAGGAGGAGGAGAAGGAGAAGAGAGGAGCGGAGCGAGGCGAGAGCGAGGAGCGAGGAGCGAGGGGAGAAGAACGAACATGAGGAGGGGAGGAGGAGGAGGAGGAGGAGGAGGAGGAAGGGGAGGAGGAGGAGGAGGAGAAGAGGAAGAGGAGAAGGAGGAAGAGGAAGAGGAGAAGGAGGAAGAGGGCCGAGGAACGAGGAGGAGCGCAGAACGAGGAGTGAGGAGCGAGGAGCGAGGAACGAGGAGCGAGGAACGAGGAGCGAGGAGGATCGACGAGCGACGAGGAGAGAGGAGCGAGGAGGAACAGGAGTAGGAGAAGCAAGGGAGGAGGGGCAGGAAGAGGATGCACGAGGAGGAGGAGGAGGAGGAGGAGGAGCGAGGAGCGAGGAGCGAGGAGCAAAGCCCCCATGACTCCCAACGAGGAGGAGCGGGAAAGCGAGGAGCAAAGCTTCCCATGACTCCCAAGGAAAAAGAGCGGGGAGGAGCGATGAGGAGCTAGGGGGAGGAGCAGCAAAAAGGAAGAGGAGGTTGGCGGGCGAGGAAGAGGAGGAGGAGGCGGAGGAGGAGGAGGAAAAGAGGGAGGAGGAGGAGGAGAAGGAGGAGGGGGACAAGGAGGAGGATGAGGATTTTTTTTGCCACGGCGCGCTTCAGCCCAAACCGCGCATCCGCGGGTGTCGCGCACGGCCGCGCGGCGCGGCCGCGGCGCCCCGCCCGCGCAGGCGGCGGGCGAGCCTGCCCGTGCAAGACGGGGATGGAGGAGGAGGAGGAGGAGGAGGAGAAGGAGGAGGCGCAACGAGGAGGCGCGAGGAAGAGGAGGAGGAGGACCTTTCGCACCTTTTCCTTAAATGGGACGCCTGAATGCTAGTTCAGCCCGGCCGTGCCACTTCACAGCACAGGGAACTCCATGCCAGATTTAGGCGGGAGTCCTCTATCCAGTCGGCTCAAACTCTGCCTCCCTGTCGCTGCCATCACATGTGGATAGGACCGGGTAGGATTCAAATCAAGATGTGCACAAGAAACCCCCCACTAAGCGTACGAACCAAGATCCCTCAGTACATGATCAGGGGATGGGACGGGTGCAACCCTGAAAACAAAGGCCGTTCGGACACGGGCTCCCCCGGCAAATTGACAGAAGACGACTCCACGGCGAGGGGCTACAGAAGCACCTCTGACATTTAGCTTGGGTGCCGACCTTCAGAATGTCACGCCCTTGCTCCACCAGTCCCAGCTTCCGCTGGCTCAAAGACGTGACTCTATTATTTGTTCGGTGCTTCTCGCGGCCTAGACGATCGTCGCTTTGCCTCACACGCGTCAGCACAACATTACGACTGATCTCTCAGAGCCGTCTGAACGCAATGAAACTTCGGTGGTCATCTTCCTCTAGGCCACTGCTAAACTTATCATCTAGGGCCCCCCCAGGCCGCGGCCTCGCCTGCAAAAATGCCAGCGACTGCATTCGCAACGAGACAACGGGCATCAGGGCGGCACTCTAGGAGGTGCTGCTGGGTCGGGTGGCTCTTGATCCAGTGGGCGGCAATGGCGCCGTCCCTGGTGGCGAGCAAGTTCCAAAGATTGTGCCATGAGTCGCGCATGACAGACACATCAACAGGGGCACCTGGTCCTCTTTTGAAGGCGCCCACGGTTGGTTGGTTATCACCACAGAAAGTAACACCACCAGCCGTCAAACGCAACAAAAAGAGAACCGCCGCGAGTTCAGCCCGGAGCCTGCAAGAGCACCGCAGATCACGTCATCAACCTCCAGGGGCCCAGGCCGCAGATGAACGACACGCCACCCTCATCTCCTCGTCCTCCAGTCCTTGGCACACTTCCCTCCAGAACCATCGGTGCCGAAAAACCACCCAAGATAGGTGCGTTAGTACCAAGCATCAAGAGAGGCACCCCAGGCCCAGACTTTTCGGGCAGCCTCGGGAAGGGGAACCCGGGAACCAACGAAGAGGAACAAGCCCACGGAGCCAAAAACAAGCGGCCACCGGGCCCCACAAATAGCATCCAGCATCAAACGTTCCGTTTGCCCCACATGGGGATAATCTAATTCTTGGTTACATTTGCGCTCCCAAAATCGATGCATGGGAGTCTCTGGGCTGATTCCACACTTCGGGCAAAGCCCGCAGGCGTCTTAGCCTCCGTCTTTCAAACGCTGCGTTGGCCACTGCGCGCCAATTATCACAATGTGGAGGGCGCCTAGGCCCTCGAGGTCATTCTCCGTATGCAATTGCTTGCGAAGCCGCCGCTATACCGTAAAACCGACAGCTCCCAGAAGGCCTGCCCTTCTCCGCAGAAATGCGCAGCAGCCGTGTGCAACCGCTGACAAGCTACACTTGATTCGACCGCATGCCACAGAGGAATGAAAACGCCCCCGCGATCGACGCAGAAGATTCCAGCCGGAAGCCCCCAACGGATAGGACTGACATGGGGAACCTCTCAAGCCCAAAATGGCAGCGATCACCGCGCGGACGGGCCCCCTAGCCAGACGCCAACAAATCTCCTTGACCAGCTGCACGGAGTTCTCGAAAGAGGGGATCCCAAATATTCAAGACATTCGTTTTGAACTAGTTGTCTAGACGAGGCTACGGACGCCCCGATTCCAGGAGATGACACGCCCAAGGGCAAGTAAAGCAATGGCGCATGCTCACGGGCCCCACCCCCCAGTAGCCTCTGCGGCCATAGCTCGCATCGGCTGAACTCGAGACGGCAGCATTCCTAGCACTTAGCGGGGCCGCGCCCCGACAGCAACGACCGCCGGCTTGAACAACCGACGCGCCTTCAAATTGATGGGGGCCGGGAAACTCCACGTCTTGGACCTCCTGGAGGCCCCCCTCTTCCGATCTTTCATTGGCCACGTGGTACGACGACGCCCAGCAGCAGTCCCGAACCCCAAGTCTTTGGCCGCGTCTTCGAAGTGCAGAGGGGGGCCCAACTTGGCACAGAAGGCATTCATGGGCCGTTCCAAGGGTTCACTCGAGCTGACCACAGACGTTCTATCAGAGATGACACAACAAAGAGCACGAAATCGTTGACAAAGGTCCGCGGCAGCAGGCACTAAGTGTTGACAAATTTGAACAACAGTACCCTGCAACTATTGCGTCACATCGCCCACATACGCGTAAACAGGGACTCGGGGTAGTCTAGAATGTACATGTCTAGAATGAAATTTAATCCAGCGACGGGATTGCGAAAACCCAGCAAGGACAGAAACGTCATTGGACACCACAGTCGAGACCATACTGAACACGGTAGCATGCGTGGAGCAGCACGAATCACGAGGCCGAGGTAGAGGAGCAGACGAGAATTGTCCACAGACAGTGCCAGACTAATCAGCTGGACTGGTTCGACCTCGTCGAACAAATCCCCGTGTCCCAGTGGACTGAGGCGGATGCTTCACCTAACGCCCGAGCGACCCATGAACCGAATCCCCTTATCATGGCAACCCTCAGGGCCGATGAATGTTTAGCAGTCGGGCCCAGCAAGCAACGTGAGAAGCCGTCCACTCTAAGACTTATCCCCTTCGAGCTTGCGGCAAGCCCTGTAGAGCGCGGAGCATTTAGCGATGGGTCGCTCTGGGGTCTCACTCTTGGGAAGAAGCTCCACGAGGCACAAGAACACCTGCTGGGAGATCATGAGCAGACGCTCCGCGTCGCGGAAGATGCCCGCAAGCGCTTCAAGCGCCTCAATGGGAAGCTTCAAAAAAATCACGCGGGGGTCAACCGCCCGCCCCAAGACCAGCGCCCACGGGAAACCAACGCGACATTTTCAGCAGGTCCTGGGGACTGATGGGCTCCAGACCAGAAACTTCTTCCTCAGCGACAGGCCGACACCGGCTCATAGCACGCTCGAGGTCGACTTTCTGGGACGCCGAAGGGGTCCGAATTCCGGCCCAAACATTGTCGCGATGGGTCGTCATCTCATCTGGCATCTGGGCCGCTCCAGCCCTGCCGACATAAAACGGGACTTCCAGTTTGGAAATATGGTTCAACTACCTGCGGATCTGCTTCGCACCTCTGCTCAGCCCCGCGGTGGTCTAGTCCTAGAAGGACCGCCCCCCAGCTGTCCGAGCCTGCGACCACGCGCGACAGAGGACGGGCACACTGGCCCGAATTTACCTGAGCAACCGATTCTTGGTCAATAAACTTCAGACGACAACCAGGCCGACCTGATCTGCGCACGCTGGGGGTCTGCCAGCGGGCCCAGACGCTAGCGCGCTGCAGCTGCGCGGGCAGCGAGCGCGGCCCTGAGCGCAGCGAGGCGGTCCGCGCCACCGCGTTTCAAAGAGCACGCCTGATCACGCAGCCCAGCAGAAACCACGCGCCAAAAATAGAGATCAGGACAGGCGAAGCGCCCTTTCAATCTCCCTCGCTCCGGCAAGGGGCCAAACCGAACCTGGGCTTCAGAGCCCCGCGCCCCCCCGAGACGGGCCCCAATCGGTCCCAACCCTGGAGCGAAAGAGGGCTTCAGCCGCAGCAGACCAGGAATTGAGCATTCCGCGCAGGTGCCCTGGATTTGCTTGCACATGGAAGGATAGGAATGCAACCTGTACTTCAGGCGGCGATTGGTGGCCCTGGCCAGCGCCAGCTCGCTTCCTGCGCGCGGCGGCTCTATGACCGACCGGGCCCCAGACATCCAAGAGAAAGCGCAGGCTTGGCACGTTCTCACACTCAGGCCTGCACGACAGCAAAGAGAAGCGAAACATGCAAGAGGACATGGGTCTTATGCGATGCCCCGCGATCAGCTTCCACGTGAAGGTGCCGTTTGGCGTCATGAGATGCATCAGAAGTACATACCATGATTCCAATACATGCGTCACAGGCGCATGATACATTACCTGGTTCTATCACCCCACTCCACACAAGCCCACAGAAGCCGCATTGGCGCAACATGAAGGGCTGCACGCTGCATTCCCCAATGGGAGCCCAAGGTGTTTCGACCATCGACAAGAAATCCGCAATCTGCGGGGGGCGCGTCACATTCGCAGCGCCCACTCCAACTCCTGATGCAAGGTAAACTACACCCACTGCCAGGGCCACGCCTTCAGCTGTGACCAACTGGCGACGCTAGTAAACTTGATGTCTAGTGAACCTGAACCTGGACGGCCAAAGCCGCAGCCATACTGGCCGGGGGAAGGGGGCGCGCTGCGAGCAAAAATTGGCACCGAGAGATAATCTGCCCGCGCAATCACCCTCAGGCGTTCGGCCGCCGCGGAGTCTAACTTCTTGGCAAGGAGGGCATCCAGCCTCTCCAGATCAGAAACCCCCACTGCCTCCAAGTTGCGTTTCTGCCGAAGCGCTGCCAACTCATTCGCACCCTCGTCTCCAAGTAGCTATGCATCATCACCGTCGCCGACTGGCTGCTCTTGCCCACCGCGTTCAGCACCGGCGGCGGCAGATGCGCCTTCTCTCCTGGCGCCACCCGCGCGAACAAGGGCGCGCGCTGCGAGTTGAGCGGCACGTCGTGCTCGCCATTTTGCCAGCGATACCTGGGTGGCGCTGGCGATCCCTCGCGAGTCGCCATCACTGCCGCGAAGCCGAAGTCGTAGATCAGGTTGGAAGGCAGCAGCAGCAGCAGCGGCGGCGGCGCGGGCCGCGAGCGGGCCACCCCCGGGCTGCTCCGGACGGGCTGCGCCTCCGGGAGGATGGCCAGCTCCCGCGGGCCCAGAGGCGGCAGGCTCACGCCTAGCTCGGTGGCCGACGGCGGCCGAGAAGGAGCTCGCGGAGGCCGGGGCCCTCAAAATGCCGTCGCAGCACTGGAACGGCCCCAATAGAGGCCTGAACTTGTTCGCGAAGTACGCCCGCGAACCCGTCTCCTGCAGGAGAGCTCTAAGGGGCGGGCGCCGACCCCGTAGCAAATGAGAAATAGGGACCGCGACAGTTGGATCACTCCTTGCGGCCCCAGTAGCTGATGTTCAAATGGCCACACTTGCTGCACGCACAATAGGGGCACTCACCATGGCCCACAGCACGACGCGGCCGAGGACGACCACCACCGCCAGCAGCGCGCGATGAACTTGCGTAGCCCTGCCACACTCAACGCCCGCGCACCCGCTGCTGCTGGCCACGCGCGCCCACTGCATGCACTTGAGAACACGAAATGTATGCGCCCCAGCAGGAACTCACAAAAGCACAGACCACAAGGGAACCTTACCCGGGCCGCTCCCGCGGCGGCAGAAAAACTGCCTTGGCCACCCGCCTTGTCACATGGCGACTTGAGCCGGCATGGCTGGAGCCAAAATGGCCACGGAGGAGGGGGGGCCGAACGGGGGGGCGAGGAGGAGGTGGAGGGGGAGGAGCGACGAGCGACGAGGGCGAGAAGGACGAGGGAGGAATAATAAGAAGAAGAAGAAGAAGTAGACACACTTGCGATCCACTGTCAGCCTGCTATGCTACCATGGCGATGCTAAAAAGAAGAAGGGGCGCCTGGCACTCGCTGCCGTGCTTGGATCTGCGTTCGCTTCAAATGAGCAACCGTGTAGATCGCTCTGCAGGGGGTGCCTCTGGCCCACTCCGACAACCCCCGGAGAATGGGGAAACCTGAAGGCCTCGGCTAGGTACCGATCAGCAGCTGAGCGCACAAGCGACGACGAGAAATCCACCTGCATGCATCATGCAATGCACACCTGGTGCGCGAGCGCACATGCATGCGCGCACACGCGCGCAGATAAATCACCTGAACAAGCAAGAGAGAGAGAGAGAGAGAGGGAGGGTTCAGCGAAGGAAAAAAAAACAGTGCCACCTCATGGCTGTGGATCGGGAATATACTCATCATTGCCCAACGCTTTCAACTGCAACTGATAGAACTCTGCGTTCACACGAACGCTCACCAATCGACGATGAGCTCGACCATCCGCGGCCACAGCTGCAACCTGCGGGCCCAATTGCATATGCATTGCTCTGACATTTAAGGCTCACATGGACAAATCCAGCAGAGGCATGGCGACTTGGAGTGGCTCAGAGTAGAATGCTCTGGACTGTTGGCCCGATGAGGTCTCATAGCACAAGATACGATCAGCACAACGACTCTGCAAAGCAACCAATCCAAAATGCCGAAGCCGATCATCTCGGGCCATGGCAACCATGCGAGCGGATCCACTGATGCTGACAAGACTGGGTACTTCCCGTCCATGTTCTCTCCGCCCTCGCTCACCTCCTCGTGGGGGCCCTTCTGCGTGCGGAGCTTGCGGAGAAGGCGCCCCGCCCCCCTCTCGAGCCCCCCCCCCTGGGGTGGCCGCCCGCTCTGCGCTGGCCGCCGAGAGCGACGAGGCTCTGACGCGCTGCTTTGCGAACGCTGCCGGCATCCCCCCCGTTCCAACTGACTGGGGCCGTCTGGGCCTGCGCCGAGAGCATGAGCTGGAGCCTGAAGAACTCGGGCGTTCCCTTCTTCTTCCTGTTGTAATGCGCTGGCCTCGTGCGACAGTGCCTCACCTGGTCCTGCAGAGCCATGGCGTCGCCGCCGGAGTGGCCGACGTTCGCGCCCCAATAGACTCGGAAAGCGCCGCGAGCCTCCTCTGGGGCGCCCTTCTCGACGAGGAGCGCCCTGGCCAGCGTCATCCACATGCGAGGCCGCGGGGGGCCAAGACCGCGCCCCCCCCTTTCCTCCTCGCACGCGGTCGCGCACTGTTTGCCCGCGCCTTGAAGAGCGCGAACAACCCCGCGAAGCGCGGGAAGCTGAAAGCAGCTGAAGGAGGCGCCGATCAGGTCGGCTGCGTCGCGCGAGCCGGCCACGCACAGCACGGTCAGGACGCGCGCCAACGACTTGAGAGGATCGAGCTGGGAAGGCCACCATGGCCTTCTCGGCGCCCGTCTTGACATCGGCGAGCCGCGCCCTGCGAGGGCCCTCGGGAGCGGATTCTCCGCCCTCGTCGCGAGCCCTGCCGAGAGCGAGGCCCCAGGCAGGCATCTCGGGCTCCTGATCGACCTCGCCGCCGCCGCCGACTCCCCCCGATAGCCCGCTGGGGCCGTCGACGCTGGGCCGTCGGGCATGGCAGACGATCGGAAGAAGAATCAAAGTTTCACAAGAGTGCTGATGTAGCGCGCCGCGCTGCCCAGAGGTGTCGCAGAGCCCACGTGCGCACGTCGCAGCATCTCCTTCTCCAACCGTTCTGACTGTGCGTGACCTGCCCTCGATGCAACTACCCATGCGAAATGATGTGAAAACGCGCTTGCACGCCAGGTTTCTGGCCTCGAACACCTGCCCAACATAAAACGTATCGGTTAAACGCAGGAAGGCCCCAAGATACTCTGTAGCCCGCGCCCCTGATGTAGATGACTAGTGAGTTGCCGTTGCGTAGCGAATCCGCAACGACATCCTGCAATACAGCACACAGGATCGCCATCATCATGACCTCAAGGGTCTCGCTGGGGATCTCGAGGAGGCTCAGAGGCCTGAAACCCAAGGGAGGGGGGGGGGGGGGCACTCACCGCCCAGGACGCTGCCCGAATCTCAATCATGTCGAATCGCCCGAACCAATCCAGCAGATCAGGGCCATCGACCAGCGCCAATGGTCGGGAGTCGCATTCGTCGATTTTGCCAGAGTGCCCCCCCTCCCCGGCTGGCGAAGACCATCTGGGCAGCTGCAAACCCGCGCGCCCGTGGGGGCGCGAGTGGAAGGAGCTTGCCCCTCAAGCCAATGACCTGGATGCTTCTCTCCTGCCCTGCGCGAATGGCGAAGAATAGCGCCCCCCCCGTCTGCAGCGCGACAATGCGGCTGCCGCGCCCACCTCCGACGCCATTTGGGCCCGCGGGCGCGAAGCTCGATCTCCAACGAGGCTACACGCCATAGCTGGAGCACTCGCAGAGCAGGAATCGAACGGCGGCGATCACGATGCCACTTCGTGGCCGCCCCTCTGAGTGCACGACGACCGACTGCAACTATCCCACGATGTAGCCCCTGGATCTGCTTAGGAGTGGTGAAGAAAGCCTCGAGTGCAGCGACAGCAGGCCCCGCGACTCTACTGAGGAACGCGGCGCGCCTTTCCACGTAGGGGATCCTGGGGGTGCACCAGTACATGCCCATCGACCAGTAGCCAGTAGTGGCAGCGTCTAGTCGAGCTTGCATGTCGCTATTGAACTTGCTGTCATATCGCACTATGCCCCCCCCCCCCCCCCCCCCAGGTACTTCGCGACGTCGTTAGGGGCGCCAGCCAGGGGAGGGGGGGGGGGGGCACCCAGTGGTGCCAGCTAGGGGTGCCAGCCAGGAGTGCCCCCTTGCCCCCCCGTGCGAACGATTCCCAACTAGTAGACCCAAGCGCATTAGCAATGTCCGTATCATCATTGGCGAAGTCATAACGTAGCTTGCGCAGTCTCCAACCGAGCGCCTGCTGCGCCGCGAGGGGATGTCTCGCGTCGGCGACGCGAGTCGCAGCCGCGAGACGAGAGAGGCCCCATCCATCCTTCTCCTGGGGGCTGACGCACGTCGAAATAAACGCCCGTCTAAAGGGGCGGAGAACATGGGCCACCATGCCCCAGCATAAAGCCGCTGCCCGCGAGAGATGCCAGACCAGAAGGACTTGCTGGGACCGACGAACTTTGTGCATGAATGCGACCAGGAACCCTCGGGTGGTGGCGAGCGGGATGCCAGGCGCTTCGCAGCCGACCCCGCGAAATCGCTCGGCCGCGCGTCGGCGCGGAAAAAGAACACTCAGCACAGATCTATGGGAACAGACCACTCGGGAGCGGCTCGCCGACGTCTAGCACGTTTGATATAGTGTCGTATATGACGCAACTTCCCTCGGCACACTTGAGCCTCTCCGCGGCGCGCCCCCCCTCCAGAACAAAATGCGTTTCTTGCCCGTGATCGGGGCCATAAATACGTCCGTTGGCGTAGGCGGGCCAGTCCACCACTGCAGCAGCCATTCCTCCCCGCGACGCTGGGGGGAGCCACCTGTCCCGCAGTTCTTTGCAAGAGGGAGGGGCTGCAAGCGGACGTCTGCAAATCCGTTTCTCTGGGCCCGTTCCCCGAGCAGAGAGCCGCCCAGACAGCCTGATCCCCCCCCCCCCCCCGGCCCGGCGACTCAACTTCATGGCCCCGCGCAAGTCATCAGTAACATAAGCTCTGCACTGCATCGCATGCCAGCGTCTGAGGCGCCAAATATGGCTGCTTATAAAATAACACCCAGGGATAATGATGTAGTCGATGAGCGAAGCACCTCCTGCAGATCCATAGTAGGCGGGGCCTGCGCCAACCTGCAGATTCAATGGGGCGAGGTCTAGAATTTGGACGAGCGGCAAGAGGGCATCAGCAGAGCGACGTTGGCGGCCCAACCACGTAGAATCACCATGTCATTCATCTTGCACCGCTGCCAAGTCCGCACTGCCACTGAGCCCCTGCTGACCGGGCGCTGAATTCTAACCCATAACAAACACAGGGAAGCATCGGGATATACCCAGGAAAAGGCAAAGATCGAACCCAGTTGACCATCGCATCACAAGTCTCGACATAGGCCAGGCACTCTGGTGCGCGAGAGGGCGACATCGAACTGACAACTGCGTGCTCGCACAGCAAAGCCCCGCCCTGCAATGCGCGGGGGAGCCGCCCACGCGCGCGTGATCGCGCGCGCCGGGACGCGAGGTCCAAGAATAACAGCACAGCCTGAACTTACGTTGCCCGTCGCTGCTCGAGCCCGTCCCGCCTCGACCGCACACCTCCTTCCAGCTCTTCTCCATACGATATCCTCCCCCCCGTGCTTCCGAGCCCCTGCCCCCGTCAAGCGCGCGCAATCAGACTTTGCCGTCGCAAGAGAAATGCTGAATAATCTGTCGTGCGCTGCAGCCGACGTCGGGCTGCACTGCAATACCGACGTGCAATTCACGACCCGCGCGATGACATCTGGCGGCCAGCCGCGATCCGCGAAACAACGCTCACAGGGGGAATCCTGGGAAGATGTGCATCATGCCTGTGGCACTGTGCTGCGGCGCCGTCAAACATGGAATGCGCGGTGGGGGGTGGCGGGTGAGCTGCGCCATCAGATTGCCCCCCCCCCCCCCCCCGCGCCGGGCAAGGGCGCTTTGAAGGGGGGGGGGGGGGGGGGGGGGATCGCGGGGGGGACTAGGAAAAGGAGGAGGGGGAGGAGGAAAACCAAGCGGAGGACCAGGGCGAGCACGACAAACTTCTGCCAACGCCTGAAGGAGCGCATTCTGGTCTTCAGACGACAAACCAACACCGCCAGGCACCGCGCCAGCATCTTGAACCCCATCGCATCGAACGCCTCCAACTTGCGCCTCACCGGTCTCCGTTCGCAGGAGTTGATATTTCTTGATATTCATCGGCCGGGCCCCGCCACTCCGCCAAGGCTAGCGCCCAGAGGCGGGCCAACTGCACGCGCACTCTCCGATCGGAGGAGCTTACACTTCATAACCCATATCTTGCTGCACGGCCAAGGAACGTCGACCGCCGCATCGCAGCCAGCGAAAAAATGAGCACCCCCCGAGATCGCCCACTTGAACTGCGCGAGGACCCAGCGCTCGATGCTCACGGTCGCGAGAGCGACGATCGCCAATTTCTGCTCGGCGTCATAACGCTTGCGGGCGTCGAGGCAAGACGCGACTAAGGTCATCGCGAGCACCAGAGACCCTTGCACGTGGAGGTCGCCAACCACCAGCGGTAGCACCCAGAAAATGATCAGGCATTCGTAAACCCACTGGGGCAGCAGCGACGAAGTCGCCAAGCCGCTGTTGACCACCAGCGGGCTGGCCAAGGTCATCGCGAACATCAAGGTACTCTTCGCGCGGGAAACGTTCCCAATCAGCGGTAGTTCCAAGAACGCGATCACGCGCGCGTGCGCCCCGACCAACGGGCTGAAAGACATCGCGCGCATCGGGGTATCCTTCGCGCGGGGGTCGCCAGCCACCAGCGGCAGCACCATGACCGCAATCGAGCACTCGCACACCCCCAGGGGCAGCAGCCACGGACACGTCTTCGCGAAGCAGACGCTGACCACCAGCAGGCTGAAAGTCATCATGAGCATCGCGAAAGGCTCAGCACCATCAGCGGCAACATTACCACCAGAAACCAGCCGTCGTAGACCACCATCAGGAAGATCAAACAGATCGCTAGCATCAGGGCATTCGTCGCGTAGGGGTCGTTGGCCACCAGCGGCAGCACCAGGAACGCGATCACGCAAACGCGAACCACCAGGGGCTGCAGCCACAGAGCCGTCCACTTGGAGCCGCCGTTGACCACCAGCGGGCTGAAGGTCACCGCGAGCTTCACGAACGCGTTCATCACTATCGGCAACAGCATCGCCCTCGAGACCCAACAGAGGCTGAGATCCTGAGCCAGGCGGATGTCAATCAGAAGAGTGCCAACCAACCACCTATAAGGCGGGCAAGAGCAGCGGGGGCATCATGGAGATCTCGTTCAGCAGCACCTGGAAAAAACGACAGGAGCCTCGACGCGAGGCCGTTCATGAGCATCCCGAATACCATCCAGCCGAAGTTTGCCTAGAGAGGCAGCATCACGCCCAGAAAACCCTAGCATCTCGGAAACCTCTGTCGCATTGCAGGCGTCAGCCCGCGCCTCTCAACGCGGGGAAGACAACGACAGGGTAGAGGGCAAAGCTGGGGACGCTGGTGCAGTCCGAGCGTGCTCGAACGAGGCCGCCGCGAACGAGAAGCAGTCAAGGAAGAGAACCACAGAGAATCGCCGCGCCCGCAAACAGGAAAGAAGCGGCACGCAGGTCGCGTAGCAATGCGAGGGCCTACGTCCAGCAGATTGGGGCAGAAGTAGTCCCGAGTATGCGCTAGGCGTCGCTGGGGCACTGCTTCAGAAACTCCGGAGAGAGCGACCAGAGGACCAGGGAGATCGACGCCCGCGGGACCAGAGCAAGCAGCCGAGTGATTCGGAAACATGCCGTCATGTAGTTGGATCTTGCCTCGGCTAGCCTCCAGCGAAAGGTAAGGTGGTCCAGCTCGTAATAGGGGGCGTAGTCTGGAACAGCACCGCCGAACACATCAGCCCCATCGGCCCAATCGCCAATGTGGTACTCGAACTCTGGGGCAGTACGCGGAGACATCCGCCAGGGCACCACCGTCGTCTCGAGGCACACCTCCAGCGGTGTGGGGATACCCTTCAGTAGCATGGGATACACCAGCAGCGTCGTCAGGAGCATCTGGCATCTCCATCAACGTGCGCGTGGTCATCCACGTGCCGAGCTCCCACGGCGTCAGTATGAGCAGGCAGGACAGCATCAGGGACAGAACCAGGACCAGCATGCAGGTCTCCACCAGGTTGCGCGAGCGTCATCGCGACAGGCTCGTTGAAGTCGCAGGAAGCGTGCCAGGCAGCCGAAAGATGATCAATGTGTACCCAAGAGAATAATGGCCAGCTCCAGCTGGGAGATGCGAATGCCTAGCAATGGGTACTGATCCAAGTTCGGGGCGGGCAGTTCCAGGGGTCGCGCCTGGACGAGTCACCAACGACTGGCCGAGCGCCCGCTGCAGGATGAGAGAAATGATCATCGGAGTCGTCGTCGGCATCAGTCCAGCAGCTGAGGCGTTCCACAGGAAGTGCCTGCACCCTACCAGGCGCAGCAGCGGCGGAAACCCACCGATTGTGCTGGGCAGTGCTCCCCGAAATGCTGCATATCTTGAACTCGTGCGCCTCTAGCTCAGAATTGTGGCCGCGCGTGCACGCGGCCTCGCAAAAAAAGAGCCGCTGCGCTTGTGGATCCCCGTATTGATCTTCAGCTCCCGTATGTTGTCCGTGGGCCGAGCAAGAATCTTAGCTTCGTGGGGCACTTTCTCCGGCACTGCAGTTTGTGCAAGGCCAGACCTCACACGGGGGCGTAGAAACCATCTTTTAACGGCGCGTAGTCGCCGAGCTTCGACGCGTGCAATGGACCTGCGCCCGCGAGGGCGGAGGAGGTCCGTCACGTTCATCAGTGGAGAAAAACAGGAAATCGACGAATTAGCAGTGGGAGCAAGCAGACTGCCAGCACCAGAGCGAGTGAACATCAACGCGCCTGCAGCCCAAGAGGACACAAAAGAAGCAGAAGTGCACCAGCACGCCTCCGCGCACAAAGTCGCAGCCCGTTCCCAGAGCTGCGCGCGCGGGAATGGCGAGGGAGGAAGTTCATCACAGGGGTGCACGGCGTGCAGAATGTCTGGCAGGTTGTTGTTCTCGTCTGAAGAACTCTCACTGGGGTAACCCGAAGAGCCCGTAGATTCCGAAAAAACATCCAAGACGGCCTGGACGGCTTCTCCAACAGCCAAGAGGGTCTCCAAGATGGCCTCCAAGATGCCTGCGAGACGACCAAGATGGCCCCAAGAGAGCCCAAGATAGCCCCAAGATGGCCTCCAAGATGGCCAAGATGGCCCCTAGGCAGCCTCCAAGATGGCCTTCAATACAATCAAGATGGCCCCAGGAGCCCAAGATAGCACCAAGATGGCCTCCAAGACAATCAAGATGGTCCCAGGAGAGCCTAAGATAGCCCCAAGATGGCTTCCGAGACGGCCAAGATGGCCCCACGGCCAAGATGGCCCCAAGAGTCTTAAGATAGCCCCAAGATGGCCTCCAAGATGGTCCCAAGATGCCCCGAAGACCGCCAAGATGGTCCCAGAGAGCACCAGACGGCCCAAGACTACTCAAAATGCGCCCAAGAGGCCCCTGAGACGACCCAAGAGGCCTCCAAGAGGTCCTCCAGGAAAGCCCGAAGAGTCCAAAATTCGGAATGCGCAGTCGGCTGTGAAGGATTTTAGCATTTGCTTCAAAACGGCTTCCGGCAGCCAAAGACTGCCCAAGAGGCCTCCAAAATCAACAATCCCTCAGCAACCTAAAAACCATCAATGATTTGGGCATCTTCGGGCCTTCCTGGAGGACCTCTTCGAGACCCCTACGACGGCCCGAGAGGCCTCCAAGAGGCCCTCCAAGAAGGCCCGAGGAGACCAAAAATCCGCCGACCCTGTCGGCGTGTGTGAGGGGCTTTTCCGTTCGAGCCGTCATCTCCGTCATTCTTTGTACTCGTCGTCTCTGTCCTTCCCTTTCCCTGGGAGACCTCTTCCCCTGGGCTCCAGCCAAGCCGACCTTGAGCAACCTCGTAATTGAGTCGAAGGGAAGCCCCTTCCCTTTGATCCCTCCCCCGCCGGGAGGGGGGGGGGGGTGTCGACCCCCCCCCCGGGTCAGATACGACGCCCCCCCCTGGGACTCCTCTTCCCCTGGGCTCCAGCCAAGCCGACCTTGAGCAACCCCTGGGCTCCAGCCAAGCCGACCTTGAGCAACCTCGTAATTGAGTCGAAGGGAAGCCCCTTCCCTTTGATCCCTCCCCCGCCGGGAGGGGGGGGGGGGGTGTCGACCCCCCCCCCGGGTCAGATACGACGCCCCCCCCTGGGACTCCTCTTCCCCTGGGCTCCAGCCAAGCCGACCTTGAGCAACCTCGTAATTGAGTCGAAGGGAAGCCCCTTCCCTTTGATCCCTCCCCCGCCGGGAGGGGGGGGGGGGGTGTCGACCCCCCCCCGGGTCAGATACGACGCCCCCCCCTGGGACTCCTCTTCCCCTGGGCTCCAGCCAAGCCGACCTTGAGCAACCTCGTAATTGAGTCGAAGGGAAGCCCCTTCCCTTTGATCCCTCCCCCGCCGGGAGGGGGGGGGGGGTGTCGACCCCCCCCCCGGGTCAGATACGACGCCCCCCCCTGGGACTCCTCTTCCCCTGGGCTCCAGCCAAGCCGACCTTGAGCAACCTCGTAATTGAGTCGAAGGGAAGCCCCTTCCCTTTGATCCCTCCCCCGCCGGGAGGGGGGGGGGGGTCGACCCCCCCCCCGGGTCAGATACGACGCCCCCCCCTGGGACTCCTCTTCCCCTGGGCTCCAGCCAAGCCGACCTTGAGCAACCTCGTAATTGAGTCGAAGGGAAGCCCCTTCCCTTTGATCCCTCCCCCGCCGGGAGGGGGGGGGGGGTCGACCCCCCCCCCGGGTCAGCTCTTCCCCTGGGCTCCAGCCAAGCCGACCTTGAGCAACCTCGTAATTGAGTCGAAGGGAAGCCCCTTCCCTTTGATCCCTCCCCCGCCGGGAGGGGGGGGGGGGTGTCGACCCCCCCCCGGGTCAGATACGACGCCCCCCCCTGGGACTCCTCTTCCCCTGGGCTCCAGCCAAGCCGACCTTGAGCAACCTCGTAATTGAGTCGAAGGGAAGCCCCTTCCCTTTGATCCCTCCCCCGCCGGGAGGGGGGGGGGGGTGTCGACCCCCCCCCCGGGTCAGATACGACGCCCCCCCCTGGGACTCCTCTTCCCCTGGGCTCCAGCCAAGCCGACCTTGAGCAACCTCGTAATTGAGTCGAAGGGAAGCCCCTTCCCTTTGATCCCTCCCCCGCCGGGAGGGGGGGGGGGGTAGCGACCCCCCCCCCGGGTCAGATACGACGCCCCCCCCTGGGACTCCTCCTCCCCTGGGCTCCAGCCAAGCCGACCTTGAGCAACCTCGTAATCTCTTGCTGCGCATTGCGAACAGGGTCGGCGGCACCGGCCGTCAGGCCTTCGCAATCAGTGATTGTCATCGGTGTTTGAATGATTTTGGCATTCGCTTCAAAACGGCTTTCTGACAGCCCACGACGGCCCAGGAGGCCCCAAACATTGCCCAAAAATCGCCCAAGATGCCATTAGATCTGGATCCGCGGTTGCCATCCCCCTCACACTTCTCCGAGCTTATTTCGAACTAATGGATCGCACGCGAATCGCGCTTTCCGTCATCTGGGCACCTGCAAAAACATATACACACACACAAGTTGTTCCCCCCGCCCTGGGTCCAAGAGCCTCATCGGTCGACCAATGGCTCCGGCCGTGATTGTTCACGACGTCGTGATCTTTTACGACGTCTGCTCTTAGGATCCCTGGACGATCTAAAAGCTTGCCCGAGCGTGAAACGATAACGATGCGAGGTCAGACACGAGCCTTCTCGAGCACCGAGGCTCACTGTCAAGGGAACGCCACCCCTCTCGTTCTCCTCTGGTACACACTCCCAGACCCCGTGACCTATCGCGCCGACGATCGTGAGAACGACGCTCCGCAGCTGAAACAGCAGAAACGCGAGGACGAACAGGAGGGAGCCCCCAGCGAAGAAGACGTCATGCAGCAACACGTTGAAGATCTCGTACGAATCCAAGAACCTGAGTGGGGCTCCGTTAGGGGTGGTACCAGCTCGGGAGGAGGAACATGGAGCTTAAATCGGCCAGACATCGCCGATAGGTCGGCGATAGGTTGCCGATAGCCGAACCGCACGTTCTTCGGCGAGGTGGGCTATCAGGCATCCAGCGGCGATCAATGGCCGATTCGTGGTCGATGCATCCCCCCGGAGCCTTTCACCCCCAAGCGCTGCCCCTGAACCTTTCCTCCTGCCAGGAGACCGTCACGTACTTCATCTCGTCGTTGGCCTTGGAGAGGAAGTCGTCGCTCAGCGAGTGCAGGAACTCCTGGCCGATTCAGGAACCCTGGGGCGCCCTAATGTTGACTTCTCCTGGGGACCGACTTTGTTGCAGGGGTCACACCCAATGAACATCCGGAACAGGACGCCTACTGCGGGGGTGATGCAGGCTACCATGAGGATGGCGCTGGTATATATAGAGACGCAGACCAGAAGCCCGACCCGACGAGGAGCGAGCCCTGGCCGCAGCTTGGGCCCCGACTCAAGAACGCCTGGATCTTCCGCCAACACGCCCCGTCAAGACGCAACTACAGGAAACCACAGCCGTCCGTCCTGGCCCCAGCTGGCGCGACCAGGGAAGAGTTGAACCGCTGAATCTGGCACGGAGGAGGTCGAGTGAAACGACCACGCCAAGCCACCAAGAAGAGCGGACTGGTCAGGCTGCACAGGGCGAGCCCATGCACGGACCCGTCTCTTTTAACACTCTTCAGCGGCGTTGTGGTATGACCGCTACTGGCCGCGACGACCACATGTACAACTCTTACACAGCAAGGGAGTGGCGGGGAGGGGGAATTATCCTGGCGAAGGACCCAACCACATGCAGTTTTGGGTACCGCACCGCAAGTGTGAATATCTTCTTCGGTGAAGCTCCATATGGGGCCACGAAGCGCTGCACTGGGTGGGGGGGAACACATGCGGGCGGTAGCACTGGGGCCGTCGGTGGAGCTTCCTTTGGGGCCAGGAAACGCTGTACTGGGGGGGGGGACGCATGCGGGGCCACGAAGCGCTGCACTGGGTGTGGGGGGGGCGCATGCGGGCGGTAGCACCGGGACCTTCGGTGGAGCTCCCTACGGTAGCGCTGGGGCCGTCGGTGGAGCTCCGTATGGGGCCACGAAACGCTGTACTGGGGGGGGGACGCATGGCGGCGGTAGCATTAGGTCCGTCGGTGGAGCTTCCTATGGGGCCACGAAGCGCTGCACTGGGTGGGGGGGACGCATGTGGGTGGTAGCGCTGGGACCTTCAGTGGAGCTCCCTATGGGGCCACGAAACGCTGGGTTGGGGGGACGCATGCGGGCGGTAGCACTGCGGCCGTCGTTGGAGCTCCCTATGGGGCCACGCAGCGCTGTACTGGGTGGAAGGACGCATGCGGGCGGTAGCAGTGGGGCCGTCGGTGGAGCTCCCTATGGGGCCACAAAACGCTGTGCTGGGTGGGTGGGACGCATGCGGGCGGTAGACCTGGAACCTTCGGTGGAGCATCGGGCGACGAAACGTTGTACTGGGTGTACGGTTTTGGGACCCTGGAGGCCCCAGCCGCCCGAGGCGCCCCCGGAGAACGACCCCGAGTCCCAAAACCGTGCGGTGACCCCGAATCCCCACTGGCTCACCGCGCGGTCTGGTCACCGCACCGTTTGCTGGCAGCGAGCGCGGGGGAAGTGAGGAAGGGCAGGCTTTCTCAGAAGGCTCGGAAGTCTCCGATGGTCTTCTGAGAGGTTTCCCAAGCCTTCCCCAAAGACACAGACCGCCGCCTTCTGAGCAGGACTCCTCCTTCTAACTTCCCCCCTCGCTCGCCGCCGAGTTTGCCCCCCCTGAGAGGAGGGGGCCCCATCTCCTGGGTCTCCGCCCTCATCTCGTCCGTCAGCTTGGCGGTGGCCGAGGCCGCGCCGAGCGGGGCTCCGCCCCGGAACTGGGAGCGCGTGGCCATCCCGGACGCCGACGAGCCGTCGAAGCCGGCGTCCCACCACCAGGACACCCCCGCCTGAGATCTGCACGCACGAAATAGGTACTGAAAGAATGGGTACAATGCCCAACAGCGGATCTTCTTCAGTTTGAACAGGGCTCGCTGTCCACGCCGCCGCGGCCTGTGTCCATTCGAGACAGGAGGCAGCCTTGCCCAACAGCGGCCGCTGTTGGTTTGGGACAACATTTGCTGTTGGGCATAGTACCCATTTTTTCGGTACCCATTTCGGGCGTCCAAATGAAAGGCGCACGGCCCACGGAGGGGGGGTCCGACGCTAACCGACGCTAACTGACGCTAAATCGGCGTTCTCTCATCGACCCCCAGACGCTACACGACGCTAACCGACGCTAAAGACGGAATTGAAAGGGTACACCAGGCTCCCATGACTTGCTACCGAACGACAGGGGGGGGGGGCCGTCGGGGACCTTTTCGGCACAACCAAGGCAAGTCGGCGAGAACGTGGGGAGGAGGAAAACGAGACGACGACGACGACGAGGACGACGCCCGCCTGAGAAGCGCACGGCCCACGGAGGGGGGGGTCCGACAGGGGGGGGGGGGGCCAGACTGGCGCGGGGCCGTCGGGGGCCTTTTCGGCAAGCTCGCGGGGGGGGGGGTCGACGTCCCCGCGGGAGGCCACGGGCGGGCCCTGCCGCCAGAGAGAAGGCAAGAGAGAGGATGTTGAACACTGCCAGTTTGGGCCCGTTGGGTCGCAGCAGACACGACCGAGGAGGGAGGAGGGAGGAGGGAGGAGGGAGGAGGGAGTAGGGAGGAGGGAGGAGGGAGGTTCTTCGAATGAGTTCAAAACGCGCTTTGGGGGCACGTGTAGAACGTTCATGAATCGAGCTCTTGAACTATTCTTGGTAAGAAGGGGCAGATCGCGATTGCCTGAATTCCTTCAAATAGCGTTCTTTGGGTGTTCAACCACCAGCACACGTCCGCTCGAGGAAGAGGAGGATGATCGAGATTCGAGATTCGAATCTCGAGATTCGAAGATCGAGATTCGAGGATCGGGGTTTGGAGCCGTGTTCAAAACAGTTTGGAACCCTCGTGGCCATGGCTGGATTCCCCTCGAAATTCGAGCCAGCACAGCACAGGTCCAGGAGTCAGCTCTTGAGAAGGAGCGCAAGTAGCTGAGCGCCAAACGTTGGCGCAACTACATGTTGATGACAGCCTGCGCTGCTCTCAGTAGGCTGACGTGCATGCAGAGGATGTGTGAGGATGGGAAGCAGCATGCCGCATCTTGTTGTAAAAGTGAAAGCACAGCACCATGTACGCATGGGCATCATCGCGCTGAAAGTGCATGGCATACAGATGGGGGAGCGCAAACCCAAGACGAATCAGAATCAAAGGATCCGAAGGGAAAAGGGGATCGAGCAAGGGACATAAAACAGTGGAGGCGAGGGCAGGAGAGATAGTGAAGGAAAGCGTCGGGTCCCTCCGAGCAGCCGAAAAGACATGACCTGGGATGTTCCAAATTAACCCTGTACGTGGGAGGAAGAGGATGAGAAGTAGGAGGAGGAAGAGAGAGGGGTGGAGCTCTTTGTGTGTGTTACATGTTTGGCGCTTGTGGGCCTCCATAAGCCCTCAGGGGGCTCCAGAGGCTCCCCGGGACCTCTTGAGACCTCCAGAGACAGAGCCTTCAGAATCATCTGGAGGACGTCGAGGAGGGAGGATAGAGGCGGGGGGGGCAGAAAGCAAGGCGCCCTGAGGAAAGCTTATCCGGTCCATGCTTCAGGGGGTCTGCAGGGTTCTGGAGGTCTTCGGGGATCCAGGACACGCGCGTCCAGGAGGAGGAGGAGGAGGACGACGACGACGACGAAGACAGGACACGCGCGTCCAGGAGGAGGAGGAGGAGGAGGAGGAGGATCCAGGACACGCGCGTCCAGGAGGAGGAGGAGGACGACGACGACGAAGACATCGACGAGGACAGAGACGAGGGGGGGAGGGACCCTGGCCTCCGACGTCGTGCTTCGTCTGAACTGCATAGGCTCTGGGGATGTCGGCCCCATCCCCCAGAGGCCCAGCTGCTCGCAACGCGCCGTTTTCTGCACATCCTGGGGCCCGAGCACGAAGCGGGGCGCCGAAACCCGGGAAACAGCACACGCCCCGGTTTGTTTTTTTCGGTTGGGGTCCAGAGGTATCCGACGGTCCTTCGAGGTCTGCAGAGGCCTGACACTTGCATATGAGATGCACAAACCTTGGTGTCGTCCTTCTCCTCCTCCTCCTCCTCCTCCTCCTCCTCATCATCATCATCATCATCGGCAGCATCAGTATCAGCCGCGTGATCATCATCAGCATCATCATACTCATCATCGTCATCGTCATCGTCGTCGTCACCATCAACATCATCGCCATCGTCAGCATCATCGTCATTATCATTATTATCAGCAACAGCACCGTCGTCATCATCAGCATCAGCATCGTCATCATTAGCATCAGCATCACCACCATCACCATTAACAGCATCACTGTCATCATCACCATCATCATCATC
Source organism: Prorocentrum cordatum (assembly GCA_963575745.1). Taxonomy (NCBI): domain Eukaryota; class Dinophyceae; order Prorocentrales; family Prorocentraceae; genus Prorocentrum; species Prorocentrum cordatum. The sequence continues at coordinate 128,069 of CAUYUJ010018298.1, read as the reverse complement.
ATCATCATCATCATCATCATCATCATCATCATCATCGCCATCACCATAATCGTAACCATCATCAGTGACATCACTATGGTGATCAGCATCATGATCATCATCATCATCATCAGCATTAGCATCAGCATCATCATCAGCATCAGCATCAGCATCATCAGCATCATCAAATGCCTCATCATCAGCAGCACCATTATCGTCCTCGTCCTCGTCCTCGTCTTCATCCTCATCCTCATCATCCTCCTCTTCATCAGCAGCATCATCATCATTGTCGTCGTCGTCATCGTCATCGCCACTGTTTTGGTCCACGTCCTCGTCCTCGTCGGCATCGTCATCGTCGCGGTCATCGTCATCACCATCATCATCCTTCACATCCGTACCATCATCCAGGAGAAGATGGACAGCAGCATGGGGGACGCCTGCCTGGTTCAGTGCAGCCACGGCGTCTGCGACACTGGCGGAAGAAAGGCACTCCCCCTGGCCGTCGTAGGCCACCTCGCGACGGGATGAGTTGAGGAGCAGGAGAAGGAGGAGGAGGACAAGAGTAAACCCGTAATGCATTAACGATGCTGCAGTACACCCTCCCGTCTTACAAGTCCCTGCAAGCTTTCCTTCTCACTACAAGAAGCGCCCCCCTGAGAGACCTGCACCCTACAGACCTGCCAATCAAGTTTTAAACCCGTTTCGAAGTGGAACTACATTGCACCTTTCTGCCGAACAGTAATACGGAAGCCGAGCAGGTATGACGGCGCGATTCGAAGAGATGTCCAGCGAGATCACCGTTTCGAAGGAGGACCGCCCGAATATGTGCAACTCTTGCATCATGCGCTTCGAGAAACGAGTCCCAATTTGAACAAATCGCACTCCACCCATGAAACTGTTACATGTGTTGTGCTTCTGGCCTCTATACCAAAAGAAATCAAAAGCGAAAGCCCCAAGTTGGAAAAGGAACCGTCCTCCACCCCTGTAACTGATGCACGCGTTTGAAACGCACGTGCGCGGACATGAGACAGAAGCCCAAATTGTGAATCTCGAAATTGAACCGCCCTCCATCCTTGACAGTGTTGTAAGCTTATACGACGGCTGTGAGTGTCGCCAAGGCGAGAGGCCCATTTTGACAATCCCTCCATCCATGAAACTGCTGCAGTATGTTCAAGTACGTGTGCGCGGCGCTGAGGCGAACGCCCACTTGTGTAAACGACCACCTCAACATCCTTGTAACTGCTGCGACGTTCAAGCCGCATGGTACTGAGTGGTGAGGGCGATTCAAGCGGAACGCCCAGCCTGCCGTACCGACGTTGCTGGATAGCTCCTTGGAGAACGAAGAGGACTTCAGATTAGAAGCCGGCAGGCAGGGCTACGCCAGCTCCTCTCCAAGGCTCCCGGTCAGGCATCCCCGCAGCGCCTTGCTTGAACCCGCAGCGTGTCCCGAGAAGCGTTTTCCTACTCGTTCCCAATACGGGTGCCCCGAAGCTCTCCAAAAGGTCCTTCGAAGCTCCTTCGAAGCTCTTTGGAAGCTCGCTAGTCCTGGCAAGCGTCTCCAACAAGGTTTTCTAAGCTTGCAACTTCGCCAAGGAAGCGTTTTGTGGTTCTGGACTGCGCCGCTATCCGGGTTTGGGACGCCACAAGTGTCACGGGTGCGACATGGAGGAGGTATATATATATATATGTACGGAAAACGAATTAAGGAGGATGAGGAGGAGGCAAGGGGTGGAAGGAAAAGGCAAGAAGGGGAGTAGGAGGAGGAGGTATTGTTGTTGCACGTGTTTGGCCCGTCTCGGGCATCCCAAATCACGTGTCAAGGCCTTCCGGGCCTCGAGAGGATTCCGCGGACCTCCGAAGCCTCCAGGGACCACCTCGGAGACCCCTGGAGGCTTCGGAGACCTCCAGAGGAAGAGCACAAGGGGGAAGAGGAGGAGTAAGAAGAACATGAGTATGTCAGAGTAGCAGAATGAGGAGGAATAGAGGAGGGGGAAGAGGAGGAGGAGGAGGATGAGGAGGGGGAGGAGGAGGAGGAGGAGGGGAGGAGGAGGAGGGCGACGACGACGACGACGATGACGACGACGAAACGGAGCCTCGATGGTGGAGTCGAAGTCCGAGCCATTGACTCTCTGCACGCTGGGATTGAAGATCGACGCGACGGAATTGGGGATCGAGCACTCCATGGTCTCCTCGTCCTCCCCCCTCCTCCTCCTCCTCCTTCTCCTCCTCCTCCTCGTCCTCCTCCTCCTCCCTCCTCCTCCTCCTCATCCTCTCTCTCCTCTCCTCCTCCTCCTCTCCTCCTCCTCCTCCTCCTGCCTGGCGAGATTTGGTCCATGCTTTGAAAGCCTAAGCACTACAGTCGACCTCGCCCGTCCCCTTCGGCCTCGGTGCCAAAAGCGATCCCCCCGATGTGGAGCACATCCCGGCTGGCTTGGGGAGTCTCGCCACGTGCTGGCGGGTGTGTGGGAGGTTTCCGACGTGTGCGGGGTTCTCGATTGGCTGGCAGACCCCCAAGCCAGACGGAGGCACGCGTTTCTTGCATGGCCTCTGCTCCGTTTTCAGGGCGATTTCTCGAGGCATCTACCGCTCGGTTCCCCACGGGGCACCAGACAAGTTTGACCATGGTTGCATTGCATACCCCATCGCAGGAAAGAGAGAGAGAGAGAACGTCATTCTCGGAGTGCATGTGTTGTCCGAGCGTCTGCGCGCGGCTCGCGTGTGGCACGTGGCGGTCTTTGACGACATGGAAAAACGCGTTTGGGTGTTGTACGCACAGCCGCATGGATCAGGGGCTGCACGAGTATCTTCCTTCGGTGGATGCCGATCTGCTGGCCGACAGGCGCACCACCCACATTCTGCACATAGACGGAATTGATAAGCACACCACTCTGCACCTCCAAAGCGGGGCCCTCATGCGGGATCCTAAGCCCCTGTCGAGTTTCGGGCGAACTTTGCTCGGCCGTTACAGAAGTGGCTGGAGGAGAGCAAGGACCGCATGCTTGTTGCTTCAGTGTTCGCATTTTGATGTCAGTGTGTACGGGGGGCCTCTTCACATACGTGGATGACCTGGCTTATTTGTTGCCCCTGACTTCTGGGACCCTGGAGGAAGCCGTTGCGTGCACCCAGGCCTCGCAGGCCTCCCTCGGTGCCCAGCTCGAAGCTTTTGGCTGCCGTCAGAGCACTAAAAGGCAGGTATTGGCCCCATGCCTCTGCGGGTATCATGCCAATGGCAAGTGTTATTCGGCCGAGGTGGGCGGCGCCAGAGTCGCCCCACACACGCGCTATCTCGGCCCTCATTGTTTGCCGTCGGGAGCGTTCTCGCATCAGATGCACTTGAGTAAACAAGCGGCCAACAGAGGATGGCTTGCCTTTAAATACCTTTGGCCCTCGTTGGCCCCCTTTAAGGTGAAGAGATAGTATTCATGTCCGCCGTGCAGGGTGCGCTACTGTCGGGCCTCACCCCGTATCTCCTCACGGATGCCCAGGAGGTCCAACTTGACCATGCGCTGCTAGGTAAAATTCGGTGTATAGCGGCGGGGGCTATGTGTGATCAGTCAGGGGCCCACCCTCAGTCGTACGACACTCGTAGAGTCTGGCTGTGGATGAACCTCGTTCGGACCCACGTCGAGCTTCTCATCAAGAGGCTTAGGTGGTACCAGTCGATTGTGCGCTGGCCAGAAGACCACCAGCAGGTCATCGCCCTTCTGTTCGGTAAGTTCGGCTTCGAGGACCACCCCACGGTCTCGGAGGGCCGCTTGACCCCGCACGCCAACGCTTTCGCTATTCGCTTTGCCTCGAACGCATACCAGCTTAAGTTGCTCACAGATTTTGAGGACTGGCAGCAGGTTTGGGGAGAAAACTTGCGCGACCTTTTCCACGACGATTACACCAAGCATTTGTTTCTCTCGGCGGATGCGCCTGCCATTCGGACGATTCGGCGGTCTGGTAGCACTGAACTTGACACGATCGATTTCGGGCACCCCCTGGAGGCTTTCAAGAAAAAACAGAACTTATCTGTCTCGGATTTCTTGGGTCCTGATGGCTGTGTCTTTGTGTGCGGTCACACTACCGACGACTGCAACGTTTGCGGTGCTAAGTTCCTCTCGCACGCCGCGCTCATCGCGCACAAGACGCACACCCGTGGGGGATCACACGGGGACTTCTCGTACTATGCAAGGTGTGTGGTTACCAACGAGCGCCCTGCTTGTCGATCGTCGTTCGCTTTCCAGGAGACTGCCAAGGCCCATCTTTGCCGTGCGTTTCGTCGGGGCTTCTGTGCTACGGAGTCGGCCCACGCTGTATGTCCTGTGGTGCCCCCCAAGCTCGTCTGCCCAGCCTGCAAGCTCGACAGCTTCGCCGATTTGGCTCAGCTCCAGTCGCACAGATGTGAGCTCCACTTCCCCTACGTCCCTGTCCGAGCTCCTGTGCGTGATGGCGGCGCCGAAGTGGCGCCTTCCCAGGCGGGCCGCCGGCGGCGAGGCCGCGGGCGCTCCTGCCCTCGGCAAAGCCAAGCCGCCCCCGCCCAGGCAGGGCGGAGGCGCAGCCGCGGGCGCTGGGGGACAGAGCGCTGCCGCAGGCAGCGGTCAGCAGGAGAACGCAGCAGGAGGCAAGAAGAACCGTAACCGCCACCTGGGCAAGGTCAAGGACGTGGGCTTTAACAAGAAGCAAGCGGCCTTCATCAACGTCATGGTCAAGCAGGTGCTGCTCACCACGCAGATGGTGCGGGACCTGTGGGCCGCGGGCGTGGACACGTTCTTCATGGACGCGGACGCGCCAGGGGTGGTCGCAGCCAGCGAGCGCGGGGTGACATATTCACACGAAGTCCGAGCCCGCGGGAAAGGCCACCAGCTCGGTCCACCTCACCTTCATATATTCGATGGGTTTCTCAGCAAGTTGCTCGAGCGTGGAGTCGCGCTGGGACAGCTGACGCACGCGAGGCTCAAGCTCTGGCACGACAAAGCATGGGTGGAGCTGCAGGCCGAGGAGCTGTACGAAATGCTGCGGCTGTTCCGAGTGATGAAGTGCTACGACCAGTCCGAGCGCAAGATACACATCATGCTGAGAGACGTGCCGATGGACCAGCCCTCGCCAGAGTCCGACGAGCAGCCGCTGCCTTCTCCCATACAAGTCCGCGGCCTGCTGCAAAAGGCGCTGGTAGAGGCAGGGGCTCGCAGGGCCTTGGGCGCGGCGCCCCCTGGCGCCATGGAGGAGACCATGCAAAACGCCGTGGACGGCAAGGAGGCTAGTTCGTGATTGATGGCATGTCCTGGCCTTCGCGAGTCAGGCTCACGTCGCGTTTTGCCGTGGCTCGCGGCTCGAACTGGCAAGTCCTGACCTTCGGGCAGGCTCATTCGTCGCGTTTTGCCGTGGTCCGTGCCTCGAATTTCAAATCCTGACCTTCGGGAGTCAGGTTCCGTCGCGTTTTGCTGCAGCTCGGACAATACCTGGGCGTGGGTTTTGTACCTGGTCCTGTTCTCGGGCTGCCACGAGCTCGCTGATTACAATGACTTCGGCCTAGCGCTGCACTCTGACGGGGGCGTCTTCGCGTCCGTAGATGTCTATGAGGCCTCCGACCACGTGTGCGGCGTGTCCGTCTAGGCCGGCTTTTCTTTGTGTCGCAGCGCTCGCTGCGGGGTGTGTCTCTGACTGATCTACCGCCGACCCCGAGGGGCCCCTTCGCTGCCTTGCCGTTGCCCCCGCTCCCCCCGCTCGCCTCGCCTACTGCCTTCCTGGCTCCCCTCGCCCGTCCTCGGCCCCTCGGGTGCTACTTGAACGGCCTTCTTGGCCTTGCTGCCCCTCCTTGCCAAGGGTCACGTTCGCATCCCACTCGTCGGTGGGCACGTCCCTGGGACTCAGTTTCTCGGTCCGTCAGGGCATGCTGGGCCCCGCTCGACTTCGTGACATTATGTTGTCGTTCGGCGGGTGCACTCTCTGAGTTTTAATTCTTCGAGGAGTCAGATCGTAACCTCCCGACTGCCACTCGTCACTACATATTGCACGCTTGCGCGTACGCACCGAGCTCGGCTCGGCTGTGTGTGGACATGAGAGTTGCGGGACCAAAGTCGTGTCTAATCTAACCAATCCTCCTCCCGATCCTCCAACCACCACCCAATACTCCTCTTCCACCCTCCGAACCCTCCTCTACTCCTCCAACGTCTCCTGCTCCTCCTGCTCCTCCTATTCCTGCTCCTCCTCTTCCTCCTCCCTCCTCCTCCTCCCTCCTCCTCCTCCTCCTCCTCCTCCTCCTCCTCCTCCTCCTCCTCCTCCTCCTCCTCCTCCTCCTCCTCACCTCCTCCTCCTCCTCCTCCTCCCTCCTCCTCCTCCTCCTCCTCCTCCTCCTCCTCCTCCTCTCCTCCTCCTCCTCCTCCTCCCTTCATAATAATCATCATCATCATCATCATCATCATCATCATCATCATCATCATCATCATCATCATCATCATCATCATCATCATCATCAACAACAACATCATCATCAGCATCAGCAGCAGCAGCATCATCATCATCAGCATCAGCAGCATCAACATCATCATCATCAACATCATCATCATCAGCATCATCAGCATCATCATAGTCATCAGCATCATCCTCATCGACATCAACATGATCATCATCAGCAGCATCAACATCATCATCAGCATCATTATCAGCCGCATCATCATCGTTATCATCGTCTTCATAATCAGCATCACCAGCAGTAACATCATCAGTAGCAGCATCAGCAACAGCATCATCACCAGCACCCTCGTCATCATACTCATCATTATCATCGTCATCATCAGCATCATCCCTATCATCATCATCATCATCATCAGCAGCAGCAGCAGCATCAACATCATCATCAGCATCATCATCAGCATCAGCATCGTTATCATCGTCCCCATATTCAGCATCACCATCATTAGCATCATCATCAGCGGCAGCATCAGCAACCGCATCATCGTCAGCACCCTCGTCATCATACTCCTCATTAGCATCATCAGCATCATGAGCATCATCATCCCTATCATCATCATCATGATCATCATCATCATCATCATCAGCAGCAGCAGCATCACCATCATCATCAGCAGCACCATCAGCATCACCATAATCAGCATCATCACCATCAGCAGCATCATCAGCATCACCATCGGCATCACGTACATGATCATCATCATCATCATCATCATCATCATCATCATCATCATCATCATCATCATCATCATCATCATCATCATCATCATCATCATCATCATCCGCATCGGCAACATCATCACCGTTAGCATCAGCATCCTCATCATTACCAGCATCATCATGGGCAGCATCACCATCATCATCATCAGCCTGATCACCATCATCATCATCATCATCATCATCATCATCATCATCATCATCAGCATCATCATCAGCATAATCATCAGCAGCAGCAGCATCACCACAATCAGCATTATCACCATCATCAGCAGCATCAGCATCACCATCATCATCATCCGCATCAGCATCACCATCACCATGGATTACCATCATCATCATCATCATCATCAGTAGCAGCATACTCGTAATCAACATCATCATCATCGTCGTCAGCATCATCATCATCACCATCACCATCACCATCGTCAGCATCATTATCATAACCATCAAGTTCATCACCATTCTCCTCAGCATCATCGTCATCAGCAGCATCACCATCATCATCACCACCATCAGTTTCACAACCATCATCATCAGCAGCATCATCACCATCGTCCGCATCAGCATCATCATTATCGTCGCCATCGGCATCATCATCACCATCCTCGTCCTCATCATCATCACCCTCATCATGATCCTCATCAGCATCATCAGCAGCATCAGTATGCTCGCCCTCATCATCATCATCATCATCATCATCATCATCATCATCAGCATCAGCATCAGCATCAGCATCAGCATCAGCATCATCAGTATGGTCATCATCATCGTCCTCGTCCTCCTCCTCCTCCTCCTCCTCTTCCTCATCGTCATCTTCCTCCTTCTCCTCCTCCTCCTCCTTCTCCTCCTCCTCTTCCTCCTACTATTCCTCCTCCTCACCATTAATCACCACCACCACCATCATCATCACCACCGCCATTAATTCTGACTAGCTCCCTTGACCTCTTTCGGCCTCCACCTCCCGCACCCTCCGCGCGGCAGATGCCGCGCAGCGGCGGCCGCCGCAGCCGCGTGGAAGGCTCGGAAGGTGGAGGTCGAGGGTCTCGCGTCAAAAAAAAGAAACGTCCTTTCTTCTGCGGGTCTCCTGAACACCACACACACATACCGACAGACAAAGACACACACACACAAACACACACACACACACACACACACACACACACACACGCGCGCACTCCCCCTTTCCTATCCCTCCTGCCTCCTCCCTCTACCCTCTCTACCCTCTCTACCTGGTCCCCCCTTCTCTGACCCCCTCCCCCTCAACCATCACACCACTCCTCCACCACCTCCCATGCCCTCCTCCTGACGGTGCCTGCTCTGATATTCGTCGGTCCTCTTTTTTTTTTTGAATGCAACGTTCATGCCTCTGAAAGTGACAGCTTGCTCCAACAGCCAGAGGCGCACTGAGGGCAAACAAATTACCTGTAAATTATAAAAGCGGGATGAATTCGTCGATATCGACCGAGACACCCCTCTTATCGGGGTGCAGTCCTTTTCGGAGCCGTCTCAAGTTTCTGAAACCAGTCTCCGTGGGGGGCCCGCACTTACGGGACAAACCCAGGACCTTTTCACCGCTAGAATAAAACTTGCACGACATGCACAAGTACAGGTGGCCATTGTCACTGCAAGGGAAGGCAATGACTCGATGGCCTAATCTCTCCAACAGACCCTGGTCCAAACGGGATTGCCCAGGGCACGTTCCTCCCAGCGGCTTGGCCTTCGCACGGGAACCGCGCAGGCACACACGACACCGCCAGGAGGAACCTTGTTGGGACCAGTCGTGGACGAGCTCTAAAAGGGGGGCCTTCGAGTCGAGCAGCGGAGGGCCGCGCAACAGACCTCGAAACTCCAACTTCGGCCAAAGTGGCAAGAGCTCCGCTCCCGCAAGCAAGATCGCCCTTGATACTACAATATGATGATCGAGGGCCTCCTGCTCCGTTGGGGACATGGAAGGGTGCTGCTTTGCACCCTCCTTCGCGTAGACGTCAGCGAAGAAGTTCCCTCTTCGCGCGAATCTCTCATGCGAGGAGAGCCCTTCCTCGTCAGCATCTTTGTGGGCCTCAACCTTATCTAAGGAGACTCGGTTGGTGCCGAAGTAGTGCCTAGCTTGAATGATCTGGCCCGCATACTGCCGCCTGGCGCTGACGCCGTCGGCAGCTCCTAGATTCATTAAATGAACCACATGAGCGCAATCAGAATAACACATGGCAGGGCCTTCGGTTTGCACAGCGGTCCAGGCCAGGGCCCCAAACTCGGCACCCTGGGGCGTCTGAGGCCACGGGGCCCACAGAGGACCTTTCAAAACCCCGAGGCGCTCACCCGAACTCGAAACCATGACAACAGCCCAACCAGCCCTAGAGAGTTCACGCACTACATGACGATGGCACGAGCCATCCATAAAGAGGTGCCCCCAGAGCCCCGCGGAGGGAGGAATAGAGGGAGCAGCAGCAAGGCCCCCAGGATCAGGATGGACATCAACAAACCGTTCCAGGCTAGTACCTCCTTCAGTGAGTGGCGGTGGGGCATAGTCTCCAGGATGTTTGAAGGCACCATGCAAGTACAGACACATGTCGACATGATCTGCACCTAGCTCCAACGCTTCATTCTGAATACGTTTGTCAAGCACCGCTTCCCTCACAGACTGCACAGACGGGCACACGAAGAGCCTGTGGAAGAGGGTGTCGCGGTCCTTGCCGCACAACGCGCACTTGTCAGAAAAGTCATACCCTGCCGCTGCCACATCGCTTGCCGTCCAGCAAGCTCTCGTGGCCTGAGCTCGGATCCAACCTTTGGTTTTGCTAGAAACCTTCCTGGAAGACATCAGCTGTTTGACCACGTCCCAGCAAAGCCTGAAACCACAACCGTATGTATCCCCCGACTCCCTTTCAAGACCCCGAAGATGAGCTTCCTTGCAGCAAAGCTTGACAAGCTTAGGGGGCGACAGGGTCAAGGAGATTTCGCGGCCAAGGTCGTCAACAAAGGTGCAAAAATTGGGCATGGTCCAGCCCAGCCTGTGCAAGGTCATACGCAGGGCAGAAATCGGCCCAGCCACTTTGGACCACGAGTGGTCATCCGGCGTAAAGACAGCGCTCCAGCCGTCCCTGAGTTCGGCCCAGCTCAACGTCCAGGGAAACCCATGAGTGCGCAGGGTCCAGACCTCCTTGGCCCAGCGGATGACAGGCGCGCAACAGCCCCTCCAAGTAGGGTCATCCGAGAGAAGACACAAGACACTGAGGGACCTGCCCTGGGCTCTGGGTTTAACCGTCGACATGGCCATCCTTCTGAGATTAAGAAGCTCCCTGTCCGAAATCCCAAACAAGTCAGAGCCGCACACAGCTCCCGCCATCGGTCCCGCCGCGAAGACCTTCAAGCACTTGCGGTCCAGGGCCTGCTGGAGGCCCTTCAGCTTTTTGGTATTCCTCAGCGCAGCCGCAGCTCTAGATTTCAATTTGGCCGAGCGCCCTTTGGAGCGAACAGGTCTGCCCGCAGTGAAATCAGAACCCAGATTGGTAACCCTAGAGCAGGCTGGTCCAGCAAGAGGCCCCAGGGCCTCAGTGAGCTTTCTGGAAACATCGGGGGAGTTGCTGATCATTCCCACTTTGTTCATGGCCAGCTTGCACTCGAGCGTCGCCGTGATGGCTCGGTGGAACGCCTTGGCTCCCGCCGTGAGGCTGGCAACTACAACCTTAGCAGGTCCCGTGCAGCTGAGACTAAGGTCATCGACGTAGGCGTCGAAGTCGGTCGTAGCTCCTGGGCCCTTGGGAATCGAAACGAGGGCCTCATCGAAAGCCTGCATGGCAAAAACACGAATGAGGCTGGTCGCAAAAGAACAACCCGCAACCAGACCTTTGGAAACGAAATAAGGGCCCTGGATGATGCCCCCAAGGGCCAGAAAGCGAGCACACGAATACGCCCTGATGGCCAGTCTCGCCAGAGGCAACGGGAAATGAAAGTGCACGCACTGCTGCCGAAGGTACCTCAGATCAATGTGCTCATAGTACTTCCTGAGATCCCAGAAAATGGAAGCCGACACTTCTCTTTTGCGAGTGCCCGCTTCAGCCCTGAACGCCTGCCTCCGAACAACATCCCCCGCTCCCCTGTTGGCCCCAGCAGCCCAGTACTTTCTGGGGAAGGTGAGCTCCCACTGAAGAGCCTCCTGACGACGGGCGCGACCCCAAAGGCGGTACAGGCTCGGGAAGACCCCAATGGGTCTAAACCCACCCGTCGGCTTGGCCAACAAGGCCATCAGCACCCACGAGAGCTGCTTGGGCAGCTCGCCAGTGGCTTCCCAAACAGCAAACCACAGGGCCAGGGCATGCAAAGCCTCATCGGGGAGAAGGCAAAAATGCCGACAGTGGAATCCATCAACGCTCACCGCAGAGGAGGAGCGATACTTTTTGGAAAAAACACGGAGCTCAGCAGGCTCTAAAATACGCCCATGGGGCAAAAGGTCATGGCCCACACCAATGCCTTTGCCAGTGCCCCAAATAGACGCAAACTTATCGCCTTCGGCCTGCAGTAAAGACACTGGGTCGCAAACTATGGTACCACATCTGGCTAAGGTGGTGGAGGGTTTCCAGGGTTCAGGGTCTTTGATGGCCCTCTGAGCGTTGCGACCACCAGCATCAATGCCCGTACGCACCCACTCTTGCCACTCTAGCCGCGAGGCATTCGCAGCGGTGACCTTAGCAGCGGCAACGGCTTGAGCTACCTGATCGATCAGGTCGTCCAGATCAGAGCCGAGCTCAGGATCCAGCACAGGAGAAAAGGCGCATCTAGCTAAGGCCGCACTGGCCTTGAAGAGCGAGTGGAACTCAGAGCTCTCCTGCACCGCCACGGCCGACGGAGGCTGGAGGATCGAGTTGAGCACCTGTCGTCCAGCCCCCTGCAAGACCGAATCCGAGAGATAGCACCTAACTGCACGAAGCTGATTACACAGCCAGGAGATAGACCGTAAACCAGGATCTTTCTCACGCCCCGCTGGGCGGGGCAAAGACTTCCAGAAAACCTGGGGCCGCTTGCCCCTAGCCCCCAAAACCTTGAGATCGGCCCCCAGGACGTTGGCAAGGTCTTTTTCCGCAGCATCAGCCCAAAACTTGTATCCAATGCCCAAAAGCCTGCGCGCTTTTTCCCCATCCCCGTTCGTGACCGCCCCAAACGCTTCTTCGGCCAACCCAAGCGCAGCACTCCAGTCGCCAGACTTGGGCGAAGGGCCAACAGGAGGGAGCACAGGCAACGAGGGGGGTTGGCGGAAGGCAAGAGCCTTGAGATCGCCCAGGGAGCTGTGAAAACGAAGCGACACTGGGCGATGTGGAGTGATGCTGGAGTCACCTTCAACATAGACACTCTTGAGACAGAGGCTGAGAGCCTCCGACACAACAAAAAAATCAAACCGAACAGGAGGGCCCCTGCTGGGGAAGTGGGTGTGACCATCAGGAACAATCGAACTGGCCCTAAGCTTTTTGCCAAACTCGGAAGCTTCGATGACCTCGGGACCCATGTTCCAATCAGCCCCCACGATAAACTCACAACCCACGGAGTCTAAAAATTCCCCGACAACCCTCAACGTTTCTCTATTGGAATCCGAGAGACCTTCACTGTGGACCAGGTAGAGGCTGCAGACACAAAACGGAGCACAACCAGGAACGTGAACCATGGTGGCGATAGCTCGACCTGGAACGAGAACAGAATTCGCAGCAGCTTCAAAAAGCCCAAGGCCATCTCGAACACAGACGCAAACTCCCGACGAAACGCCCCCTCCCTCTCCAAGCAGGCCTGGCGCCCACAGCGTTTTCCATCCCAGAAACTTGGACGAATTTGAAGCCTGGTCCAGCGCACAGGGATCTTTAAGCCGATGTTCCTGAGCGATAACCACCTGCGAACTAGCCGAGGAAAGAAAGTTCTTGAGGGTGCCCCAGGAGTTGGCGTTCACTGTAGTCACGAGAAGTCCCTCGTCAAGCCTGATGCAGCCGTCGGCAGCACCCTGGGCAGCTGGCGTGGGGGCTGAGGTCACTGGAAGCCGTTCGTCAACTGGGACGGGCCTCATGCAGGACCAGGCCCTGGCGGAGCTGGCACCAGGAAAAAGGGCATCGGATTGCGGCAATCGTGCGACTGGAGAACCTTCTCGCAGAGCTTCACCAGCCTTCACGCAACACTGCTTCTCGACCGCACCAGGCAGAGGCAGAGAGGAAATGCGAGAGGCTCCTGGGCTGTCTGGGGGCACCCGAATTTCAGCACAGGAGAGCGGGGCGTCGAACGGGCCCCCGAGATTGCAAAACCCAAACAACAACCTTAAACGCTTGGAGAGACGAACCCCAGAGGCCTGAGACCTGGAGCCTAGCACAGACACTCTCGAGGCTAAAAAATTAAAAAGATCCCAGGAGGGTTTCAAACCTGGGCCCCCGCCCTCAGATTCCTGCCCCCCGCCGCCTCTAAGACGCAGCAGGGGGCTCAGAGTCCTTGAGAGCCTGGTCGACCTTGGCTCGAATGTCCTCTTGCGGAGCAGCCGAGGCCTGGCCAGCCTCGGCCGTCCCCGCAGCTGACGCAGCGGCCTTGGCACCTTCAGAAGGCGCCCCTGCTCCAGCTCCAGCCGCGGCAGCAGCATCCTCAGGAGAACCTCCGACAACCTCACCCTCCGTGGTCTTCCGCTTTTTTTTGCAACCACTCGAAGTCGATGAGCTTCATGCTGTTCACGAAGAGCCTCGGCATGCGATGCGACCTGGGCGAAGAGGTCCCTGGCCAACTTGGTGACCCCAGACGAGAGGTCCTCCTTCCTTTTCTGGAACTGCTCGAGGTCAGCCACGTCCACACCATTGTCAGTCGTGAGATCCTCCAGCATGTGGCTGCAGTCGATGATCTTGGCAAAATCCACATCGCCTGCCACCAAATCCTCGAGCTTGAAAGAAATCGACTGAGTCCGCTCCTCTGTAGGCTGAGGGGGCCCTTGCAGGGCCGCCAGCGTCTGCTTGTAGTCCAAATCCGCCTGGTCGAGATGAACACGAAGCGACCGTAGCGAAGCTTCCGCTTCGACGAGCTGTTCCCGAAGCCGCGTGACACGGCCCAGCTGATGCTCCATTTGCTTCTCCAGCTTGCGCACCATGGAGTGAGCCTGCTGCATACGCGTGTGGTCCGAGACAACCACGGGCTTTGCTGCCGCTTCCAGGTGCTTCGCCATG
>CAUYUJ010018298.1:91239-108739 GCA_963575745.1 Prorocentrum cordatum | reverse complement strand
ACGCGCCCTAGGGAGGAGGGCATTGTGACGCTCGGTTCTAACAGCTGCGAGATACACGTGGGGCGGCGTGGGTCACACTTATTGCCAGGCTGCTCAAGCTTTGCTCGAGAGAGCGAGGTCTTGCCTGAGCAGTGGCACCACGTACACCTCGCCCCCCCACTCTCCGCCACCTCCAGTCGTGAGAAAGGAAGGAAAGCTGAGGCACCGCCAAGGGATTACTACGGCAGGGCCTCGCAGACATGGAAGAGGAATCAGCCTGAGACGCGACGAACTGAGCGACCTGACCCAGAAATCGGCACGTCTTTCTCGCGCCCTTCAACTGCGCTTTTAAAGTGGCGGTGGCGACGTTAGCAAAAGCATGTTACTGCGCCCCCAGCTCAGCAAAGAAATCGGCCCACATGTTGCCCAGATAATCGAAAACCGCAGTGTCCACGGTTCGATCTAGGCTCGAAGCGCACCTGCCAAACAAGAGGGAGTCGAGGTCTCCACTGGCTGGGGTCCAACGGACTCGGGGCCTCTCGCTGGGCGGAGCCCCTGCTGGACACAACTGGAACCAATCTCGCCAGATGCACGCATGCTTGTGACACCCTGTAGCCAGCTCGGCAGACCAGCTCGACGCCTCTCGCACCGCCGAGAGGTGACCACTGATAATCTCAACTCGTCTCGGGCCGAGGCGGACCGCCTGCGGCCACGCATGCCTTTCGGCCCTGGGGGCAGTCTGGATGGCCCCTGGAAAAGGGCCCAAAACACGCCCGAATGGGCCGGCCCCCAGGACTCAGCTCGACCACGGCCCACCCGCAGCGGCAAGCTTCGGGTGGACCGTTCGAAAAGCCAGAACCGTCGGAACAAAAAAGTTAAAAGCCCCACGGCTTGGCTGGGACAGGAGCGATGCTGAGGGGGAGGAGAGGAACACCGCGCGAAGTGTCGAAGTCGGGGAGCATACCCTTCGCTCTGTCCCGCGGCCAATTCACATGCTCAATCACATCGTCCGGAAAAAAGGGACGCCTCGGCTGGGTCATCACTGGGTTCCCAAACTCGTTTACACTCATACCACTGGTGACCGAAAGTGCCGAGGGCATCGCAACCGAATTCGCACTTGGGGCCAGCTGCGTAGCTACGCTGCTGCTTCTTGGCTGGCGGCCAGAGTTTCCCGCTGATCAGGCCTCTGAGGGCCGCTTGCCTAGGAGGGCCCTAAGCAGCCAAAATCCCTAATCTGAGCGCGCGCGCCCCCAGACAGGCCCACCACCACAAGCCTCGGGAATCGCCTCCAAAATCTGCCGCACTTGGGCACGACTGATGCCCTCGCGCAAACGCTGCTTGACATCACAAGGGCAAACGGTGAACAGAGAAATAAGTTCACCCTGGCCCGCCCTCAGTTGATGGTTAAAAGCTAGATCCCACCCAACTCGCAGCAACGATAGAATGACCGCCCCACATAGGCCCCTGAACGCGACCCCAGCGAGGGCGATCGCGCAAACGAGCTTGAGCCGCCGAGCAGGCCACTCGCAAGTCAGAACTGGGCGCTTTCCGATCCCAGGCCCAGCAGCAACATCTGAACACAAGCAGGATCGTAGCATCGACTACGGGGTCAAAGCTGGGATCCTTGTGGGTATACAAGAAACCAGTGACGTGAGAAGCTCCACCCGTCCCCATAGGGCCCCCAGCTAAGGCCCCGAGAGTTCTGAGCGTTTCATTGGTCACTCCTGATACCGAGGCCCCGTGGCCTCCACTGGGCACGAGGCCTGTGCGCCACAAGCCAGCAACCTTGGTGCCCGCAGAATTATTGAGCACCTGGATGCGGTGCTTCCCCCTAACCAGCGCAACTCGCCTCTTAGCTTCCACCTTTCGGAGAGCACGCCTGCCAAACGAAGCATGACCAAGGTCGCCTTCCCATCGGCTTGGCCGACATTGCCGCATGCTTGGAAGCGGCCAAGCTGGCGGCCACAAACCCCGACTTATTGGGTCAACAGAGCGCCAATCGGGCGCACGAGAAGACATAACTCCCTAGCCGCAGCAAGGACCACCTCACCTCGCCCGGGGTCGGGACCTGACCAATGCAGAGAGACGTCGTCCATTAGAGTTCTCGCCTGGACTGGAAATCTTTCAATCACACATTTAACTGGTTGCAGCAGCACTGCCATCATAATAGAGCAGCCGCCGAGCATCCAGCTAAAATCCCTTGGGGAGAAACGAACGGCTCCGACAGCGAGCCGAAAGCATCAATCCTCCGAGGGGGAATATAAGTCTGGATGACCATCCAACCAAGGCGGACCGGGAAACCGACCGATCTAAAAAGCTGAAACAAGACCGAGATCTTTATCATCTCGTAGCATTCAATCATATCAAGCAAGAGGGCTACCGAGTGCCAGCCTCTGGCCACGGCTACCTCGGCCGAAAAGTCCAAATCGAACGCAGAGTCCGACGCACTTCTACGCTTCCCAGACCCCCAAAACTCCCGAGTACGCCTCCCCGCCGCCCACTCATCAGTAACAGAACGCCGAATGCGTCCCCAGACTCGCAGAATCGTGTCTAGAATAGCGATTAGCCTGCGGCCACCGTCGGGTTTTGGCAGCCTGACAAGCCCGCTCACCAAGCGCTTGCTTGGCCAGACGAGTGCCCTTCCACACTGCACAAGTAGCGACGCAAGTGCGGCTAGCATCGCATCAGAAAGGCACTGGAGCGCACGGGGATGGATCTCACAACAGCCGACCGCCAGCTTCGGGGGAAGTCGTGCAATCGCTCTCCTCAAATCGTCGACCCCGAGCGGCGGCAGGCTCGCCCAATCCTTGGAATCGCTCGGCAACTTCAAATCGTCGCAAGAATGAGTGGTCCAAATATGGGACCATTCGCGGCACGTATCGCTGGCAAGCTCGAAAGGTTGGATCCGATGCTCCTCGGTGAGCACCTTTTGGATACCACGGACCCTGGTAAAACGATGGGCAGCTTTGACCCCGTCCAGGAACGCCTTCCTGACCCAGGACTTCCAGGCTTCCTCTTTGCTGGCCAAAAACACGGCCTCCTTTCCCTGGGCCGGTGACAAAACTCGCCCGATCAGATCGGGCGTAGACGGATCACCTATCACATGCACTCCAGACCTGAAAAACCTTGCCGTCAGCTCGTCGAGGTGGGCGAACACCCAGTCGAGCCTCTGGATCCTGCCGAGGATGGCCTCGGTGTCAATCAGAACCTTGACAACGCGCTTCACCCCCCCCGGCTGCTCGACCATGTCCGCGTCAAGGTTGGGAATGTACGACTCCAGCACGACGTGCACACTACGCAAGTGCCTGGCCCACCTGGCCGCTGCACTCCACGCTGCATACTCGCACGAGGGTCGAGGCTGTCGACGCTGTGGGACTGCGCGGAGCTTCTTCCAACGAACTTGGTGCTCTCAGGCTCTGCCTTTGTACCCGTGGCGACTGGGTCCAACAACATCAGCTCCGCCTCGATACCCTGAATCGTTAAGTCCCAGAAACCTGCCAACTGATCAGCTGTCGCTGCATGCTGAATATCATCACGAAACTGCTTCCAATCCCAATGAAACCGCCCACAACCTGGCTTGGCCAGTGCAGGAATTGGTTTTGGTTGATCAGCAACTCGGCACCACATGACTGTGTCTTTGGCGTGAAATTGCATCAACACAAGCCTATGTGGCCAGATCGTCGCAATGTCCACCACTTCAATCATTCCAGAACAGATAGCGAACCCCTCAGACACGACGAAGTAATCAATCGTCGTACTAGGTGCACTCTGAACACATGTGGGCGCAGAGGGCGCCACCAGAACTCCTCCGATAGAAGTCGCACATGGCTGAATCAGAGCGCGGTCCATGTTGTAGTCAGCTGCAACAATCCACTCACACCCAGGCGCTCGCACTCTGAGCAGATACTAACTGAGCCAACATCGTGAGCAACGTCGTGTTCTTCTGACCCATCTCTTCGCTGACGTGGAGATAGGCTGACACTGCCACGAAGCTTCCTTTGAACCCAGTGCGCACTAGCGCTGCAACAAATCTCTCGCACAGCAACACACCTGTGGTGTATGCCAGCAACGGCCCATCTGTCACCTGCACCCTCTGACGCGCAATCACCGCCACGCCACCGCTTGTGCCGTGCCCGTGGCCAGTCCCCTTGGCTGGGGCCCACGCGCCGTGGTGGCTGACCGCACTCATGCGTCCCGGAAATGGCCCCGTCCTCGCAGCCGTGACGCGATGCTCCTGTACGCACATGATAGGCTGCTCATCTCCTAGCACAGGAGCATCGGCCTCGAACGTCCCAGAAAGCGGGTTGAACGACGTAGCGTTGACAGTGGCAATGCGCGCCATGACGCCGACAAAAGAGAATGAGCACACATACCAACCAATCGACGCCAACTACCAACTACGCCGCCTTGTGCCGCTTCGCGAACGACGACAACATGACACCCGTCCTCTTGGCTGCCTCACGCAACTCAACTTCATCATCTGGCACCTGCTGCTCGACCGAGCGGAGGAACTCTCGCAGCACCCCTGGGTCGTCTGCCTCCGACGGGACGGCTTGCTCCCAGCGCTGCCAGTGATCAGCCGTCGCAGCTGCAGCAGCCTGAGCGGCCTGCTCGGCCTCCTGCTGCTGCTGCAACCGCTGCCTCGCCTCCTCGGCGGCGCGGCGCTGCTGAGCACTGCGCAGTCCGCCGCCGTCGCCTCCGCCAAGCACTCGTGCGGCTTCTGCGCCAAAGCAGGCTTGCCACCAATGCCCTCGAGCAACTCGCCACACTTCTCGATCGCGAGGTTGCTGGCAAGGAGCTGCTTGCGCCCCTGTGCGCCGTCGCCACTGGGCTTCTCAGGGGCCCGTGGCGCGCCAGCCACCAACTGGCACCGCTCGGCCTGCAACTCCGCGATGTCCGTGACCGTGGCCTGAAGCGCCTCGGCCGCGTCCTCCACAGCATTCTGCGCCTCTGCCACCACCTGCTGGAGCTCCTCGACCACTTCGGTCTGGCGCTCCCGCTTTTTGACCAACTTCGCGTGCTGAAAGGACAAATCTGCGAGCCGCGTGTCCAGAAACTTGCCGCGAGCGCCCTGACCTCGCAAGGTGGTCTGACGCGCTCGCAACTTCTTTCGCAAATCATCGAGCTCTGGGCCGTCCATACCTGCAACGTTATGCAGCTTCCCGGTGACTGCCCGAGCTCTTTGCGTAAGTCTGCTTCGCTGCCCTTGCCCTCGTCGACATCCATGGCGTCGCCGTCGGGTTTTGTTGCGACCTCCTTCTTCCGTAGCTGTGTAACTTCATCACGCAACCTCTTGAGTTCAACAGTGAGCTTGGGGTCGGGCTGCGCTGGAGCCTTAAGCGCCGCCGCAGAGGGAGTGGCTGGCTGCTTGGGCCCTGCAAATGCTGACGCCTTGGGTTGCTTGCATAGCGAGCAGTGGTCGAGATCCGCTCTGCTCCACCACCTTGACCACGATGGAAACCACCGCAACCGCAAGTTCACAAAAAGATTACAGGACGGGCGCAAACCCAAATTTACATGGCAGCGTTTCGCACTTGCACTCACGGTTCACTCTGCGCTGCGCGCAGCGCATGCAATTACACGCGCCTTCGCCTTGCAAACATCACCCCAGGAACCATCTTAATAACACCAAAGGTGACCTGTGGGACCTGCAGGACCCGTGGAACCTGCCAGACTGGCGATAGGTGACCTATCGCCAGTCTGATGTGACCAGAAGTGCTTGCAAGACCATGGCTTGGCCCACGCCTGGCGTCTCCGCGCGTGACCTGAGGGCGGCGCACCGCCTTGAGAAGCATGAGAGGGCGCCATGGGCCTACTGCACTCGAGAGTGAAAACGAAGTCGTGCAAAGTACAAGCGGGAAGCCCGCGCACAGTACACGGCATGCAGCAGCGCCTCCAGGCCCGGGCAGGCCACTCGGGAGACGCGAGAGCGGTCGGGGGCCGCGCCTCCCCCACGCCACCATCTCAAGTCCTGAGCGAAACACGACGGGCTTGAGCCAAAATGGCTACGGAAAGTGAAGAGGAGGGGGAGGAGAAGAAGGAGGAGGAGGGGAGCGAGCGAGCGAGCCAGCGGAAGCGCGTGTCAGTGACTGGCGCATCGCTGATGACAAGGGGTGGGCGGAGCGATAAGCAGGGGAGCCAACCACTCCTTGGGCAATGCAGGACCATGGAGGCACTGCGGGCCGCCGAGGGCGACCGAGCCACGGCGGCAAGCCGCCACGGCAGCTACATTAGAGCTGGAAAGAGGGCTGCTAGCCCCAATTAGTCAGAAGAGTCGGATCTCTCCCCCGAGTGGTCCACTGCCAGAGCCCCGTCCCTTCGAGAAGAGGCAGCAGCGGCGGCATCGCCCTGCCGCAACGCGGCAGGCGCGGGAACAGGGAGGTCGCCAGTTGCGGGGTGCTTCCCGCGCTCAGCATTCAACAGCTTCTTAGCCTGCACAGCACGGTCGGCACGAGCTTTTGCAGCTCCTTTGCGTACCCTCTTTAAAGCACGACAATGCCCTGAGGGCACAATGAGGAAACAAGTACAAGACAAGCAAATAATGGTTCGGCCATGCCGAACTGGCCTGTGATTCAACTCACGGAAGACTTCAAGCCCATCGGTGCCCTGGCCAGGGATTCCCTCGGGAGGCAGCGGAAGAGGGGGGCCCAGGACCTCAGGAGGAACGGGGGGGGGGCCCAGGTCCCAAGAGGTCTTCGGCCAGGGCAAGGGCAGCAGAGGCGGCTTGGGACGATTCGGAAGTCGAACCAAGGTTCTCAGCGAAGAACAGCTGCGCTCTCCACCTCTGGATGGCTGTCGGGCGGCAGTGCCTGGCAGCACCGCTTCGCAGGCCTCTGAGGGTAGACTGCGACGACGCTGATGCATCGCAATCTCTGCACCGCCAGACACCCAGCTCCGGAAAAGAATGCAAGCCGTGCTCTGCCAACGCAAGCCTCGGGCCACTGTGCACGGTCCGACTGGGCTCAGCAGGCCTATCTAGACAGCTAGCCATGGCACTGATAATCTGCACCGCACTTGATAGAAATCTCCAGGTCAGCTTATTTTGCTTAAGGTGGGCCGCTTCGGCGCCCACCGCAACTTGGGCGACCCGGTTCACTTGGGCCCCCAGGCGGGCGAAAAAATCGGCCCAATGGTTCCCTAAAAGTCAAAGATAGACTGGGGTTCAGAATCGAGCACATCTTCGAGACCTCGATGGGCCTTGACCCAGACGAACTCGGGAGGGCGCCCGCTGGGAGGACATTCCTGGAAAATGCGTCGCCAGACGTCAGCGTGCTTGCCTCGGGCAGAAGCTAAAAAGGGTTCCCAGCTCTGGCCCTCCTGCACAAAGGCAAGGCGGTCGCTGCACAGGGTCTCGATCTGGGGAGCTACCTTCAGCGCACACCAACCCGCGTAGCGCTCAGCGCGGGGCACCGACTGGCGCCCAGGCAACGGACCGTACACAGCCCTAGCAGGCAGCCCACAAGGGCCCAGCTCGACGACGGCCCATCCACACCTTCGCAGCTCGGGGCTAGCGTTCGCTAGCCCCGAGCCATCGGTGTAGACGCGCCTTCCCCAGACCTCATTGGTAGCTCCCCAGGTGAGCACAGGGCAGGGCGGGTCATCGGGCGGCAGCCTGATGGGATCAGTGGGCAACCCAAAATAAAGCTCAGGGGTGTCCCAATCAGACATGCCGAACCCAGATTCTCCAAGGCCCTTGAGAAATTCCCTGCGCCCCAAGACCTCTTCGGGCACCTGGTCCAGCTCAAGTTCTTCCGGAGGCGAGAGGAGAGCGGGGCAATCGAAAAACGGGTGCCCAAGAGTGCCTGGGGCTCCAGAACAAAAAAAAAACAAAAAAACAAAAAACAAACCAAAAAAACAAAAAAAAGTTCGCGAGCCTCCGAAGACGCATCGGCCTTCTTACGCGCAGGGGGCCACAGAGCGTTGCCTAGAAGACATCTGGCGCAGCCTCGCTTTACACGGTTTCCAACTGACAGAATACTGAGCCTAAACGAGCGCCTCCAGGTCACGAAACCGCTGTCCGCCCCAGGAATCCTCGCAACGATCCTTGCCATTTGCCAGCGCCCTATACCTTCACGAAGCAGCGCACGAACTTCAACAGGCATGGTGGTGTAGAGGCTGATCGCACGCCCGAGGTCGTTGACAAGGTTTTGAGCCGCCGTCATAGTCCAACCAATCCTCTTGAGCGATAGGTAGACTGCTGCCATGGGGCCATGACATCTGGTCCAGTTCGCACCATCAACAAAGGTGCTCATGAGCTGCTCCCAGCCACGCTGTAGCAATGCCATGGAACCGATGTTGTCCCAGAACAGCGCGGCATATCTGCAAACCAAACCGATCGTGACGTCATAAAAAGGGTCATAAAACTCATCCGTCTGTGTGGCCAGCCACGCCGTAAGCCCAGCATGATGCCGAGCCCCAACCAGCAGCTCAGCCATACTGCGCAGCTTCGCGAGCGTGGAGTCGACGACTCCACTGGTGCCTGAGCCGTGGGCTGCAGCGGGCAGCAAGCCCGTGCGCCAGAGAGCTCTCACCTTGCCTTTGGACCCTCTGATAAGAGCCCTCAGCCTGTTCCTGCGCTGCTGGAGGCCTATCAACCGTTTGCAATCTTGAACTCTGCGCAATCGGGCCCCTGCCAGCTCGTGGCCAAGGTTGCGAAGGTGAGAGTGGCACTTCAGCTTGAGGAGAGCTGCCATCTTGCCAACTGCCTTAGGTGCCTTGGCCGACGAGGTGATGCAGCCACTCTTGCTGGCCTAGATGACCAATCCAAAATCGAAAACCTGATGTGTGAACCAGCGCACCGCTCCAAACAACTGCTGCGAACGCTCTGGTTGAGGCCCCGTCCACTGGAAGCTAACGTCGTCCATGAGCGCCCTGGGGATGACTTCCACGAGCAATTTCCGAACCTGCTGCAGAACTTGTCCCAGTAGCAGATGCATCATGGCACAGGCGTGAGAACAGCCCGCCAAGATACCCTGGTATAACGTGTACTCCTGCGAAACCGACCCGTAGGCTTTGATGAGCCTAGGTGCTTGGTGCGTACTGAGCAGCATCCAAATCAAGCGGAAAGGAAAGTGCTGCTGTCGGGCGTGCTTGAGAAGGTACTCAAGCTTGATAGTCTCGAAGTACTGATACATGTCTATCAGCACACTAACCGACGCATGGCCTCGAAGTCGGGCCAGCTCAGAATCTAAATTGTGTTGAAACGGCGCGCCAACCGATGTCGCTCCTGGACGGGGCCCCCAGAAGGCGTCACACGGGCGGTGGAGTTCCCATCTCTTGGACAGTGGTCGCCTCAGCCGACTCCATGTACGGGCCAATGTATTGATGAGAGCAACCAATCGATGTCTACCATCTGGTTTTGCAAGTCGAACCAGTCGGGTCTGGAGCCTGCTGTCGGGCCAGCAGCACATGTCCTCGCACTTCATCTGGGGCGTCGCCACCATATGTAGACCTGTGTCTGAGACCACGTCGAGCGACATCGGCTGCATATTGATTTGCCCGAGCGCCGTGTGCAACTTGAACTTACGGATGACCCTCCTCACTTGGTCGCCCGTGATCGGCGGGAGCTTGTCCCACTGCTGCCAGTCGTCAGGCCGTTGTAGCTGCTGGCACCCGTGAAGTGCCCAGATGGTAGACCACTGATCAAGGCATGCGTCTGCCATCCGGTAAGGCTGGCCCGCATCGTCGGTGAAGTCGATGATTTCCTGCATGGCTTCCACCTTTGAATAACGACGCGCCAGCTTAGCTCCTGCGAGGAAGGCCAGCCGGGCCCAGTCGGACCAGTCACTAGAGGCAAAAGCACTGGTAGCATGAATAACCTTCTCCACTTTGGCCAAAATCCGCTCAGCCCTGTCGAGGAAGTCCGTGGCATAGAAAGTCGTGGCCACATCAGCAATCTCCAGCTGGTCCTCGGAATACAGCAATTCGCACACCCATCTAGCCTTGGCCACTCGACCGAAGAAACCCTGCATGTCCCAAGCAAGTTTGGCCAGGAGGCGACGTTCCTTGCTAGCGTCAGATGCGCCCCCCCCCCCCCCCCCCCCCCAGGCACCACGATTGCCAAAGAGATCTGGCAAGAGGCGTGCTGGGTAAACTCCTGGGCCCTCTGCGCTTTGCACGACGCGCTCGACACAAGTGAGCACCCGAGTGTATCGCGATCTCATGTGGCGAAACCACCTGCCGAGCGTCTTATAAGCTTGTAGTCGCTTGGGGACGGGTGGCTGCAGAGGCTCGACTCGCTTCCAAACCCAATCTGCAGGACCAGCACGCCATTGGCATCGGGCACAATGGCATGTCGACCCAGAAGTTCATGCTCCAGCCCACAGAGCATCGCATCCCAGGCAACTGAGAAGGACTGGTCACAATCACGGTTCGCAATGAGATGCTCTGCCCTGGCCCACCTGGCCACGGGCGGGAAGCGCGCACATCCTGGCAATGGAATCGTACTGACCTGCATTGGTTCCACTGGCACTCGTGCCCACATGTGGTGCTCGGCGACTTCCAATGCCAGCTTGACTGGCAAGCGAGGGTACGTCGCGGCATCCTCCAGTACCTGAACACCTCGGGCATTAAGAGCAAGCCCACTGGAAAGACAGACATAGTCGAGGGTTGCGCCTGGCTTTGCGCTCATACAGGTGGGCTCCGCTTGCACCTTGGCGAACCCAAAGACAGAGTTGAAGTACTCGGTGAGCAGCTCAGGCGCCATGTTCCAATCTCAAGCAATAACCCAATGGCGCTGCTGCACGTTCAGCATGCTGATATACTTGGCTAACGTCGAGAGCACCTCCAGGTTGTCATCATGCAACCCAATTGAATCGATCAAATATACTGATATGAGAACGACACCCTTCTCAGGGCCCCAGTGGAGATGCGAAACCCAGACACGACCTGGAACGAACCAACCCGGGCCCTTCTAAGCCTGGTCCAAGACTGACACGAATGCGCTTGGGCGCTAGGACCGCTAGGCCCCCGCACGCGCCCCCTCTGCCAGTGTCTGGCGCCGTAGCCCAAAGCCCAGCGAAACCCAGGCGAGTAGCAGCCGCTTGTACATCTGGCAGGTGCTCTCGGTCAGCGTGATGTTCCTGCACCAACACTATGGAGTTGCTGCAGCTGGGCATGCTGAGAACATCAGTCAGCACCCCATGTGACGAAATATGAGCTGTGATAACACTGCACACTGGAACTGCACCTGCTCCTGTAGCAGCACCTGCAAGCATGGCCCAGAGTGGGCCGCCTGCAACACGACCATGAAGGCGTTGAACACCTCCACGCCGAAGGCCAAGTGATGTCCGACCTCCTGCATCCTGGCGACATGTTTCTTCTTAGCCGCATCGAGCGCAACGCGGGGAGGAGGAGACTTGGCAGGCCTGCGCACCACATTCGTAGGTTGCCACTGCTCAATCCACTGCGGTTGCTGGCCCACCACTGCATACATGCTGCCATGGCCATCGCCGCCCGCGAAGTCCAGGATCCCTTCTCCGCTCGCGCGGCGCCCTCCCTGCCGACCCTGCGCGAAGGCGCATGGCCACCAGGGCCGAGAACATTAGGGCATAGCCACCAACACGTATCAGGGGATGGGGGGCACGCGAGTGTGAGCAAGGGCAGTAACTGAACCCACCCACAAGACAAAAGCCTGGGGGTCGTAGCCGACGAAGTACCCAATCCCTTCTCTGCTCGCCTGGCGCCCGCCCTGCCAAACCCGCGCGAAGGCGCATGGCCACGAGGGCCAAGAACATTAAGGCATAGCCACCAACACATATCAGGGGATGGGCTGGACGTGAGTGAGTGCGTGGGCAGTAACTGAAACCTCTGCTCGCCTGGTGCCAGCCCTGCCAAACCCACGTGAAGGCGCATGGCCACGAGGGCCGAGAACATTAAGGCACAGCCACCAACACGTATGTGGGGATGGGCGACGGACGGGTGAGTGCAAGGGCAGTATCTGAAACCACCAGCAGGTCATGATGCCGAGGCCCAACCACGCCAGAAAACCGAGCATGCTTACAGCAGGCTCACGCTGCCACTTTGCGCCTCTTGGCATAGTCGCTGGCCGCCTCAGCCACCCGCTTGACTCTCTCACGGACCTCGGCCTCCTCTGCTGGCGGCTCAATCCCGACTGCGGTGAGGCACGAGCGCAGTTCCTCAATGTCGTCGGTGTTCATGGGGGCTGCAGCTGCTGCATCTTGCTGCTGCTCCTGTCGTTCAGCCTCAGATGCCTGCCCAGGCTGCTGACCAGGGGGCGGCGTCTCCAAGGACGAGGACGCGGCGGCGGCTTGCGCAGTCGCCTTGGCCTGCTGCTCACGTAGCGCCTCGAAGCACGAGCTGACCGAGGCGGCGAGGGTAGCGTCCGCCCCCAGCTCGCGCAGCATCTCCCCAAACCTGCCAACTGGGAGCTCCAGAGCGGGCGCCATGGTCTTGAGCGAGAAACTGCCTGCTGCAACCGTGGGCGCTTTGAGCGCCACTTGTACCCGCTGGGCCTCGAGGTCGATGATATCTTGCTCCAGCTTGGCGAGCTCCGCAGCGGTCTCGCCAATGAGCAGCTCCAGCTTCTCCTTGTCTGCCTGCTGGCTGGCCAGCTTGTCTTTCAACTCAGACTGCTGGCGCTTGCACTGGTCGGTGCGGGTCGTGAAGTGATGCACCTGCGACGATAAAGGCTTGTTGGCAACAGTGCGACCTTTGAGTTCATCACGTTCACGTACGAGCTCGTCACGGGCCCGCACCACGGCAGCGTCCTCGAGGGAGCCGAAGGCTTTGAGGGTGGTCGCGATATCGCCCAGCCTCCTCTGCTCCAGGTTGGTTGGCTCCGACACCAGCGGCTCCTGTCTGGCTGCGGTGCCCGGACCCGCTGCCTGGAGCTGGGCCTTGAGACGTATGATCTCCAGGTCCTTGGCACGGAGCTCCTTCTTGGGATCGGTGTCCTTGGGCTTGGGCGGCGGCTGCTTGGCGCGCGTGCTGGGCAGCACGGGCGCCTTGTTGCCCCCGAAAGCGACTCCCTTGGTGCACGAACACATCGAACACGAGAACAATTCAGCCTTATTCCACCACTTCTCGCCTGTCTTGGGGTGTACGCACCATCGGCAGTGCCAAGCCTGTGCCCAGGCACGTCTGGCGGCAGCCGCAGAGCCATTGGAAGGCGGTCGTCCGCCATTGGCCATGTCACACCTGCGACAGGAGAGGTCAAACTTGATGCTGCGTGGCCGGGCGGCACGCGCAGCGGAGCGATGAAGAAGTTGAACAATGGCCGCGGACTAGCGGTATCCACTTGCTTCCGCTGGGAAACCAAAACCTTGAGCGAAAGTGGCTTGAGCCAAAATGGCTACGGTGAAGGAGGAGGAGGGGAGGAAGGGGGAGGAGAGGGGAGAGAAGAGGAGAAGGATAATGAGGACCAACAGCAACAGCGGGGCTTGAGGAGAGGGAAGCGGCTACACGAGGCCAGACCTCACCCTGGCCGTGGGTTCGGCTGGCCCCGAGCGCCCCGCAAACTCGAACATGCTCCGCTCGAACCGCCTGATCTCAGCCATGGCGTCCTCGGTGAACACACTGCCGCCCTCGTCCTCGCCCGCAGTCGCTTTCCCCACCGCGGGACGGAAGATCGAGGACCACGGCCGCCCACCCAGACCTCCGACGATCTACTTCGTTCAATCGCGGCGGTTTCCCTTAATGTCGGCATCCAGGGCTGTGTTCGGGCCCCGGGGCCACCAGAAATATATCTAGGGCACAAAGCTATCCCTGGAGAAGCGGTCGGGAGCTCTGGGGCCGCGGTCTGAAAAAAACGGACCAACAAACAAGCATCAACTAACAACAACGAAATTCGCTGACAGCGTGGACCAAAATCTGTATGAGATTCAACTGTTGAAGTGTAAGCTGTGCGGTGCATGCTTTGTGGTGAAAACTACATTGCGTAAGGTATCTTATGCGAGGTACGGAGGTGAACACTATGCTGTGTAATATACTTGGTGTCAGCTGTGTCGTGTAAGCCATGCAGTATGAACTGGAGGTGAGCGCTATGGGTGAAATTCATTCTTACTCTCCAAACAATGTTTGCACTCAGTGTTCCTACTCGATCTAGAAGGAATTGAGCCTCGGTGTCGCTCCGACCAGATTGTTGTCGCCGTCGCCGCCCGTCGCCGCCCGTCCGTCGCCGTTGCTTCTGCGCTTTGGTGTCGATCGCCGCGCTTGTCGCCGCCGCCGCCCGTCGCCGCCTGTTGCATTGCATTGCAATCGCATTGCGTTACAGTCGCGTTGCATCGCCTTGCATTCACATTGCATCGTAGTCGCATTGCTTCGCATTGCATTGCAACCGCGTTGCATCGCTTTGCATTGCTCTGCATTGCGTTGCATTGCGTTTCACTGCTTCGCCTCACATGGCATTGCTTTCCATTGCTTTGCATTGCTCTGCAGTGGTTTGCATTGTTTTGCATTGCTCTGCATTGTTTCGATCTGCCCTGCATTGAATTCCTTTTGCTTTCCATTGCTTCGCATTGCTCTACATTGCTCTGCGTTGCTTTGCATTGCTTTGCATTGGTTTGCATTGCTTTGCGTTGCTTTGCATTGCGTTCGCGACGCCAGATCTGAGAGCCCTCCTCCCTCTGGTCGGCCCGTATCAAAAGCAAACAAGTAATGCCAAAACACCATCATGGCAGCAGAGGTGAAAAGGTGGGCCGAGGAGCACGAGGTCGGCCAGCGAAAACGTGCAATACTGTGCATTCCTCGGGGTTCCACTGGGGGTGACAAGGGTGAGAGCACGACCATGTGCACCGTTGTGTATGTTTGAATCGGGATCGTGGCCGTATGGCAGCGGTGAGAGCACAGTCATGTTCACTGTAATGAATGTGTTTTGAAAAGGATGGTGGCCGTGTGACAGGGGTGCGCCTCCTCCTCCTCCTCATCATCATCATCCTCCTCCCCCCCCTGCTTCCTGTCTCCTACTCGTCCTCCTCCCTCCTGTTTCCTCCTCTTCCTCCATCCTGTCTCCAACTCCTCCTCCTCCTCCTCCTCCTCCTCCGCCTCCGCCTCTTCCTGCTCCTTGGGACCGTGGCCGTGTGGTGTGACACGTGTGAGACCACGGCCATGTGCAGCGCAGTGTGTCTTCAACCTGGGATCGTGGCCGCGTGGCAGGGGTCAAAGCACGGCCACGTGCACCGTGGTGTATCCTTTACAAGAAATCGTCGCCGTCCGGGCCAAACATACTGCGGCGAGAGCACCCTTCCTGAATATCGGCTACACGCACGAGCGACCCTGGGCAAGAGTGACATGTGGTGCGCGGACTAACAGGCGCAATGTGGCCAAATCCAAGCGCGCAAGCAGCCGCTATCGCATCGCGCTCGGCGATCGAAGGGACCTCAATGAGCCCGCACCAAAGAGCACTCCAGCGAAGGGTCACTCTTCCGTGTGGTCTAGAATAAGTTGTGAGGGAGTCTCAAGCGGAACGGCGATTCAGGAGCCAGGTTTCCAACCTCTCCGCGTCCCCCTTTGTTTCTGTTTGGTCATTTTGCCTCACGAGAACCCTCTAAGTTGAACGCCGCTCGGGAAAAAACATAACTCTGGGAGACCTATAACGGAGGCACGGCGACCCAAAATCCCCGATTTTGTGGGGTGTTCGACTGGACTGAAAGTTTGGGGCCGATGTACGATTGAGGAGGGGGGGACGTCCACTCTCGATAGTCGCGCGCACGAATAGCACCCTCGGGGGTATATCCCCGAGTTCCCCCTCTTGCCAGAGCTGCCTGATTTGGGGAGGAAGCTCGGGGAGTGTAGGGGAGAAACCCTGAGAATACGTCGCGGAAAAATTAAGACATTGTCAGAAATCACAGCCGGAGCCCTAGACCCCGTCTTTCTCTTGTTTTTCCCGAGCCGGATCGATCTGTGATGGTCCCTGGGTCCGAAACCTGGCGAAAGCACCTGGTGCAAAAAAAAAATGCGACGCCAGGATCTCAGGGAATCGCCTGCTAACCTGCGCAATTCACCGAAAATCCTTGGCCGTGTAATAGACATCCAGGGTCCAGTACTTCAGCGTCTGGGGCTGGTACAGCAGCCGCCTGGAGCTCTGCCCCAAGGACTCCTCCTGCTCGGCGACGGCTCCGGTCACGGCCTCCTTGGCCATGCGAAGGGGGGAAGGACACTGGTGGATAACACAGCCTTGAAGGCGGATGATGCCTGAATAAAGCGGAAGGCCAACCGCCAACGGCCAAAGCAAACTTGTAGTGACAAATCCCGACATTGATCTGAACACTAGCCAGACGTTGATTTCAAGAAGAACAGCGCGACGTAGCAATTCCTATCATGAGGAAGGGTCATCCAGCCGCTGCTGCTCTTTCTGCTCCCACCGCGCGAACCCTACTCCGATACCGTGCCTTGTGCACGCTGGGGCGTGTCAGAACCTGATCGGGCAAGAACGGAAACCGCCCATTGTGTCCATTGGGCTCGTAGCTTCGAGAAGAAGAGAAGGACGATGGCGAAGACAAGGCGGCGGATGACGAGGATGACAGCGTGGATGACGGGGAGGGCGGCGAGGAAAACGAGAAGACAGCGAGGAGGAAGAAAATGACAAGGACAAGGCGAAGAAGATGGAGGAGGACGAGCACGAGGAATGAAGCAGCGGAGGAGGACGACGAAGGAGGACAGCAAGGAGCACGAGAAAAGGAACGTCGAAGAAGGGGGTCCTCATGATCTTGGGCGTATAGGAATCCCACCAGCCCTTTGGGCTAAGGTGTTATGACGAGTTCTTTCTTTCCTCTCGAAGACCCGCTTCCCTTCGGGAAGGTTTACCTCCCACCCCTCCCTGGGCCTGGACGAGGGGGGATTTTGTGTTAGACCGCCCAAGATGGCCCAAGATGGCTACAAGAGGGCGTCCGATGCTTCAAGATGACCTCCAAAATGGCTCAAGATAGCCGACGATGGCTCAAGATGACTTCCGACATACCTCCAAGAGGCCCGACATATTTTTCGGAGCCCCCTCAGGCCTCCCCAAAAAGCCCAAATCCTTCAAATACCTTAGGAAAATCCGTGGTGGTTGCCGTCTCGCCTATTCGCTGCCGATGCACTTTTGAGGCCTTAAGATTGCCCCGATATGGCCCAAGAGAGCAGATGGGCCCAAGAGGCCCCAAGACGGCCCAAAGAGCGCCCAAGATCGCCCCAAGAGCGCCCCAAGGGGTGACTTCGAGGGGAACCAAACGTTACGACCCCCCCCCCTTGATCGATCTCCACGATCGCCCCAAGAGGCACTCCTGTGCCCCAAAAACACACACACACACAAGAGAGCCCCAGGAGCCCCAAGACCAACAAGAGAGCCCTGAGAGGACCCCAAAATCCCCCAAACGAGTCCCAAGAGGGCTCCGGGAGGCGATTTGAGGGCGCTGTCCTCGTCCTCGTTGTCCCCCTCATCCTCCCATCCTCCTCCTCCTCCTCATCCTCCTCCTCCTCTTCCTCCTCCTCTTCCTCCTCCTCCGCCTCCTCCGCCTCCTCGTCCTCGTCCTTGCCCTCATCGTCTTCCCTCCCTTTTACTCCTCTTCCTGGGCGTCGTGGT
>CAUYUJ010018298.1:0-91139 GCA_963575745.1 Prorocentrum cordatum | reverse complement strand
CTCCTCCCCCTCCTCCTCCCCTCCTCCTCCTCCTCCTCCTCCTCCTCCTCTCTTCTCCTCCTCCTCTCCTCCTCTTTTCCTCCTCCTCCTCTTCCTCCTCCTCCTCCTCCTCCGCCTCATCCTCCTCTCCCTTTTCCTCCTCATCCTCCTCCTCCTCTTCTTATGTTTCTTCTTGTTCTTATTAGAATTCTCATTCGTATTCGTATTATTAGTAGTAGTATTCGTATTAGTATTCTTCGTATTCTTATTCCTAGTAGCAGTATTGTTCGTCTTAGTATGATTGGTGTTGTTATTAGTCTTAGTATTATTCTCATTGTTAGTAGTATTGTTCGTACTATTCTTCTTCGTATTAGTAATATTAATATGAGTAGTATTAGTATGCTTTGTCTTCGTATTATGTTTCTTATTATTATGTGTTCGTCGTCGTCTTCTTCTTCTTCCTCCTCCTCCTCCTCCGCCTCCTCCTCCTCCTCCGCCGCCGCCTCCGCCTCCTCCTCCTCCTCCTCCCTCCTCCTCCTCCTCCTCCTCCTCCCCTTCCTCCTCCCCCTCCTCCTCCTCCTCCTCCTCCTCCTCCTCCTCCTTCTCCTCCTCCTCCTCTCCCTTCTCCCCCCTCCCTCGCCCCCACGTGGGCCCCATGGATGGCCCGAAGAGGCCCTCCAAGGCCCCCCCGTGTTCCCAGAGATTCTCTGTTCATCCTGGTTGCCCGCTCTGTTTGCCAACACCTGTCTCTTCGTCCCGTTTCCCCTTCCAGCTCTCATGGGCACATACTTTTGGCACGCGGGCGCTCGAAGACGAGTCGAACGCCGTGCGAGCCAGGGCGGGCCGTGCCGAAGCAAAGGAAGAAACAAACAAGCAGCGAGGCGAGCGGCACCCGGCTCAGAGCGGAACTGAACTCAGCGCAGCCGAGAACGCGTGCGGGAGACAACACAAATCAGCACCGAGGTCACGTCCACCGAGGTGCCAATTAGGACGCAAGTTAGGAGGAGGAGGGAGAGCGACCACGCACATGGAAAGTCGGCAGCTCGACCCCTCCAGGACGCACTTGCCGAAGAAGGTGTCCAAGAAGGGCCAGCAGCCACGAATACCCAGCAATCATGCGGCAGCCAAAACAGCGAGAGCAGACTGGCGTCCATAACATACTCTCCAGGTAAGCACGTCGAACTCGAAGTCATTTAAGCCTGACGGCCTTCACGGACATAGAGAAACGAGCAGGCGACCCCGAAGGAGCAGCGTGAACGACACCGAGAGACGGGCGTGGTCCAAGCGGACGCCGAGGAGACAAACGGCCTCCAGGTCCCCAGGTAGTAGAACGCGCAGTCGGGCAGCGACAGCGCGGTGAGGAGCTGCTGTGCAAGGAGGAGGCGGTAGTCGGTCGGGCCGCGGCCGCTCCGCGCCATCCAGCGAGCAGGTCGGAGGCCCCCCAGGCTGGGGCAAGCGCAGCGCTGGAGAGAAGAGCCACGAGCAGCGCGACCAGCCATCAGGACGCCCCGCGCGCCGAGACCCGGAGGCAGCTGCAGTAGCCGGCACGGCGACGCCGTGAACGAGGCGCCCCAGGGCGACAGCGAACACGCGGCGCCAGGAAGACGAGCACAGCGCCGCCGCAGCGGGCAACCCGCGCGGCGGCGCGGCAGACGGGCCGGCAGCCCAGCAGCCAGCCGCCCTCAAGGTCATGCCCGCGCCGAGGTCCAGAGCCGAGACCGCAGACGAACTCGAGCATCACCAGCGAACCCTCGCCGAACAGCGCCTTCAGCGACAGTCGGCGACAGGGGAGGATCCCCACTAACCAGCAGCGCCCCCTTGCCGAACACCATCGCCATGAATCCTTGCGGCCATCAAGACGACGAGGAGCAGGGAGGGCGCCGCCGCCCAGTGCAGGCTGCAGCGCGCAAGCCATCCGCAACCCAGACCTGGCAGCAGCTGCAGCAGTTGATAAGACGTCACCAGCCAGGAGTGCGACCCAGCGTGCATCGCCGGGAGCCAAGACCCGCCGGCGGCCGCCGCCTATGCGCAGCGGGCACCCTGAGTAGCAGCGGGGCGGGCGCCAGCGGCCCCAGCCGCCGGGAGCCCGCAGCACCAGGCGCCAGCAGGCGTGCCAGCGCGAGGCAGGATCACGAGAGGTGCCTGCCAGCCAGTAGCCCCAGGGAGTAGCCGAGAGTGGGAGGACGGCGACTGATCGTCGCAAGCACAGGCAACGAGGAGCGAAGACAGTGCACTCGACCAGGATGGTAAGGATGCGCGGTAAGGATGCAAGCGCCTTGGAACGCCATGTTGACGTTTCCCGTGCGGAGCGTAGCAGAATGCCGAAGGATGCCGAATACCGAAGTGGCAAGGATGCAAGGGAATCCTTGGCAAGTTGCCCCATCCTCACTATCAGGGTTGACTGCAGGTGCGGCAGCTGATCGCTGCACATGCAATAAAGGAAGAAAGAGGTGGCGGGGGCGAACCCCAGGAACAAATGACCGCTGCGAAAACGTGGACTGTGGAAATGGCGAGCGTGGATAAGTGGAGAAGAAGTGGAGCAGAGAGAAGGGCGACCCCAGAACACAAGGCCAGGAGAAGAGGTGGAGCAGCGGACCGTTGCAGATACGCGTTGCGCAGGTGATGAGAGGAGGAAAGGCCAGCACCGGCTGTGAGCCAGTCCTGCCGCATGCTGGGCTGCGTCGCAAGGGAAGTCTGTAGGCGGGCCATACGGGCGGAGCCTCTTTTATGGCAGGTGACCAACCCGGTCGGAGCTGCGCTTGCCCTGTTTGCCGTTACTCGCGTCAGAGGTGTCAGCAAGATCGTGGCCCTTACCTTGTCGCCTGGAATCGCCTCGATCCCTTGTCATGTGCTCTCATCGTGCCTGCGCGAAGTTCGCGTTGAGCTCCAGGTGCTGACTCCGCTAGTAGGCGTCGTAGTTGCAGAAGTTCCATGCGTCCAGGAAAGCTTCGCAGGTGCGCAAGCTCTGCTCTAACGGATTCTTAGGAACGAATCCAGGCGAAGTTTCGTGGCGCTCAGCCCACTGGTGCCGGACCTCGTTCAAGGTGGCACCGAGCTCAGTCTGCATCCTCTTGATGAAGTAGCGGTCGTTCTCGAGCTTGCCTTGCGCCTCCACCAGGTGCGTGGGCGTCTTGTACATTTGGCTACCGTCTGGGGCGCGACGGTCGCTCGTCGTGAGTGGGTTGGCGGCTCTGTCGCGCCATTCAACGTGATGCCACATCCCGTTGGCGCGGCTGCTTTGCGAACGGTTTGACCAGGTGGACCCGCGCGCCTGTGCGTTGTCACGCGCGTTCCAGCTGTAGCTGTGGTCAGCCCGTCCGATGCTTACGGGACTATGCGTGCGTGGCCCGCTTTCTTGGGCCTGCTCGCGGGGTTTCCGTGGCGGACGGTCGCGCCCCTTGCCGTAGCCCACTGCCGGGGCCCAGGCTGGCCTGTCTCGCGACCCCCCTGCTTGTTGTGGTCTCCAGGTGCCTGGGTTTCCAGCGGCTTCCGTTTGTCAGCAGAGTCGTGGCTGCTGCTTGCTTTGTCGGTAGCGCTGGTTGTGACCGGTGACCGTGCGAGCTGGAGCCTTCCCGCAGGATCCCTCCTCGGTGACGTCTGCGGGCGCGGAAGGGTCACTGTCTATTGGCAGCTCGGGACTCATTGGCGGTACCTAGTATCGGAACCCTGAAAGTCGACCGAGGTGTCCTGGTACGCCGGCTTCGCGTCTTCGTCGTGTGGGGCCCCAGCAGAGTGACCAGGTGCAGGAATGTGGGCATCACGGACTGGCTGGGTTGCCGCATTCACGTCAGAGTCGCCCATTGTTGCTGCCGATCCTGCCTCGAGCCTCTGCGCCTGAGCCGTCTCGTCTTCTGGCGTCTGCTGTTGTTGTGGCGCTCCGCGTGATCCCCAGGTGTTGTACTCGCCCCCGCTCCGTCACCCTGCTTGGCCTGGGCACTAGGAGTCGGATCATCCTGCGGAGATCCGTCTGAGCCGTTCGCCGTCAGCGGCGGGCCAAACCCCGTGGCGACCGACTCAGCCTGCATCACTACGTCGTCGACGAGCAGCGACGGGTTCAAGACGGCCAGAAGGCCTCCAAGGCGGCCCCAGGACGGCCCAACAAGGCCTTCAGACGCGCCAAGGGGGCCCGAGGATGGCCCAAGATGGCCTCAAGTTGGCTCGAGAGGCACCCCAGGCGGCCCAATAGGGCCCCAAGAGGACGCCCAAGAGGACCACGAGAGCAGAAAGCGTTGGTTTTATTTGCCTTGGGGCTTTGACATATTTTGACCTACTGGCTTGGGAGCCTTTTGTTTCTTCGCTTGCAAGCCGCAGGTTTGAAGGGCAAGAAAATCTGACGAACGAGCGGTGCGGCATCCCCTTTTCCACTCCTGGCCTCTGGGGGAACCCCTCTTTTTGCGCCTTGGGAAAGAAGGGAGTCTGTGCTCAAGGCGCGCTGCCCTGCCTGGGGGCCGCGGTTGCCTGTCGCTGGTGTGGGCGCGTCTGTCGTCGTCGGCCTGTCGGTCCTTGCTGTCTGTCTGTCTTGTCGTCTGTCTGGTCTGTCACGCCCACTGGGGGATGAGCGCGCCCCTGAGCTGGCCCGTTGAGGCCAGAGGAAGGGCAGGAAGAGTGCTGGTACGTGGCGTGTGGACGAGCGTATGCAAGACTTCCAACATGCTATCAAGAGGCCCCAAAGAGGCCCCCAGAGGTCCCCAAGACGCCACCGAGAGGCCCAAGAGATCTCCAAGGGGCCTCCCAGAGGTCCCCCTACAGAACACCAAAGGCCTCCCAAACGGACCTTAAGGCTCCCGAGGGGCCCTCAAGGGGCCCCAGAGAAGCCCCGACATGCAAATTTAACTCAACCTCCGTCACGCTGCGCTGATGTCCTAGCGCGGTGGCAGGGTTTATTACCCGAGCCGTACCCAACTCCTCATATACGCGGGGCGACTACTATATACACGCTGAATTCCAAAGAGCATATAATGTGTATATGCTGCGTATATATACATTATATAAATGTGCGCTTATAACTAAGTTGTTGTGTGTATATATATACACATACATATATGTGAAGGATGTCTCACCTCCGCCGTGGCTCCCCACGAAAGTGGCGACGGTTGCGCAGTTCGCAGCACCGAAGAAGCTGCGAGGACTCAAAAGGATCTGCGCGGCCTTACCTCCGCCGTGCCTCCCAGGAGCCCACGAGAGTGGCGACAGTTGCGGAGTTCACAGCCCCAGGGGGAGCCGCGAGGTCTCGAAGGAATCTGCGCTGCCCTCACCTCCTCCGTGCCTCCCAGGAGCCCACGAACGCAGCGACACTGGCACAGCTCGCGGCCCCAGAGTGGGCCGCGAGGTCTCGAATGGATCTGCGCTGCCCTCACCTCCGCCGTGCCTCCCAGGAGCCCACGAAAGTGGCGAAAGCTGCTCAGTTCGCAGCCACCCTGGGATCATCACAGGAGGAGGAGGAGGCGGACAAGGAGGAGGAGAAGGAGGAGGAGGAGGAGGAGGAGGCAAGAAGAAGAAGGCAAGGAGGGGAGGGTGGAACCGCATGCGAACCCTGCCACTGGGGCCCTCGGTGGAGCTCCCGATGGGGCCACGCAACATATGAGAGATGAGCCGAAATTGGAGGTGGAACCGCATGCAAACCCTGCCACTGGGGCCTTCGGTGGAGCTCGCTATGGGGCCACGAAACGTGTCAAGGGTGTGCCGAAATGTGGTGGGGGACACCGCATGCGAACCCTGCAACTCGGGCCTTCGGTGGAACCCCCTATAGGGCCACGAACCGTGTGAGGGGTGCGCCGAAATGGAGGCAGCGGTGCCATGCGAACCCTGCCACTGGGGCCTTCGGTGATGCTCTTCATGTGGCCACGAAACGTGTGAGAGGCGTGCCGAAATTAGGTTTGGAGCCGCATTCGAGCCCTGTCTGCCACTAGGGCCCTCGGTGGAGCTCCCTATGGGGCCACGCAACGAGTGCGGGGTGTGCCGAAGTGGAGGAGGAACCGCATGCGAACCCTGCCACTGGGGCCTTCGGTAGAGCTCGCTATGGGGCCACGAAACGTGCCAGGGGTGTGCCGAAATGTGCGTGGAACCGCATGCTAACCCTGCAACTCGGGCCTTCGGTGGAACCCCCTATGGGGCCACGAACCGTTTGAGGGGTGCGCCGAAATTGAGGTGGAACCGCATGCGAACCCTGCCACTGGGGCCTGCGGTGGAGCTCCCTATGCGGCCACGAAACGTGTCAGGGGTGCAAGGGGTGGGAGGAGGGAGGAGGGGGAGGAGGAAGGAAGGAAGGAGGGACGCGGGGCGCTGTCTCTTCAAAACGATGGACCAACGCCACAGAATGATTGGGAACAACATTGTGTGAAGGCGACCCGCCCTCCATCCGTGAAACTACTGCAGGCGTTTAAACCACATGTTCGCGGCGCCAAGGCGAGAGCCCTCCAAACGTGAAACTGTTGCAACTTTCAGGCTCTGGGAACATCAACGACGCAGAAATCTCAAGCGCAACGCTGGGCCCGCCCTACGGACACGTCCGGGGGCGCGGCAGGGAAAGTTATTTATGAGGAAAAGGGATGGAGGAGGAGGAGGAGGAGGATAAGGAGGAGGAGGAGGAGGACAGGGGAGGACGCGGGGCGCTGCTGATTCAAAACGAAGACCCAACTCCACACAGGAGGGCTACGAAAGAAAGCCTGGAGACTTACCTTTCTGCGCGCCGCGAAGAGCGGCAGGCGCCTCTCCAAGAAAGGGAGCCAGCGGCCCTGTGGGCAGAGGTCTGGGCCGGCCGCCGGTCTGAAGCCGCCCCGACCGGCGACCCGACGGGGAAGGACAGAATGGAGCAAGGAGGAGGAAGCGAGGAGGGAGGAGGGAGGAAAGAAGAGAGACGAGGAGGGAGGAGGGAGAAGGGAAAAGAAGGAGGACGGGGGAGGGGAAGAGGTCCCGTCTTTCGACGTTGACGGCCTTTGGAGCGGAGGCCTCCAAGACCTCTGGAATTGTCCAGAAGCCTCCAGAAGCCTCTGGAGAACTCTGGAGGCCTCAGGGGTGGAGGAAAAGGAGAAGAAGGGGAAAGAGGAGAAGGAGGAGAAGGAGGAAGCGGACGAGGAGGAGGGGGAGGCGGCCAGCTGATGTCGGATTCGGCCCAGCCAAACCATGAAGGAGAATAATAGAAACTCAATCGAGCTAAGGAGGAAGAGCAGTGGAGGAGAGAGAGGAGGAAGAGGAGGAGGAGCAGGAGGACAAAGGCCGAATGGAGGAAGACGCGGGCCTAAACTCTACCTTTGGCGCACCGCAGCCTCCCCGCCGGGCTGCCCACGTATGCTCTCGGTCGGGCGGCGTCTGCGTTTCTGCGTTTCTCGCTCCGAGCAGCGTCTCCACGAGCGCCCGGAGCGCGGAGCGCGCCGCAGCAGCCCACGAGGGCCGTGCGGGCACTCAGACGGCGGCCCCGGGAACCCGACCCCGAGGAGGAGAGAGAGGACCAGGGACCAGTAAAAACCTCGGCGGGCGGCGTCCTCCATGAACCTGATGTCGGAGTCGCTGTCCATGTAGCCGCCCACTTCCCAGTCAACAGGGATCACGAAGTCTGACGCCAACAGCCCTGCCGCGCTGAAGGCCAGCGACTGTGCCAGCCCGAGCAGCAACGTGAGGCACGGGTAGTTCACCAGAAAGCGGAGAAAGAATCCCAGCGGTCCTGCCCGTCCCTCC
This sequence comes from Prorocentrum cordatum, assembly GCA_963575745.1. Classification (NCBI taxonomy): domain Eukaryota; class Dinophyceae; order Prorocentrales; family Prorocentraceae; genus Prorocentrum; species Prorocentrum cordatum. Next base: position 83,486 of record CAUYUJ010018298.1, on the reverse strand, counting down.
TATCTCCTCCTCATCACCATCCTTCTCCCTCCTCCTCCTCCCCTCTCCTCCTCCCCCTCCTCCTTCCCCCTCCTCCTCCTCCTCCTCCTCCTCCTCCTCCTCCTCCTCCTCCTCCTCATCATCATCATCATCATCATCATCATCATCATCATCATCATCATCATCATCATCATCATCATCATCATCATTTTCATTAGCTGCATCATCATGATCATGATCATCGTCATCATCATCATCATCATCATCATCATCATCATCATCATCATCATCATCATCATCATCATCATCGTCATCGTCAGCATCGTCATCGTCATCGTCATCGTCATTGTCATCGCCATCGTCGGCATCATTACAAGCATTATCATCATCATCATCATCATCATCATCATCATCAGCAGCAGCATCATCATCACCATCACCATGATCGTCATCATCATCATCATCATCATCATCATCCTCATCAGCATCATCATCATCGTCATCATCATCATGATCATCATGATCATCATCGTCATCAGCATCATCACCTCTCTATCCCTCTCTCTCTTTCTCTGCCTCTCTCTCTCTCTCTCTCGCTCTCGTGCTGTATGTTTAGTTTGTTTTCTCGCTCTGTCTCTCTCTCTCTCTTTCTCTCTCTCTCTCTCTCTCTGCGTATTTCTCTCCCTCTCTCGACATACATGCATGTGTGCATAAACATACGCACGAAGACCGAAACACGAGTCTGTACATAACGATCTAAATATAGATCTGGATACACACGTGCGTGCGGACCCATCAGCTTATATATACAGAAAGAGGAAACATGTATGTAGTTACATGCGCCTACATGTACATATACATAAAAATATGAATACATGTATACATATACACAAACACATGCATGCATCTGTACATGTACACACACATTTATATATATATATATATATGTATATATATGTGTATATACATGTATGTATCTATACATATGCATGCGCGTACATATCTACCTGTACATGACATAGACACATACACATACACACATACACATACACATGCATATAAAACTATACATGTACGTATACAGGTGCAGACACATATACATACACATACACATCCAGATATACACAAGCATCAACGTATGCATATACATATACATATACGTATACGCATACGAATGCGTGCACTCACACACAACTACGTATACATGTATATATGTGCATGTATATACATATGATATACATACGCAGATACATGCACCAATCCATATACATATGCATATACATATACATGGACACACACACATAAACATAGACATATACATAGGCAGAAACATATGCATATGCATATATAACTGCATATACATGTATATATGTGTGTATACGTATGAGCCCATACGTATAATATCCTGCACCGTGCCAACTTAGAATGCATCGCGTTGTCGAGTGGGACCTTATACGAATTTCAAGGCCCCCCGCCCCCAAATCCCCCCAACACAGACTCGTCGCGCACGACCCGAAAAACGTCAATGCTTTGTTTAAATTAATGTTGCTTAGCTGCTCCTTCTGCCTCCAGACGGCCAAGATGGCCTCCAAGACGGCTTCCAAGACAGCCAAGACGACAACAAAACGGCTCAAGATGGTCCAAGACAGCTCAAGAGCCTCTCATCAAAACCTCAAGACGTCTCAAGGAAGCTCAAGACGGCTCAAGACGGCCCAAGAGGCCCCTGAGACGGCCCGAGAGAGTTCCAACAGGCATTCCAGGAGAGCCCGACGAGGCCAAACACATCGATTGCCCTTACAAGTGTCTGAATGATTTCAAAGTCTCGCCTGTTCAGGTTTCCGACAACCCAAGGCGGTCCAACAGGCTTCCAAGAGCCCTCCAAGATAGCTTCAAGACGGCCCAAGAGGCCCCCAAGAGGGCCCCAAATCGACCCCTGAGGACCCAAAGATCTGCCAAGGGGCCCACAATGAGGGCCCCAATACGGCTTTGAAACGACCCAGAAGAGCAACAACACGGCCCGGAGAGGCCTCTTGGGCTGCCGTGGGCGGTCGGAAACCCAAAAATACCAGAACCTCAATATCTTCCAGGCACCGATGGGACATCAATGGTGTTGGCCTCCCCGGGCTCTCGTGCAGGGCCTCTTAGAAACCTCTCCCGCATGGCCTCCAGGACGGCTTTCAAAGCAGCCGAAATGACGCCAAGACGCTCCAACATGGCCCAAGACGGCTCAAGAGGCCTCCAAGGCAGCCTCACGACAGATCAGGAGGCCCCCAAGATGGCCCAAGGGGTCTCTTAGAGGCCCTCCTGGTGAGCCCGAAGAGACCAAAACCATTGATTATCATGTGGTGTTTGAAAGGCTTTGAAGTTCTCACCTGCCCAGGTTTCTGACCGCCCAAGACGGCCCAAGAAGTTTCCAAGAGCCCTCCAAGATAGCTCCAAGATAGCCATAGAGGCCCCCAAGAGGGCCCCAAGCTGGCCCAACAGGATCCAAAAATCGCCCAAGGGGCTCCCAAGAGGGCCCGAAGACGGCCGTGAACCGGCGCAAGAGGGCACCAACGCGGCCTAGAGAGGCCCCAAAGGCGGCCTCCATAGGCGCCAGACGAGCCAAGAGTCCCCCAAGACAGCCCAAGAGGCCCCAAGAGGCCCCCGGGAGGCCCCCAAGAGGGCCCCAAGAAGCTTTCAGGAAGCTCCCAGGACGCCCCCAGGAAGCCCCAAGAAGGCCCCCCAAAAAACCTCTTCCTCCTCATTCCATGCTTCCCCTCTCCTCCTTGCCACGTGGGCGGGCGCGCCAAGGTTCTCCTCGAGGCTGGACAGCTGCGCGGCGACGGGCCGCCTTCACCCGTGGCAGCACTGCCTGAGCGGCGGCCTGAGACAGCATCCCCATGTCGCGCGGCAGCGAGCGTAAGCAAGTGGCACGCGTGCCATGGCTCTTGCACAAGAGGGAGGGGGAAGGAGGAGGAGGAGGAGGAGGGGGTGAGAGAGGAGACGAGAAATCGGAGAAGGAGTGCACACAGAGGGCCGCAAGAAGGGCGTCAGAGGGCGTACTCGAGCAGCGTCGGCGTCAGCGAAGAGCATGGTATGGGGGCGGAGGGGGGCGGGCGCGGTGCGAGCGCCGTCGCGAATTCCCACCGGCATTCTGGGAGCAGTTTCGTGTCCTCTTTCAAAGCTATTCTTCCCTTCGGGGCGGGGTACCCTCCCCCTCTGTTCCCTGTTTGTTGTTCGGGGACGGGGGCGCAGAGCGGTCAGAGCGCCTAAGATGGCCCAAGATGGCTCCAAGAGAGCCTCGGATGCTTCGAGATTGGCCTCCAAGATGGCTCACGATAGCATCGGATGGCAGATGGCAGACAAGATGGCCCAATTTAGCTCGAAATCGATATCCGAGATGGCCTCCAGTATGTCCGAAGATCGATCCTAACGGTTCGTGTAACCCAATGACGGTGTGGCGGTGCGACGCCAAACAAAAAAAAACGGCCGGGGTGGAGGGGGGCACGCAGGAGGGGAAGGTGGGCAGAGGAGCAGGGGGTCCTGCTGGTGGTGGTGTGCGGGGTGTGGTGGGTGTGGGGGGGGGGGGGGGGGGGGGGGGGGGGGGGGGCGAGCGGGGGGGGGGCGGGGCGGTGGGGGCGGTGCGACGCCAAACAAAAAAGCGGCCGGGGCGGAGGGGGGGATGCAGGGGGGGGGGGAGGGGGGGCAGAGGAGGAGGAGGGCGGTGGGTGCGGTGCGACGCCGAAATGAAATGGTCGGGGCGGAGGGGGGCGGGGAGAGGGGGCTGGGGAACGCTGGGTGAGGGCGGTGCGACGCCGAAATACTTGGTCGGGGCGGAGGGGGTCACGCTGGGGGGAGGGGGGGGGTGCGACGCCGAAAGAAAGTGGAGGGGGCGGAGGAGGTCGGGGTGGAGAGGGCACTGGGCTGCTGGGCAACGGTGAGGGCGGCGCGACGCGACGCCGAAATTGACTAGTCGAAACGGAGGGGGTTGCGCTGGTGGTGGTGGTGGTGGTGGGTGTGGGTGGGTAGGGGTGGAAACAGGGGCGGGGGGGCGGGCCGGGAGGGGGCGGTGCGACGCCGAAATAAAATGGTCGGGGCCGAGGGAGGCAGGGAGGAGAGGGCACTGGGCTGCTGGGGATGTGGCGGGACGGGGCGATGGGGGCGGCGCGTCGCCGAATTAAAATGGTCGGGGCGGAAAGGGGCGGCTGGCACCCCGCAAAGTTCGGGCCATCGAAGAGCGCCCCAAAGTCGGGGGAAAGCTGCCCCCCCCAAGACCTCTGCAAGGGCAAATTGAAGAAGCGGCAAATTACGAAGCTCGTCGCACAACTTTGGCCACTCATTGAATGTTCTCGAAACACAACGCACAAGGGCGGCAAGATGCGCAACGGCCGCGCCGGCTAGCCTCGGCCCGCCCAACTGTCGAGATTGGCGCAACCGGCGCGGGCGAGGCGACACCGCTGAATTCATCGAATCATTGCCACGCGAGCGCGCTCGACACGAGGGGCGAATTGCGGGAGCAGGAATTGCTGAAATATCTGGGAAAGCACGGTGGCCACACGTTTGTTGCACGCGCGCGCCGAGACTGGCTGCGGGGCGCGAGCGGCAGCAACGCGCCGGGCCCAAGCGCGACACTTCAGGGGCGAGGCCTGCCAGAGAGCCCCCTCCGATTGCAGCCCGACCAACGCTCCGAGGCATCTCGAGCACGGGTCGACTGACATCTCTGACCACTCTGGGATCTCGCGCTGCAACTGGAAACGAATTGCTGCGATCACTAGTGGCGCGCGCGGAGCGAACAGCGGGGCTACACAGCACTGCTTGACCAGGCGCGAGCCCAGCCATGCGCGCCGCTGCGCGGAAGACGACCGCAAGCAGACGCAGAATCGCGACCCGGAAGATGAACGCGCCCAAGTCGCCCGCGCACGCACTGACAACGCCGCGGGAAGGACCCTCGATCACGGCTCGAGAGCGGCGCAAGCGCGGGCGCGACGAGATGGCGCAGAGGGCCACATAGGCGCGGCGCCCATGGACGCGGCGAATAGAGACGTCCAAAGGCGCGAAAGTAGTCCTACGCAATTGACGCAGTCGCAAAAGTGACGGAGAAAGACCAGCAAGTGCGGCGGCTGAGAGAGGCAGCCCCGGGCGCGGAAAGACCACTCCTGCGCTACCAAGGGGGGCGCCTGTCCGAAGTCAAAGCTAGACACCTGTCCGACGTCAAAACTTGCCAAAGGAGGTTCCCGACTGACAGCGTCGCCCCGAAGCCCAGTGGACTTCGAGGCCGCGTCGAACTCCTAAACGTCAAACCCCAGATTTCTCCCCTGAGCGAAGCCTCGCGAGGCCTCGCCCGCGAATTCAAAGAGTTCCCTGGATGCCCGTGGATGCAGACGGCAGCGAGGACTTAAGCATCATTGTTTTTCAATCCTAGCGCCCAAATTTGCGACGCTCCACGGCGAGTCCATCATTCAGCCGGATCCACTACCTCCCGGGGGGGGCCCAGACGCCCACGAGGTCCACCCACCTCATTCTGGGCCAGGCGCGACGGAAGGCCGCGGCTGGCGCCCCGCAAAGTTCGGGGCATCGGAGGGGCGCCGCAAGTCGGGGAAAAGCTGGCCCCTGGGGACCCTTAGAAAAGCGAGTTGAAGAAACACCAAATCTCGAAGCTCGTCGCGCAACTTCGGCCACTCATCGAAAGTTCTCAACGCGCCACGCACGAGGGTGGTCACGTGCACTGGTCAGCCTCGCCCCTCCCAACTGTCAGGATTGAAGCGATCGGCGCGGGCGAGGCGGCAGCGCGAAGTTGAGCGAACCATGGCAACGCACGCGCGCTCGACGAGAGGGGCAATTGAACGGGCAGGCACTGCTGGGAGGTCTAGGAAAGGACGGTGGCCACGCGCCCGTTACACGCGCGCGCCGAGACAGCCTGCGGGGCCGAGACGCACTGGGCCAGAGCGCAGCACTTCAGGATTAGCACCTGCCCCGAAGCCCCCTCCGTCTGCGGCCTGACAAACACTCTGAGGTAAATGCAGCACGGGCTGGCTCCGATATCTTATCGCTCTGGGATCTCGCGCTGCAACCAAAAACGAATCTCCGCGACCACCGCAGGCGCGAACGGAGCGAACAGTGGGGCTGCACGGCGCCTTCTGATCTCAAGCACGAGACCAGCCACGCGCGCTACTGCGCGGAAGACGACCGCGAGCAGCCGCGGAAAGACAATCTGACAGCTGCACGCGACCAATTCGTCGGCGCCAGACCTGACAATACCGCGGGAAGGATCCTCGATCACAAATCGAAAATGGCGCAGAAACGGGCGCGACAAGATGGCGCAGAGGACCCCACGAGCGGCGCGCCCTGCGACGACGCCTAAAGCAATTACGAAGAGATACTTCTCAACGCACGAGATCCGCCCAACGCCATCGACGCAGTTGCAAATGAGGCGGAGGAAGACGAGCGAGGGAGGCGGCAGGATCTACCCCGGCGACGCCAAGGGGAACGCCCGTCCGAAGTCAAAACTAACCACGAGAAAAGCCCTGGGTGACAGCGCCGCCCCGACGCCCAGCAGCCCTCGAGGCCGCGTCGAGCCCCCAAAAATGCAACCCGAAATTTCTCACCGGCATGGGACCTCGCTTGGCTTCGCCCACGAATTTAACAATTTCCTGGACAGTCCGTGGAAGCAGACGACAATCAAGACTCATGCATCACTGCTCCTCAACCCCAGCGGCCTAGGTTGCGACGCCTCGCGGCGAGTCAATTCGCCAGCCTGGCCCCCCACCTCCTTCGGGGCCCAGGCGCCGACGAACTGTCTGCGGCGGCTGCGTCAATTTCTCGCGCGCCAAAACCAGGGGCCCAAGCGCTGCCGAGACTGTCCGACATATCCTCTGGACTGGCGATGACGTCGCCCTGAAACTTCAGCCCCTGGAGGCACTACTTCCGAATCGATCGCACTCCCGGGCCCCCATCGGCGCCCGAGACCTCGGATCCGCATGTCTCAGCATGGCGCGAAGCTGCGAATGGGAAGGGTCCGATATCTCCGACCGAGCATGGGAGCAGGCAGATGCATTCACGGGCGCGTTGAGCTCGTCGGTCAACGCCAGAGACTCTTCGGGCCCCGCGAGCTAAACGCTCTGTTCGTCAGGGACGATACCTGCGAATCGGCGGCCGAGTTCGCGAGCTAATCCGAGGCGGCAGGCGAGAGCGACGCCGTATTTCCGCATGGCTCGACCGATCGGTTTCGCGACCATCCATCTCGTTCGTTATCATCGACGTCGCATTCTCCAACGTGGCGGCATCTCTGGCGGCCCGAGCGGCCCCTCTCATCGCCGCTTCGTGGAACTCCGAAAACAGCTGCGCACTGAGGTGGGAGACGCCCACCTGCTCAAAAACAGACTTGATAAAACCACGGCAATCTGCTCACTTGTGACCTCGGGGCGACTGGGGCGCTCAGACGGCTTCATTGGCCCCCTGGCTTCGGCGGCGAAGACGACAGCGGCGCGGTCTGAGAGTTCGCGCGGCGACTGACCTCAGGGCCGCCGATCACGCGGGCGGCGCCTGATAAGTGCGCAAGGGACCAGCCAAGGAGCGAGCGCAAGATCCTGTCGATGGCCGACAGGAACAGCTCCGATCTGCAGCAACGCGTCGGTTCGGGAACCTCAAAATCGACCGACGCGCAAGTGGTGGATATCCTGTCGACCCCATCATCCCGACGCCATTCCTGGATGGGTCGGGCCCGCCCCCGAAACCCGAGCTCAGGGAGGCCCGCGGAGAGCGCGCTCGGGGGCCGGCGGCGCCCTCGCAAAGTTGAAGCCCCCCCAGGCGAAAACGATCCAGCCCATGGGGCCTTGATTAGGGGGCCACATGCGAACCCTACCCCTACCCCCCCTCAAGAATCGTGGGGGGGTAGGGGTAGGGTTCGCATGTGGCCCCCTATTGATTGGACAACCTGATGTCGTCCAAGATACATCTACACAGCCGTCTCCGAGCCCCTGGAGTAATCCCAAAACTGTGCATGTTGCAACTGGGGGCGCTGAGGCCAGCAGCGACTTGATGGAGAGCCCCAGGGCCCGACCTACGATGGGGGCCTCGAAGATGATCGCGGGGGGGGGAGGGGTGCTCGAGAAAGCCGAAGTCGGGGAAGGAAGTGACGACGCCGCCAGCAGGGCGCGGGCACGGCTGAAGGAAGGATGAGACCGCGCAGCGACGCCGACGGCGGCGATACATGAGGTCTCGCAGCTCGCGCTCTGAGCCGCGCGCCTCTTGCGCACCAACAAGAGACCCAGGGGGGAACGCGCGGTCGAGGAGGGTGAGTTCAAATAGGGCACAGAGCTCAAATCGGAACAGGGAACGGGCATTCAAGCTGCCTAGGGACAGCGGCAGCAGCTTGCCAGACCCATCGGCCCAGCGCCTCCAGAGCGCGCTACAGACGCCACTGCGGCGCGGCCTCTGGGCCAGCCGCCGCGCTCGAACCGAGCGGCTCCATTTGCTGGATATCGAAGCCCAACTTCTGCAGCCCAGCTCGGCCCCGCTCAACCTTGGCGGAGGGCCCTTCACGAGCCGTGAGCTAGCAGAACGCGATCCTCGTTGACAGAAGTGCGTCGCCTCCTCGATTGACTTCTTGGCCCGCTTGAGCGCGCGAGCTCCCGCTCGCGGCTGCCGATCTTGAGCGCGCCGCTGACCGCGTGGACCCTGCGCGCCGCGATGGACGGCTCGCCTCTGATCCGAATCGTGAACCTCTCCGACGCCTCATCACCCTCGATCGCGACACCCTCCGCGGACAAGTTGACCCTTGCGAAACAGTTGATGGCATGATGGGCGTGTTTTCCACCACCACCACCATAAGTTGAAAGGGGAGGATGTAAAGGACGAGGACGAGGAGGAGGAGGAGGAGGACGAGGAGGAGGAGGAGCAGGAGGAGGACCCCCTCCCCCTCCAATTTACGGTGGTGGTGGTGGTGGTGGATAACAGGCCCATCATGACAGCCGCACTGACCTTCTACTTTGTCACAAGCGTCGCCGTGCCAGCCACGATGGTGGACGGGTCGACCTCTCTCTCTCGAATCCGGCCGATGGAAGCACCTCCAGAGGCGGTTTTTCATTCGTGAGGAACTCGAGATACCTGCTTCGCGCTGATGTCACTGAGGTGGCCCACAGCGCTGGGTCTGACTCCAGCTGCCGAGACAGCGACGAACATGATGCGTGCACAGTGGTGGCCAGCCCCGCGAAACTCTCCTGTATCTTGGCGATGGCCTCGAGCAGTTGAGCCTTGATGTTGTCCACGTAGCCCTTGACGTCGCCGTCCGCGGATCCTCCACCCGGCTGTTGACCTGCAGCACGTTGATTACCAGCGGCCTGTCCTTCGGCAGCTCGATGGTGCCGAGCACGATGCCCACCAGAAGCACGACCAGCCTGAAGATGGCGGGCACGTCCTCGCCCGCAGGGAACTTCGGCGAAGAGCTCCTGTGACCCTCAACCTTGGGGGTGCCGGGCAGCGTGGGAACTTCTTCCATGGCCACCGCGAGTCTCGCCATCTCATCCCCATTCATGGGCACACACATATTTCGCGCGCTGCGCTGGCAGCGGCACCCGAAAACACGGCTGCTGGGAAGAGGCCAAAAGGAATCCCTCGGCGCTCGAGGCCTCCCGAGGGGATCGCGGTGGGCAGGCCGTGGGCGCTCGCCCCAAGCAATCGGGCCGATCGCTACGAAGGGGTCCGAAGCGAATCGCTGATTGTCGGACGCCTATGGCCCTTCACAACGTCTAGCCTTGAGACAACATGGCTACGGATGTTTTCCCTCTCCTCCTGCTCCTCCTCCTCCTCCTCCCTCCTCCTCCTCCTCCTCTTCCTCCTCCTCTTCCTCCTTTTCCTCCTCACCATCCTCCTCCCCACCGCGCGGACGAAGACGAGGTCAGGATCACGACCCGCCCTAATGCTGACTACTCATCGGAGTTGCGCTGCCCCTACACTCGGTGTCCTTCCTGCTGCGCTGTTGCACAGGCACGGTAGCGGGGTGTGCCGCGGGCAGCTGGATATAACTAGATGTACTTGCGTGAACGGTTATATGCGAATACATACCTGAAAACAAATAGGCAAGTACGAATGGGGATATTTGTGTGTAGCTAAATGTATATAAAACAAATCCTTCTACATGCAAGCGTGATCACATTCTTGCGTTTGTGTACACATAGATATGTACAAGTGTGCGTCTCTCCCCGCATCTGCACATGTAGAGATTACACACACAGTGCTTGCCCTTAGGATATCATACTAATGGTCTATGAAACTGGGCTTGGGTAGCCGTCTGGCGGCTGTGTTGTCGCCGTCGCCGCCCCGTCGACGCCTCGTCGCCGCCCGTCGTCTGGGACTGGTTGGCGGTGCGGCGGCTATGTTGTCGCCGTCGACGCCCCGTCACCGCCCATAGACTGCACCACCTGGGTGGCGCCACATAGATTGCACCACATAGAATGAAACACGTAGATTGCACAACATCGAGTGCACAACATAGATTGCAACATGCTGTCTGTGCTACGTCGACTGCACCACGTAGGTTGCACCGCAGAGATCGCACCACATACATTCAACCAAATAGAATGCACCACCTGTGTTGCACACCATCGGTTGCTCTACCTATAGTGCATCGCAATAGATTACACCGCATGGATTGCACCACAGATATTGCAGCCCATATAGGGCAGCCCGCGAAGATTGCACAACACACATTGCACCACATGGAGTGCACCACGTCGATTGCACAGCCCATGATGCGCACCACATAGGTTGCACCAAATAGATTGCACCCCATCGATTGCACACATCGGTTGCACCACATCTGTTGCACAGCATTTGTTGCACCACATGAATTGCGCCACACATGTTGCACCACATAGCATGCACCACAGAATTCTCGCACAACATATATTCCTAGAAATACACACTTTGGAGCCCACGCCCGCTAACATGTACAGCATGCCCCATCCTCCATCCTCACCCTGTTCCTCCCTCAAGACCCAGCAAAGAGAGAACCCCAGCGGTCCCACAAACTTCGCGGTGGGCTTGACTCTCCTGGGGCGCGGGAGTGGCTTTCAGACGCTGGCGGTTGGAGGGACGAGGACGGAGAGCACGAGGTGCCAAAATCCCATCGGGACCCAATATCTGCCCGAACGCGAAGCAATCCCTTCAGAGCCCCGACTCCGACTTTTTGACGTGAGCAACATGTGCCCTCCATGCACTAGAGTTGTGGGCGAAGCTGGCGAGGGGCAACCCAGGAAGCCTTACTCACTCGGAGAATACTGGACGAACAGAAGGAGGAGGAAGAGGAGGAAGGAGGCGGAAGGGGGGAAAGACTAGGACGAAGAGGACGATGAATGCCCCCGAAATCGATGGAGTTCGGTCGAAGAGTTCGCCATACCCCTCCTATTATTGACGAAGCGGAAGACGCCGTAGACCAGGCTGACGACCAAGTAGGCCACGAGTAGGCTGAGCCACGCCCATGCCATAAGCCTGTGGCCGCACGAGAGGGACGGGATGTGGGAGGGAGGAGGGATCAGAGGAAAGGGAGGAGGGAGGAGAGCACGAGCACAGGGGGTAGGAGGACAAAAGCGAAGCGGAGAAGGAGGAGAAGGAGGAACTCAACATGGAAGCTTCAAAACCCGCCGTCGCAGCGCAGGAGAAAGGGGACGAGGTGGAACGAGAGAAGGAGGCGGAGGAGGAGGGCGACGAGGACGAGGGGGAGGGCGGAGGAGGTGGCAGGAGGGGAAGAAGAGGAGGCCTTTGAGGGCTCTGCTGAGACCTTCCTGTCCACAGGTGGCTTGCGCGCGGGCCGTGGACGCCCGAGCCAACACCTCGGGCATCCGATGCCGATGGGCCCAGCCACGCTGGCCCCAACCGGCCCTCCGCGGGTATGCCGTCCTGGCCGCGCAGGGGCCGTGGGCCCCCCCAGGCCAAAAAAAAGAAAAATGCTCCGCGCCCGGGCCTTTCGAACGGGGGGAGCCCGAGCTCGCGCTGGGAAGGAGGAGGAGGAAGAGAAGGGGCAAGGGCGCTGCGCGACGGTCTCCGGGCAGAACGTTGCTCGAGCCATTCCCGAAGGGGCCCTGAGACACACAAATAAATACACACAAATAAAAGGATTCCCCATATTTTCCCATATTTTCTGGGTTTTTGTCTTCCCCCCCACTTCCCATATTTTCTCATATTTTCTTGGGAATCGACGGTTAATTGTGTCTTGTGTTTTTTTCCCTCCTGAATTCCGGCAGAGGCGACGGAGGGGCTCACCGAGCGGCGGCCGAGGCCCAGCCACCTCCCAGCCACCAAGCGGCCTGCTGCCTGCCGAGCCTGGCAACCCCTTTCGGCCACTGGGCTAGCGGCATGCATGTCCGAGCCCAGTAGTCGGCGGGGGCTCGATGCCAGGTCAAACCTTATCAAAGCGGAACTCCGCCATGTTGATCAAAAACTGAGCTTCGGGCTTCCCAGAATCATCCAAACCACCACTGGGCGCCTGAGCGTAAGGCTTCGTCTCAGCGGAGCCATTTATAGGCTGGCATCTTTTATGAATGATCTCCCTTCCTTCCCTTGGTGAGCGCGTGGTCCGACCCTCCGCCATCAGCTCCGCGCTCCACTTTGCCACAACAATTAAAGTTACGGGCGAGCCGCCGCCGCTCTCTTCCATCTGTTCCTTCGAGTCTCCGATGGGGGTGTCGTTTTGCGCGGCTGCGGCTCCTCCTGCATCTCCTTCTTTTTCTTCTGCGAAGCGGAGAGACTTCGGAGTTCCTCCAGGTGGCGAGCCTCCCCCTCCTCCAAGGGGTTGAGGTCCTCCTGGATGCATTCACTGCCTCCGCAGTGCCTGGGGCGCCCTCATGCTCGGTCGGTCTCCTCATTGGCCTGAAGGCGCTGCAGGTCAAGGACACCATGGGGAGCCATCGCGCCGCAGGGTCTTGCGCTCCGAGCGACAGCGGCAACGCCGGGGGCTGCAGGTCCGCGCCCCGATCTTCACCGCACGGGCCTTGACCGGTTGGGCGGTGCTCTCGATGCTGGAGTTCAGGTCCTCGCTGGGCCCCGCGGCCTCCAGAGAGTGCTCTTGAGGGGCGCCGCTGGGGATCTGGCCCCTGCCGCTGCTTGGCCCAGACTGATCCCCCCACGCGGCGTGGCTGGACTTCTTGTCCGCGCTGCTGAAGTAAAACTCCAGCACCCCTAGCTCGTCCTTCATGGGGCCATTGAGTTTCTGGCCCTTGCTGCCGCAATTGGATTGGCGCCCTCAAGCTAGCTCTCCGCCGAGGCGCTGGGGCTCGCGTCGCTGGCAGACCCCTGGCCCTCCAGCTCGCACTCCTGAACGGGCTTGCTGAAGAACTGATCCATGCTGCTGCGCCGGGCCCCTCGGCCTCCAGCTTGTCATCCGCGGGGCCGCAGAAGATATCATCTTGCCGGTGGGATTAGCGCCGAAGTCCAGCGGGGAGACGGCGACGGCCCACTCGCCCTTGACCTCGACCCCCCTGGGCGGCGCCCCGAGCCTGAGCGCTCGCACCGCTGTCTCCTGCGCCAGAGACGCACTCTCGGCATTGAGCATGAGCCGCCAGCGGTGCCGCGACGCCTCTCTCTCTCTCTCTCTCCCTCTCTCTCTCTTGTTGTTTCTCTTTCTCTCTCTCTCTCTCTCGCTCTCTCTCGCTCTCTCTCTCTCTCTCTCTGTCTCTCTCTCTCTCTCTCGCCCTCTCTCTCTCTCTCTCTCTCTTCATAATTATCCCCGACGCACTCCGACGCCTGCCTTCTCGCGACGCTGTTGCTGTTGAAAACCATCCAGAAAGCCCTCTGGGGTATTCAGCCAAGCCAGCGAACGCGTCAACCTCCACGGCCGATCCCACGTCGCGACAGATGTTCGCGAGGCGCTCACTCACGCGGGCCCGCAGGAACAGGTTGCCGCGGACGTAGAGCCGCAGCGCCAGGGGGCCACGCGGCCCGCCAGCGCGCCCCGCCGCCCAAGCGAAGTGCCAGCCACTCCCGCCCACTTGCACCGAGAGGAGCAGCTCGAGCCAAAACGGCCACGGAGAGAGAGGAGGTGGAAGAGGAGGAGGAGGAATTAAATTCCAGGGGGCGGTTGGCGGCAAGAAGAAAGCACGGCGGCAATGCGGACCCCCCCCCCCCCCCCTTGCCATCTCAAGCGCACGCGACCCGGAGTTGCGAGCCCAGACAGCAGCGAGGCACCCCATTCGACTCGGGATCGCGCGGGCGATCCGGCAGCTCTGGCGAAGCAAAGGGAATGAGAAAGAGGGAATGCCAGACCTGTCCAGCCCCCGCGCGCCCTCCCAGTTCGCACAGCGCACCAGGCTGCCACCAGAGGGGCGCGCGCCGGGCGCGCCGGTGCGGGTGCTCACCGACTACACTCAGCGAGCACGCTCGTGCAGGCGCGAGGCAGACTGTCACGCGCTGCGTCTACGCACGCGCTAGGGCCGCGCGTCGCGGTCGAGACGACCGAGGAGGCCGAGCGGAGCTCGGCGCGGTGCGACGCACGGCCCGCAAGGATGATGGGACGGGAATGCGGCGAGACCTCGGACTGGTAGACTGGAAAGGGGCGAGAAGGTGGAGGTGTTGCTTGGGGGGGCGCGGCAGACGATGTTCCGCGCCTCGCATCGCGGCTCAGTCCACGCCCCCGCCCCCCCCTCCTCGTCGCCCCGCACGAGCGCGGCGCGTGGGCGGTCCGAGCCCGCCCCGGCGGCTTCCGCGGCGGACTCCTCTGCGCCCTCGGCGGGCACCTCCTCGTCGTCCCTCTCCTCGCTGGAGTCGGGCTGGCGTCGGCGGCCTTGTCCGTCTTCGACTTGAATGCTGCCGCCCGCCTCGCGTCCCGCGCCTTCTTGCTCGCGAGGGCACCGCTGCGCGTTTCCTCGGGGCCTCTGCGGGCGCGACCGCGGGGGCCTCCGCCGCCTTCTCCCATACCTCGCCACTTTCCACTGCGGTGCTACCACTTCCACACAGCGCCGGCCGCGCCATTTCTCCCCGACTAGACACGCGATGCAGATACAGCAACCGCGACGGCTCTGGTCTACATGAGATCCCACATGGGATCTGCAAACGAGAGATGGGGAATATTATATGAATTTGGTCAGGCCTGACTGGGGCACAGCGGTCAAGCATGTCGGCGATGGTTGTCCACCTCGGCGGGCTTGCTTTCATGACCAGATAGTACGGCGGGCTTGGCCGCAGCGTAGAGGATGACGGCATGTGGAATGTGTTTTCTCCTGCGGTAGCCCGCTAGAGACAGAACGGAGCGCTGCACGGTCGACGCAGCCGTTCGCGGATCCATCCGCATCCATGTCGCCGGCATGCCCCAGAGCCTGAAGCCGTCCAAAAAGACATGGCCACCCTGGAGCACGATCGACGCACCCACCCCCTCAACCCTGACCTCAGCGGACGGGCCCCAAGGTTTCCGCACCATGAGCTGAAAGGGGGCGGGAAGGATACCACGAGCAAAAAGCCAACGGAGCTTGAGAGAACAGTGCGAGTCACGCGATGCCGCCGCTTTGACCTCGGGAGGAAAGTCGCCCCTGCGCCAAGCATCTCGGGAAGGGCAGCCAACGTTACTACGAAACGAATTGCCCTTCGCACCGCGCCAAAGGCAGTGATCCGACAGCTGGGAATCGTGCTGGTTGGATCTAGACCAGCATCAGCGCGACCCATTGGATCCACAAGGCCCAGTCGCTGCACCGGACTCACCCCCACCGCTTTCAGGAGCGACCTTGCGGCGCAGAAGCTCACGGAGAGGCCTCCAACAAATATCCGCCGACACTTCGGCGCGTGCGAGACGCTGTCGCCGTCTTCACCGTCGTCGTCGTCGTCGCCGCCAGCCGAAAAGAAATCTTCAAACGAGCATAGAAAAGAAACGCCGTAGTTAGGTCGATTCCCTCCCGTTGTCCCCCTCCCGGACGGGGGGGGAGGGGACGAAGGGGGGCCACGGGGGGATCGGGGGCGGGGCGGCACGGGGGGGGAGGAGGGCCGGGTCAGATTACCGACCCCCTCCCCCCTCCGTTGTCCTGGCGGCCGGCCCTCCCCTCCCCTGGCCCCCCCGTGGTCAAGGAGGACATGGGGGGGGGGCCCCCCTGCGGGAGAAAGGATCCTGGAAAGGGGTGGTCCCTGGGGAAGTCCCGCCCGTGGTGGGAGAGGGTCCCAGTTCAGAATGCCGCCCCCCCCCCCCCTCTCGGGCCCAGGCGGGGCCCGGCGGGGGGGGCGCCAGCGGGGGCCCCCGGGGAGGTCCCGCCTTCATGGTCGGCGGCACAGGCCACCGGGCCTTCGCTGTCAACTCTCCGCGCACGTCGGACGAAGGAGGGAAGACAGAAGCGGAACGAGAGGGGGGGGGAGGAGGAGCAGGAGGGAGAAGGACGAAAGGGAGGAGGAGAAGGAGGAGGAGGAGGGGGGAAGGGCCGACGCCACGTGCGAAGCCACGGGGGCCGCCGAACAGCCAGTCAAGGGGCGGCACAGCTATCAAAAATGGCAGAACATGCCGACAGCCCGGCACAGGTCGAGCGAGCGCACAGGGATGAAGGCCTCATCATTGCTGCTCACAACCTTCCTCAAGCGCCGTTGGTGGCTCAAGAGGAACTGCGGGACTGCCACATTCACGGACGTCGAAGGACGACACCACAATCTCATCGTCATCCACGTGGACGCGGAGGCGCATCTGTTGTTTCTTGGGGACCACTCTGACAATACGGCCAACTCGTCCGATAGCTCCTCCCTCCACGATGCGCGCGGTCCGCCCCAGGACCAGCCTCAGCTCCCACTCATACGTCTTGCCATCCTCTGCGATGCTCTGCTCCACCTCGTCGTAACCCACACCGTCGGAAAGCCAGGCGATTTCACACCACGGTGCTATCCGCGCTAGCTTCTCGGGCCTCACATCCACAATCTCTCACCAACGGCTTCTTCTTTTTCTTATTATTTTTCTTCTTATCATTATTATTCTTCTTCGCAGGCGTCGGGACTTGAAGACATGTGGCCAGGATCTCGTTGAAAATCAAACCAAAAAGAGCTGAGAGGGCGAACTTTGCAGAATTGGTTCCTAGCCTCTACATGCTTGTGGGCACGAATGATTCTCACCATTGCACAATGCAATACGCTCAGGAGACCTACGACACGAACACAGCATCCGACGACGCGGTCAAGCTCCCAGCCTTGCTCTCGACAAAAGGGGCCCACAGAAGGCTCAACGGGAAGTGAAGCAGGAAAGGCACCTCGGTCAGACTGCTCTCCATGGTCATCACCACGACGGTTTCCGACAGCAGGGCGTATCTCCAGAGCTCGCAGTAGCATGTCGACATGGACCTCCGCTCCGGCAGGCTGCAAATCTGGTGCCCTTTGTCGAAAGGGAAATTCGGGATGCAGGGTAGTTCCTACGCTTAGGTTCGGCAATAGCGACTGCATGCGGTCCACCGCCATATCGGGCGAAGAAACTCAAACACAAAAAAAACTCAAACAAGTTCTAAGCCAAAACCTGCGGAAATCTCAAACTCTAAAAAAACTTCAAAAGATCTCCAAACCAAAACCTGCGAAACTCTCAAACTCTGAAAAAAAACTTCAAGAAATCTCTGCATCAAAACCTTCGGAAATCTCAGTTAAAAAAATGCAAGAAATCTCTAAACCAAAACCTGCAATAATCTCAACTTCTTTTATTTTTATATATAATTGTATATATAATATATATATATATATATATATATATAGTATATAAACAAAAAACAAAAAAAACAAAAACAACATCCAACCAACTCTAAGCCGAAACCTGGGGAAATCTCTCTCTCTCACACACACACACACACACACACACCAAAAAAACCGGAAAAAAACAGTATAACCAGAAGTTCTGGGAAAAATCAGAAAAAAAACGCCTAAAACGTTATAAGAAATCTAGAAACGCCCCCAAAGCGAACTCTACACGCCGAAAAACTCAAAAACCTATTTAAAGACAGCTCTGAAAAATCCTTAAAAATCTCAGAAACTCTTTATGACCGCCTGGCGAACTACAAAAAAAACGTTGGAAACACTTGAAAAAACTCTAAATGCAAACTCTGGCTTAAATTGTGAGGTTTTCGCAGGTTTTGGTGTTGAGTGTGTTTGTAAGTTGGTTTAGAGTTTGAGGTGTTCGAAGGTTTAGGCATAGATATTGTTTGAAGTGTTTGTTGGGTTTGAGATGTTCACAATGCTTGCCTTAGAGATTGTTTGAAGTTTGTTTAGAGTTTGAGATTTCCGCGGGTTTGGGCTTAGATAGTGTTTGAAGTTTTTTTGGGGTGAGTTTCTTGCTGAAGATGTTCCGAAGATTTCGGCTGGTTTTCTCGATGGACCTCCTGTAGCATGCTTGCCGAACCCAATCATATGCTCCTTTTCCACCATTCCAGGATCTGGGAGCCCCTGAGCAGCACCATCAGCTTGAGAATCACCATCAAGGCGGCGATGACAATGTTGCCGCCGCTTTACCTTCCGAGGTGCGGGGGGAGAAATGGCCGACCATGGGTCTCCTCCAGGCCCATGCCATTTGGTGGACATGACCGCTAAGAATGCCCGCCACCGTCTCCGTCATGCCGATCACCGTGCACATTACCAGCATGAGGCATAGGCACATCCGTGATCAGGAAGTCGACTCTCGAGTTCCCATCCGAATGGCCGATGCTATCGACCCGCCACACGTTTCACCGACGCAGCCTCCTCGGGTCACTCCAAGTCAGAGACTTCGGAAGGTGGGGCACCAGCAGCCACTTGCACATCAGGGTAGACAGGCACGACCACCTTCTGTACCCAGGTCTGCTCATGCGTAGCACAGTTGGTCACCAACTTGCAGCCAGCGTGGAGCTGCGCCCGCAGGAAAGCGATGCGGGAGAGGACCACCATGGGGCGCGCTTGTATTTGGACGTGGGTTTGAGTCAAGCGCGAGCTCCCGTGCGTTACACGAGCGGGGACCGAACGAGGGCCCGAAAAGACGAACAGCGAGGACCAGAGAAGACACACGGCGGAGGAACAAACGACCGAGCGAACAACCGGGGCCCGAAAACCCGAGGGGACAATGCAAACGAATGGCAAGTGCAGCTTACGTAAGCAAGCATGAACCGTGCAATCGCAGGCTCGTAAATCCATGAGACCTGGGCCCTGCTGCGGATATGAGCCGCATGGGTCTTTCACCCAGCACCCACACCACCACATACTCCAAAGGCCGGCCATTCCCATATACAGAGGAGGCAGCAGAGGGCAAGCACTCGACCCTGACACATCGATGCCAGGTTCTACCACGGCTTGGCGGTCGGCGGTGTCCACGACAAGAGGCGACGAGGAGGCTAATCGACATGTCGGCGCGACGTGTCGGCGCGCCGTGTCTGCGCTCGCTCACGGCAGGGTGCACGAATACGAGCTCAGAGGCAAGCAAGCGCTGCCTTTTTATATCTCTTCGAGCCTGCGGGGCGCGGGCAGGAAAGGACTGAAACCATGCACGCACACGAATCAGGAGCCACCAGACTCCACACTGCTCAATCGGCCAGCTGGCACGAGAGGCCACATCCTCCTCAGCTTTGAGACCCTCCTCAGCTTTGAGAACCTCACGATTCTGAGAGAACCTCCTCAGCTTTGAGAACCTCCTCAGCTTTGTGAACCTTCTGAGAAGCTGGCACCTCCTCAGCTCTGAGAACCTGCACGGTTCTCCTCCGCCGACCTCCAGGCACACACTCTCTGACATCGGGGGGATTGGGATCACGCGGGGCGCGCCGCGCGGGCCCGAGGGAGGGGAGGGCGCGCCGACGAAGGGCGCCGCGGAGGAGGCGCGCGCGCCGTCCAACCCCCCACCCCGCACGTGTGGGGGCCAGGGGAGCTGGAGCTGGGAGGAGGGGGAGGAGGAGGACCAGAGTAACCGAGGAGGCGCCAGCGATGCTGCAATGTACCCTCTCGCCCCTAGCCCCCTCCTCATAATCACATGCATGCCTTACTTCTTCACCCCAAGAAGCGCACCCTCGAAAGATGAGAACCCTGTAAGCCCACCATTCAGGATAGAGCCCCGGTTTGAAAAGGAACTGTCTCGCACCCATCTAGCGACATATGAGGTATGCGTTAAGGTATGATCAGCAAATGCAGCGGCGTGCCCAAATGCAGCCCAAGTTGAAAGGCCCCACATCCGTCTAAGCCTTTCACACGTTTATAGCGATCGTAATTAACTATGACCATGTCTACAGCGAGAGCCCAGCTTGGAAAAAGAACCATCATCCATGTGCAGTTGGTACACATGTTCAACCTTCTGGCCGTCAAGACTGAAGAAACTTCAAGTGGCCACCTCTTGAAAGGAAGCCGCCCTCCATCCTTGAGAGTGCCCGAACGGTTAACATGAGTGAAGGCGGCGGCACAGCGAGATCCCACTGTTGTAAAAGAGCAGCCCTCCAGCCGTTCAACTGTCCAAGGTTTTCAAGACGAACGTGCGCGGCGATAGCGCGAGAAAGTGGATGCCAGACGCGGGAGCGCAAATGTGCCCACGACCCACTGGCGATCTCAATGATAACGGTGTTAATGTCCCTCTTTTGCTGCAGCGTGCAGAAGAAGGGTACGGAACGCCAGGGACTCGGTTGCAGAAACTGATTGCGCCAACCCAGGGCAGGTTGTCAAACAGGCGGGGGAGGGGGAAGAAGAGGAGCGACACTGGCCGTGAGGGGGCGGCGCGAGCAGGCCAAGCAGCAGCAGCAGACGGCGAGAGGAGAGTCCCAGGCTCCACCTGTCACAACGATCACTAAAAAGAGATCCGCCACCCCAACGGGGATAATGCAGTGCCGAAAATCGTGCATCTGAAGCACCATCAAACCAAGACTACAATGCGCGTAATCTGCACTACGGAGAAGACAAGGAAAAACAATGCATCACCCGCATAGCTACCCACGTAGACGGTTCGAGCAGGACAGCGCCTGAGATTGGAGCTGGAGCGGTGACCTGCGCCCGAAGGCCCAGAGCGCGGAGATTCAGCAATAAGCTTCGCTCAAGGTCGGCCGCCCGAAAGAATCTAGAACGTGCTGGGCGTCATACACCTCGCCAGCAACCAGCGCGAGAGGCCGGCGCTCCCGCGCGTGGGACACCACCGCTGCCAGCACGTGATCATAACAGGTTGCATCATCTACGGCAGCCCCGGCACTATGATGGAGCCAATCGGCACGACCCTCACCAGCAGGACGCGGCACAACACCAGTACAGAGGTCAGCATGACGCACACTCGTCATACTGGCGCCAAATAAGGATTCCGAACTTGCCGTCACGGACATGGCGGTGCTGCCCTCGCTGCGGTCGCTCATGGACTCTTCGATGAAGGTGCCATTCGCGTCGGCGGTGGAGCTGGTGTCTGGCAAACTGGCCCGAGCAGAGCCCGCCTGCCCAGCGGACTGGGCACGGCCAGATGGAGGGAGGGAGCGGGGGGGAAAGAGAGGGAGGGAGGGAGGGAGGGAGGGAGGGAGGGGAGGAGGGAGGGAGGGAGGCAAGAGGAGGAGGAGGAGAGGAGGAGGAGGAGGGGGGAGGAGGGAGGAGGAGAAGGAGGAAGAGAGAGAGAGGAGAGAGGAGGATGAGGAGGAGGAGAGGAAGAGGAGGAGGAGGAGCAGAGGAAGGAGGAGGGAGGAGGAGGGAGGAGGAAGAGGAGGAGGAGGAGGAGGAGAAGGCGGAAGAGGACGAGGACGAGGAGGAGGACGAAGACGAGGGGGAGGAGGACGAGGAGGACGGGGAGGAGGCGGGACGAGAACCTACTCTCGAAGGGACCCTGGGCTGCCAGAGGTGCCCCTGGCCCCCCAGGCGTCCCCGGCTCTTCGCGCCACGTCGTAGCCCCAGGGGGAGGAGGAGGAGGAGGAGGAGGAGGAGGAGGAGGAGGAGGAGGAGGAGGAGGAGGAGGAGGAGGAGGAGGGGCCCTCCGGGCCTCGTGAGAAGCGGTGCTCTCCGGAGGCCATCTGGGCACCCCCTCCCTGGGGACACCGGCCAGAGGGACACCTCTGTCGGGGGCGTCCAAGAGGGGGGCGTCCAAGAGGAGGGGGCGCAAATCATGACCGTCGGCATGTGTGCCGCCTGGTGGAGGGGCCAGGGACGTATTGAAATAAGAAGAGGCGCCATGAAATCTGGGGAGGTATCATGGCCCCCGCCATGAGATCCAACCCCCTAGTCATCACCCTCTTCTTGGCCGCTCCCGACTCTGGCAGCACCCGAGAGGGCTTCGCTGCCGAGCTCGCCTGTAACCGGTGACGTCTTTCGTCACGACCTCGTCCCCCGGCGCGGTCATGAAGCCCAGCGTGCGCCGCACCTCGAGCAGGAACTCTCGCGCGCTGCCGCCGCCGCGGTCGTCCCCGCCCCCGCCCCCGCCGCTGCCGTCCGTCGTCGCCGTCGCCGTCGCCGTCGCCGTCGTCCGGAGGTCTCTGCAGGTCTCCGGAGGTCCCTGCCGCCAGGGAGGCCCCAAAGAGGCCTCTGTGGGAACACGGGGGGCCACAAGAAGCGCTCAGGACCTTCGATCCTCCTCGTCCTTCCCTGAGGTGCGGCGTCACGAGAAAATTTCAGCACTGTGGAAGATCACGACTAGAGCCCTCGGACACATCTTTTTTCGGCGTTCCCCGAGCCGCATCGATCCGCGAGGGCCCCGGGGCCCCAAAAAAGGGTGACATCGCCTGGCGGGCAAGTTGCGACGCCAGAACCTCAGGGCCTAAAGCTCCGCGGGCCAGCGATAGGGGGGGACTGGCCGAGGGGGGAGAAGGAACACCGACGTGGAATCGGCGATACATCGTCGACAGATCGGCGATAGGCCCCCAATAGCGAAAGTGCACGCTCCTGGACGGGGCGGGCTATCTATCAGGCCCACATCAACAATTCATGGGTGATTGGGGGTCGATGCGTCCGCCCGATGCGTTCATTCCCCTCTAGCGTTGCTCCCGAAGCCCTGGCGCCTCGAGCAGCGCGAGCGCCGCGAGCCATCGTGCTGGCGGGAGGGGCGCCATCGGATCTGGCAGCGCTGCGCAGACGGATCGGGAGGACGCTGGGAATCCGCCTGCACCGACCCTCCCTGCCTCCCTCCTCCTCCTCCTCCTCCTCCACCTCCTCCTCCTCCACCTCCTCCTCCTCCTCTTCCTCCTCTCGGTCCTCCCCCTCTTCCACCCTGCCTTTCCTTATGGATAACTCCTCCCTGTCGCGTCCCAAGGTATGTCGATTGACGCGCCGGGCGTGTCGCCTGAGATTTCCTCACCGCGTACGAGCCTCAATCTGCAATTCTGTAAAAGCCTCACGCATGGAGGGCGGGTCGTTTTCAAAATGCGGTTCTCGCTTTACCGCCGCGCACACTCGTTTTCAACATGTGCAAGAGCCTACCGTCGAGTGCAGCCCGTACCCTACGCTGACCACCAAACCCACCGCCATCAAGAGCGGGAGGCTGCCGGAAATGAGGGGCCAGTACTCCCCGAGCGCGAGTCTCCCAACCGTAACGACCGCTCCTCCGATGAGCCTTCCACCTCCTGCCTACAGTTGTTGCCATCCGTCAGTGTTCCTCGTACAGAGGTAGCCACCAAGCCAACTGCCGATAAACGTGAACTGCACGTGCTGGAGCTCCACCATCCCTGTCCGGCCTCGTCCTCCTCCGCGTCGCTCTGCCCCGGCGATGGTTCACAATCAGGACATCTCCTCGCGGCAGCCTCGCGGCGGCGGGCCCCGCTCGACGGAACCTCGAGCTCCTCGTCCCCTCGTGGTTGCGGCGGCGGGCTCGCCCTGCCCTTGACACTCGCTGGCTTCACGTGCGGGGGTTTGGGCGGAACTCGGCCTTTGCCCGCACCTGGTCGTCCTTAGCCACTGCACGCCTCCTGGGGGCCCTCCGCCTGTGCCGGCGTCGCGATCCCCTTCGGCTCCGCGCCTCCTTCTGCCAGCCGGTGGTCCCAGGCCGGCTGGACCGCTGGCGTTGCTGCCTCCGCCCGCGAAGGCCAACGCCCGATCCCTGCCGCCGCCAGTGCGCCCGGCACCATCGGCAAGGCCGGCGAGCTGCGCTGCGCAGCTCGCCAGCCCTCCGAGCCTGCGCTGCGTTCCAGCGGCACGCCCCCCGCGCTGCCCGTCGCGAGGCGCTGGCGCCGCGGCGGGCAGCGCGGCGCCAGCGCCACGCGGCCAGCGGCCCGCCGATCCGCCGCCTCCCTGCCTGGCCGTGGACCAGGCGGCGGCCGCCCAGCGAGGTGGCGGCGCGGGCTGCGCGGCTCCCCACGAGCCGCCCCCATGGGGGCCGGCCGGGCACCTGGGGCCTCTCGGGCCCCAAAGAAGCCGGGAGCCCAAGTGGGCCGCGGGAGGGACGAGGCGGAGGAGGCAGGAGAGGAAAGCACGGGCACCCCCAGCCCGTCCTGGCCACTTAAAACCTTACGTTCCGCTACGCCCGAATTCCGACTCCTTGTAGGGGCCTGTAAAGAGGGAACTTGAAGAGAGGGGTTATTGCAACACTGTTGATGAGTCCTGGCCTCCTCCTCCTCCTGCTCCTCCTGCTCCTCCTCCTCCTCCTCCTCCTCCTCCTCCTCCTCCTCCTCCTCCTCCTCCTCCTCCTCCTCCTCCTCCTCCTCCTCCTCCTCGTCCGAGGGAGCAGGATGCTTCTCTCTGGCGGGTTGTATGAGGTTCTCGGGAGTTCTGAGGGAGCCATGGTGGTGCTGGGGGAACATCCGCCAATCCATATCACACTCCTGTTCCCCCTCCTCCTCTATTCTTTTCTTTATATCTACCTCCTCCCTGTCGCACCCTCAAACCAATCGAAATGGCGGGCCGGGCGTTTCGCCTGAGACTCCCTCGCAACTGATTATCCTGAAGCCTGAAATTTGCAAGAGCTTCACGGATGGAAGGCGGTCCTCTTTCCAAATGTGGTTCTTGCCCTAGCGCCGCGCACACTCGTCTGAAACATTTGCCAAGAGCTTCACGGATGGAGGGCGGTCCGTTTTCAAAGTGTGGCTCTCGCCTTAGCGCCGCGCACACTCGTTTTGAATGTCTACAATAGCTTCACGGATTCTCGTGGTAATGCAACAAGAAACTATAATGTTGTCACGATGTCGGAACGTCAGGGCGCAATTGCCATTTTGATTCGCGGTGTTGAGGTCCTAGGAATGGTGTTCTGGTGCGACTAAGGGTCGTAAAGACGCAACAGTAGCGGTGCTTCGCGGTGTTGAAGACCCAGCAATGGCCTTCAGGTACAATTCTGGGTGTTCAAACGGTTGTTTTCCAACGGGGTTTTCCCACAATGGAAATGAATCCGTGAAGGACATTGCTGAGGGAGCTTGGATGGAACGTATATTGCAATAGCATTGATGGGCCTTGGGCTTACACTGGTCCTCCTCCTCCTCCTTCTCCTCCTCATGCTCCTGCTCCTGCTCCTGCTCCTGCTCCTCCTCCTACTCCTCCTCTCCTCCTCCTCCTCCTCCTCCTCCTCCTCCTCCTCCTCTCCTCCTCCTCCTCCTCCTCCTTTTCCTCCTCCTCCTCCTCCTCCTCCTCCTCTCCTCCTCCTCCTCTTCCTCCCTCCTCCTCCTCCTCCTCCTCCTCCGCCCCCCCCCTCCTCCTCCTCCTCCTCCTCCTCCTCCTCCTCCTCCTCCTCCTCCTCCTCCTCCTCCTCCTCCTCCTCCTCCCTCCTCCTCCTCCTCCTCCCTCCTCCTCCTCCTCCTCCTCCTCCTCCTCCCCTCCTCCTCCTCCTCCTCCTCCTCCTCCTCCTCCTCCTCCTCCTCCTCCTCCTCCTCCCTCAAGCCACTTGGGCTCGAGCACCAAGTCCTCCGCCCCGACGGAGGCCCGTGTTCTAGTCCATCCCAGTGCCTTCGTGCGGCGCTTGAGGGATATCTTCACCTGTCTGTCCCCCACATTCAGTTGAGGATAACGAGAGCTGGGAAAATTCATTGCATCAATATGGGCAAGCCGCAGAATGTGCAGTCTCAACGTGCATGGTCGCGGTGCGGCCACTGCAAGACATGTGAGTACAACGATCGCTTGCAGATGAGCGACAATCGGTGCCCACGCTGTTCTCACAAAGTTCGGTTATTCGTTCACAAGCCCAGTCGGTCGAGGTCTCCCAGTTCGGAACGAGGTGATCGGCACGTGCACTTCGAGGACGACAAGGTGGGCACCCCGCGCGGCGGTCGCCGTGGCGGCCAGGGTGGCAAGGCCACTCAGCAGCAGGAGATCGCGGCGCTGCTGGGGCAGGCGTTGGCCCAGTCAGCCGATGCCGAGCTCAAGGCAGTGCTGAGGGCGCAGAGGGAGCGACTCGCCAGCCAGGCGGCCGCCTCGGCTCCCTCGGACGTCGACCAGGTCAAGCAGGCCGATGGGGCGCTCAAGGCGGCGACCAACAGGCACGGTCAGCTCGTGGAGCAGGTCATGCGCCTGCGCAAGCAGCTGGCCACGGCCGAGCAGAAGGAGCAGAGCGCGGCTCTGGAGGTGGCCAAGTGCGAGGCCACCAAGAAGGCGGCCACAGCAGCACTCGCCAAGGGTGCTGGCTTCCGCCCGACGCCCAAGGAGGCCGACTCGGAGGCTGCGTGTTTCGGGCTCAATCTCAACGAGGAACTCTTCGCCTCTTTCGAGCAGTGGGACTGCGACGAGACGGAGAAGGCTAAGCTCAGGGCTCTCAAGGAGGAGCTCGAGGCCTATCGGACCACCATCCAGGCGAAGGACGCGGAGTGGAAGTCTTTCGTCGATCGTGTCAAGGGCGAGCAGAAGGCGGTGCAGGAGCGCATGGCCAAGAAGCGCCGCGGGGCCGACGGCGCCGCTGCGGGCGCTGGCGACGGCGGCGGCATCGGCACCGCAGCCGCGGGCGCGGGCGAGGCCGCCGCGCCCCCTGCGGCAGCTGGCGGTGGCGCAGCCGCCGCCGAGACCACCCAGGCCGACGACGAGGCGCTCAAGAAGGAGGCTGAGCGTTTGTCGAGGGCGCGCTTCGCGGCGCAGGAGGCTGCCGCCAAGGAGAAGGAGGCTGCCGCCCAGGCCGCCAAGCAAAGCGGCGACGGGGTGGCCGCCTCGTGACTAGGTTCCACAACTACTACGAGGGCGTCTTCGCAGGCGCCAGGGGCTTCCAGTATGACGGGTACTGGTACCACAACTTCGGGGTTTGAGGAGTGCAGTACGTCCGTGGCGACATCCACTGCGTCTCCGCCTGCAGCCACCACTTCGACGTCGACAACGGCTACGAGTGATGCTGCTCGGTCATCCTTCCTCTGCTTTGCGAACGTGAGCTGCATGGGCGATAAGGCTTGGGGGCACATCCGTCTCTTGCAGCGCTCGTCGTATGATTGTATGTCACTTTGGTGAAACACACACTTTGCCAGGAGCAGTTGTGGGTTGGAAAAAGAAGGCCAAGCAATGTTCGCTCAAGCTTCTAGTCAATCCAGCTAGGCCAAAGGCCAAGCTCAGTCAGCAGAGTTGCGAAGGAGGGGAATTCTTCCATGCTAAGAATCACTTGCCTGTTCAGGTGTTGGACGCTGCGAAGTCAGCGCGCGGATTGCGAGCAGATCGCGGTTCGGCTTTTGACGGGTTTCTTCCAGTGGTCCTGCACCTAAAAGGGTTCTCCCTGGTCTATATCGTGTTCTACGGACACTCGTCTATAGGTTTTCGGGATCAGAATGTTTCACGGTTTCGTAAGCTTGCCAGTTTAGTCGCCAGTCTGCAGTTGCCCTGGGTCATTGCAGCAGATTGGAATTTTAGCCCCTGCGCCCTGGTAAAAACCGGTTTTCTGGAGCGCACTGGGGGGCTGATTTTGTGTAGCAATGCCGATTTCACTTGCACCCCTGGGGGGGATCAGAAGCCATCTCACCTCGACTATCTGGTGGTATGTCCTTCAGCTAGGGCGCACATTCGGGCTGTCACTGCTGTTTGTGCCGTCCCATGGAAACCACATCGGATTGTGCATCGAGTTAGTGTCGACTGGCAGTCAACTTTTCACCCGCTTTCTCGAGCTCCCCCCGAGGCTCCCCCGAGTCTCCAGGCCGTCGAAGCAGGCGGTCGAGGGGTCCAACAAGTCTAGTGTAAATAAGGCCAAGAGGGATCTCGCTAGGCAGGCTGCTCGTGAGAAGAGGCATGCGGAAATCCGAGAATGGTTTTTGGAGAGAGTTTAGAGTCCCGTCGGCAGGAAGGTGGCGAGAGCCAGGAGGGTACAGACGACGAGACCGACAAGGCCTCGGAGGCCTCCAACTACCATCGCGCCGCTGATTGGGACAACATATCCGAGTACGACCCGTGGGCTGACGAGAGCAACTTCACCACTGTTGCGCCGCCCGCGGCCCCGCCTGCTCCTGTCTTGCACGCCTCTCTCACAGTCGAGTCTCACACAGCCGCGCCTCAGCCTCAGGAGACCGAGCGCCCCCCGAGCACAGCACCCAGCCCTACAGATGGAGAGGTCCACGGGTCTCACGCCTCGGAGGTGTTGTCTCAATCGGTGAGCTCAGGGTCCCCCGTGGAGTTTGCAGTCAGCGGTGAAACCTGGGTGCAAGCGAGGAAAAACGTCGGGTTCGTCCCGAGTGCTGCCTGCTTGCCTGCTGATGCTGTTGCCGACTCCGTAGCTTTTTGGCTCGGGCCCCAGGATTCGGCAGCCCCACACATCAGTGCACTTTATTGTAGCTGGGTCCGCACGGTGGAAGAGGCAGTCCACGCCCACCACCAGCAGGCCACTCCATCCTTGTCGCGAGGGCAAGCGGCGAGGTTTCGTATCGGCACGGTGCAGCAGTCGACGGCTCAGAGGCTGGAACCACTGCACGACAAGGTTTGTGGCTGGTGGACACGGCTGGCTACCGCACTTTCGGCTCTGCTCCAACACCGACGTCGGGACAACGGTTGCAAGCAGCAGGGCATCCTCATTCAGGCTATCGGCGCGCTCCAAAGGGCCATTCCTGAGGAGGCGCATCGAGTGCTTCGGAGGCGGGACCCCCACACCTGGTCACAGTGGAAGTTGTTTCTGCAAGTGGTGGCGTCAGGCGATCCCTCCGAGGCAGACTTATCGAGTGGTTGCGACTTCGCCAACAAGCTTGCCAAGCGGAGTCAGCAACGAGCAATACATCGATCTATTTCTTCCTTTCGTGACTGGGCCGAGTCGGCACCAGCTGTCAGCGCCCTGCACAAGGCTATAAGGCCCTCGCCTCTAGTTCCCGATTCAGTCGAAGTTGGCAATCGAACACTCATCCATCCGAGAGACGTGCTCGATTATAAAACCCAGCAGTGGCGCGAGCTGTGGGCCCCACATGGGGGGGGACCATGAGCAGCTGCTTGACCTCTTTGGCGTCATCAGGCGCCGCGTCCAGGAGGAGGCACTGCCGCCCATCGAGGTCACCGACCTTCGTGCAGCGCTTCGACGTATGAAGCCCTCCTCGGCGATGGGTGTTGATCGGCTGTGTTCGTTGGATGTGGATCGCCTGCCAGACATAGCGCTGGCCGAATTGGCTGCGCTGCTCACACTATGTGAACAGCATCAAGTGTGGCCACATCAGATTTTGATCACCATCGGTACATTATTACCAAAGAAGAGCAATGGGGACCGAGTTATAGGGCTCCTCTCGCATTTCGCGAGGATGCGGTCACAATCACGAGAAGGTTTTGTGAAAACATGGACGGACGAGTGCGAGTCGCACTGGGATGCCGCAGCGCGCGGCAACTCAGCTGTTCGGGCAGTTTTTTCTTCGGGCTGTCGACGAAGAACTGGCTGGACGACTTGGAGCTGCGCACGGGCATGGTTTATGTGATATAGCTCAAGTTTACGATAGTGTGGGTTGGCATCGCATCGCTGCAGCTGCTCTTCGTTTGGAGTTCCCCGCAGAGGTTCTTGGACTTGAACTTCAGCAATGCATGGCTGTGAGGTGCGTTCGCCAATCAGGTGCATACGGGCCCCCATTTTGCCCGACGCGCTCCATCGTGCAGGGGCTGAGGGCAGGAACGAGGTTCGGTAAATGCGCCACACATTTTATCATGTCCAGGATCACCACCGCTCACGTGAACATGTCACATCGTTTGTGGGTGGACGATCTGTCGCAAGTTGCTCGGGGTTCTAGACTTGAGATGCGGCGGCAGATGATCAGATGCCTCCTCGACACTTGCGAGAACATGGAGTCTGCAGGGCTGAAGATCTCTCCCAAGAGCGTCGCGATCTGCAGCCACATCGATGATGCCCGTATCATCACTCGTAGAGTTGCAGCTCGCGGGCACAAGCTCAAGTACGCCAGCCAAGCCCCCTACCTTGGTGCTGATTTGAATGGAGGCCGCAGGCAGGGTCGAGCAACACGAAGGTCACGTGCCGTCAAGCACTATGCGATGTCGGTCAAGATCACTCGGTATGCTCGCACACTTCGGCGATATCGCGTTACCCGTCGCCTCGAGCAGCAAGGAGCGGCTCCTGCGGGGCTCTACGCCCATCATCTCCACGGCGTCTTCGGGGGCCAGATGGCGTCGGTGAGGAGGCAACTTGCCAACGCGTCAGCCCCGAGGTTTACGGGCAGGTGCGTCACCACGCTCCTCGGTCTCAAGACGCCGTTGAGGGATCCTGCCTACAGACTCCCGCTGGACACGCTGAGGATGTGGCTGACCACGTGGGTGTCTGAGGCACATCTCCGAGCTGGCGTGAACCGCACCTGGACGGACATCGCTCGGGAGTTGGCGGCCCTCCCGCCCGCGCAGCGGTGTCGGAGGATTCGGTGACCTCAGGCTACGGTCATCACCTACCTTCTGAATGCAGGGTGGACTCCTACAGCGGCCAGCTCTTGGGATATTCCCGACGGCACGTGCAGCTGGGACTTCAATGAGCAAGGTCTAACAGGATGCGCAGCCATCGACATCCCTGAGAGCTTCTTTCAAGAATGTCAAGCTTCTGTTCAGACCAACTTGTGGGTTGATGCTGCCAAACATTTCGGCGGCAGTGGGATGGAAGGCGGGATATGTAATCATTCTTATAGGCAGTTACTTCAGCAATTGGAGCAAGGACCTGGCGGGCCACGTCTGGCAGGCCTCATGCTTGCAGCAGCGACGGGAGCTTCTTGGCCCAGGACCAGGCGGCAAACGCGTTGCACGCAGCAGATTGCTGAGGAGTGTCCACGGTGCCGAGCGGCGCCCGAGACCAGTTTCCACAGGACCTGGGGCTGCGAGTCTCGGTCAGACAGTCCAGTCTACAAGTTGAGCGAATCGTACGTCAGCAAGGCCGACGCCCAGGCCGACGCTGGGGAGTGTTTCTGGACAAGGGGTCTTTTGCCATCATCTTGGGTTGCTGTCGAGAGCCCGCCCGACCGCGAGGTTTGGCACGTCTCGGCAGGATCAGAGTTTATCGGGTTCGGCAGAGGAACGGCATCACACCCATTATACCTTTTCGGTGACGCCAGTGGAGGCAAGGAAACGCACCACCCTCTCCACCGTCGCGTCGGTATAGGCATCGCTCTCTTTCGGTCGTTAGGCGATGACATGCACATAGATTTTGGCACGTGGTCTGCTCTCCCAGGGTGTAGGCAGACAGTAGCTCGAGGTGAACTGTATAGTCTGTGGGTTTGTGTTCGCGAGAGTGCAGGACATATCATATACACCACAGATAATGCTGCAGTGTGTTCAGGCTGGTACGGATCTCGCTGGCTCTCCCCCGCGGGCCCCGACGCCGACCGGTGGTGGCGCATAGGGCAAGAGTTATCTCGTAAGCCAGATTTGCATTGCACGGTTCTGTTCATTAATTCTCACCTTGGAGCTGAGCACATGATAGGAGAGCATTCGCCCAGGTACATTATCGTAGGCAACGCAGTAGCAGATGAGTTCGCAGCAGCTGGAGCTGCAGTTGCACGCTTGTCTGAAGGCACACGCGCGCGAGTACATAGTGCAGAACATATGGTTTTTGCTGTACGCATGCGCATTCTCCAGAGCACGTTAGAGGCCATACATGCAGAGGAGCTCTTGTCACAGGCTGAGGGTTTTGGCACTCGGCGTAGGCAACGTAAATCTTCTGTGGTCGTTCAGCCCCCAGCAGCAAGTGTTTGTGCATTGTCGCCTCGTCGCACCACCTCGGTGAGAACGGCCGTTGTTGCACACGATGTAAGGGGTCGACCGCACTCGCATGTAAGAACGAGTGGCTGAGCTCACCGTGTTTTGATCTAATTAGTGTGGACGGCGTCATATGTAGACCTCCTCCTGGGCAAAGGGTGCACATTATGGGGGGGTACGCTCATGGGTCTCACACTCTTCGATATCACACGGGGCTGAGGTTGTGGTTCTGTTTCGTTTGCGGGAGTTTTGCAGCTGAACAGCTGACACAGCTTGGCAAGGAATGCAGTACACGCCTCGACGGTAATCGAAAATATTATCGTAAGCGTATTCCCCAGGGTCTGTGGCCTAAGGTCTACAGCAAGAGGGAACAGGCCAGAAGAGCCAGGAAGCAGCGGGCTTAATATGCTTCCACTCGTAACCGACACAGTCGCCATACCCGTAACTCCGTAACTCCTCCTCCTCCTCCACCTCCTCCTCCTCCTCCTCCTCCTCCTCCTCCTCCTCCTCCTCCTCCTCCTCCTACTCCTCCACCTCCCCCTCCTCCTCCTCCTCCTCTTCTTCCTCCTCCTCCTCCTCCTCCTCCTCCTCCTCCTCCTTCTCCTCCTCTTGCTCCTGCTCCTCCTCCTCCTCCTCCACATCCTCCTCCTCCTCATCCTCCTCTTCTCATCCTCCTCTTCCTCCTCCTCCTCCTCCTCCTCCTCCTCCTCCTCCTCCTCCTCCTCCTCCTCCTCCTCCCCCTCCTCCTCCTCCCTCCTCCTCCTCCTCCTCCTCCTCCTCCTCCTCCTCCTCCTCCTCCTCCTCCTCCTCCTCCTCCTCCTCCTCCTCCTCCTCCTCCTCCTCCTCCTCCTCCTCCTCCTCCTCCTCCTCCTCCTCCTCCTCCTCCTCCTCTCCCCCCCCTCCTCCTCCTCCTCCTCCTCTTCCTCCTCCTCCTCCTCCTCCTCCTCCTCTTCCTCCTCCTCCTCCTTTCCTCTTCCTCCTCCTCCTCCTCCTCCTCCTCCTCCTCCTCCTCCTCTTCTTATTAGTTTTAGTCGTAGTTTTATTGTTAGTAGTATTATTATTATTACTAGTATTATTATTATTATTATTATTATTATTATTATTATTATTATTATTATTATTATTATTAGTATTATTATTACTATTATTAGTAGTAATAATAATATTAGTGTTAGTATTATTAGTATTATTATTAGTAGTAGTAGTATTAGTATTACTATTATTATTATTAGTAGTACTAGTATTAGTATTAATATTCGTATTAGTATTATTATTATTAGTATTAGTATTATTATTCGTTTTATTAGTATTATTATGAATAACAACAGTGTTATTATTAGTACTATTATTACTATTATTATTACTATTATTATTAATACCATTATTATTAGTATTAGTATTAGTATTATTATTAGTATTAGTATTATTATTAATATTATGATTATTATTGTGATTATTACTAGTTTTGTTAATATTATTAGTAGTATTATCATTATGATTATTACTAGTAGTATTATATTGTTTAGTATTATTCATATTAGTCTTAATATTAGTACTATTACAATATTAGTATTAGTATTAGTATTCGTAATAGTATTAGTATTAGTACTATTATCATTACTATTATTATTAATATTATTATTGTGATTAATTATTATTAGTATGATTCTGATTGTTATTATTAGTAGTAGTAGTATTAGTAG
Organism: Prorocentrum cordatum; assembly: GCA_963575745.1. Lineage (NCBI taxonomy): Eukaryota > Dinophyceae > Prorocentrales > Prorocentraceae > Prorocentrum > Prorocentrum cordatum. Next base: position 49,899 of record CAUYUJ010018298.1, on the reverse strand, counting down.
TAGTATTGATACTATTATTGGTTTTATCATTACTAATGTTATCATGATTACTATTATTACTAGTATTATTACTATTATCATTGTCATTATTAGTAGTATTATTAATATTGTTATCAGTACTAGTATTAGTATTAGTATGACTAATATTATTAATATTATTATTGTTATCATTAATATTATTATTATCATCATTAGTATTATTCGTAGTAATATATTAGTAGTATTATTATTTTTAGTATTAGTATTAGTATTATGAGTATTCGTTTTCTCATTGCCCTGCTTATCATTATTATTAGTATTATGATTAATCTTATTTTTCGTAGTTGTATGATTAGTATTATGCTTATTCTGACTCTTTGTATTATTCGTAATACTTTTGACTCTTAGTAGTATTAATAATATTCTTCTTCGTACTATTACTATTCGTATGATTATTATTAGTAGTAGTAGTAGTAGTAGTAGTAGTATTGTTATTAGTTTTCTTATTATTAATCCTATTCTTAGTCTTGTTATTATTCGTCTTCTTCTGCTTCTGATGATTACTCTTCCTATTCGCATTCTTCTTCTTATTAAAAGTAGTAGTATTCCTCCTCCTCCTCTTTCTCCACCTCCTCCTCCTCCTCTTCCTCCTCCTCCTCCCTCTTCCTCCTCCTCCTCCTCCTCCTCCTCCTCATCATCATCACCAGCATCATCATCATCATCAGCAGCATCATCATCATCATCATCATCATCATTCCTCCTCCTCCTCCTCTTCTTCCCTCTTCCCTCCTCCCCTCCTCCTCCTCCTCATTTTCCTCCTCCTCGTCCTCCTCATTTTCCTCCTCCTCCTCCTCATCCTCCTCGTCCTCCTCCTGTTCTTCCTCCTCCTGACTCCCCCCCTCCTCTTGCTCCCTCCCTCCCTCCCTCCCTCCCCCCCCCCCTCCCTCCATCCATCCATCTCCATCCATCCCTCATTTCATTCCTCCATCTGTCTGTTGTCTGTTGGACGCCTCAAGCCACACAGCGACAGGCCGACATGCTCTGAGAAAGATGTGTCAGCCGTTCAATATAGCTCGCTTGTCTTGGCCAGTTTTGCCGGGCGTCACGCGAGAAACATGATCCATTGCATCGTCCAATGCGATGGCCTCTGCGGTGAACGACGACACAGGAACATCAAGGAAAAAACTCGCGAAACGATTGGAAAGCTATGCGTCAAACCGTCACGAATCACAATGGCCTCGAATATCAATGCCGCGACGGAGCACGAACCCGCCCGGGTGCCACCATCCGAATGACAAATCAAATTCGCGTCCAAAATGGTGAACTCTGGTATCGCGGGCGAAACCTCCGTCATCCAGCTGCTCCAAGTGTCCATGGCATGGTTCACCAGAAAATCTGCCATTTGATTGTGTTCCCGGCGACGCCATAGCACCGGATCTGAAACGGCAGCGTGCGGGATCCCCCTGTATCCATGATATCAAAAAACCGTGTCGTCATCCGATTGAAGAGCAGAGCGAGTCCAGGGGCGGCAAGAGGACAATGCCCACATGCAACTTCAGCGAGAGGTTCACAATTCAACGACAACAACAATGCAAGCAAACGATATCTCGAAAAATATGTCTGCGTCGTCCGCTTGGTCGCTCTGCTTCCGCGGGCAATGCTTCATGACAAAATGAACTACTTTGCGTCGCTTGCTTGGCAATCGGTCGGGTTCCGGAACTGCTGCAGGCACTGCCGGGAGGTCCCACATCGCGCCGACTGTCGCGGCGAACTCTGGAAAAAATTTCAGCCAACTTGCGAAATCATGGCACGAATCACGTCGAGCCCTCCAACCTGACCCGAAAACATCACAAAACATATTTTCCAATTCGCGCCGGTACCCCATGCCAGCGTGGACGAGTCCAGCAGCGCGCCTCTGCTTCTCGATCGACCTGTCCTTGACGCCATCCCACCACAATCTGTTACGGAATTCCCCGGCGATATGCATGTAGTCGCAGCCTCCAGGGGAGGAGACAGACTTTTCCCTCCAGGCATGGACGAACACAGCTTTCAATACTTTGACGCGCATCGGTACGTGGTCAAACTTTTTGAACCACCCTTGGATCATATGAAAGGCACGGGCGCTGTAACTCATGGTGGTCCCCTCTGGCCGGCGCCTGAGCTTCAAGGCCTTCCTCGAGAACCGATGCTCCCAACGACGAAGACTCATCATAATGTGTTTTGACAAGTGCCACGTGCAGCAACCGTGCAAAGTCGACGGCGCGGGCGCTGCCGACCATGCTGCAAGTTTGTGCTGGATCGGGCCTGAACACGATAAGGTCTCCCAGTGCTTCCAGGAGCAGGTTTCGCCCTTGCCGAGGCGGTGTCCCACTAACCCCCGTGTCGCCACGATAATCGAACATTGCACCCAAAATTGGCACACGACTAGCTGAAATCATCGCCGCGCCACTGGAAAATTCAAGGGCCCGCTCGAGCTGTAGATCCGAAATCTTCATTCAAGGAGCCGCACGGCATATACTCTAGAGAAAAAGGTTCCCATTGGAAACCAACGCCGCGGATCGCAACGTCGAGGTCTGCCATCACTGCAGCAAGCTGGCCAGTCCACGTCGCGAAAAGAATTATGCTGTCAGCCCAAGCCAGATGAGTAATCAAATAGTAGCTGCCATCACAATCAGAAAAATCAAAGCCGAACCGCCGCCTCCCCCAACCATTCACTACAGGCTTCATCATGTACTCGAGCATACAATTTAATTCGCCCGGCGTCTCCACGCCGCCACGTTAGCCGCCTTGTTCAACAGGAAACGAATCGCTGACTCCAGCCCCTGGCAATTCGATCGAACAATCCATGCCGGAAGCCTCTTGCATCAAAGCCTTCACCAGTGCCGGGTGATGGCCGCGGCCTAAGAGATCAGTGGACATGCAATCGTGGACCATACAATCAAGAGCTGTCGCAATATCGCCAGAGCCGAGTACTAAGGGGCGCCCCCAACGGTATGCAATGAACAACGCCTGTCGGACAATGGCCACAATGTCGTCGCAAGCGTAACCTGGCTTGAAAACCAGCGCCTCAATGAACTTCGCACCTGAGGCTGCAGACACCGCATATGCCATTTCAAACACGTGTCTAACTTGCAACCCACCAGTAAGACCCAAGAGAAGTCACTATCCGTTCCTCCGGTACGCCACTGAACTCGATACTCTTCCACGACGCTGGGACAGCAGAGTCCCCCCCGTTGAATCTTGAACAGAAGTGACGCAAAAAAATCACGCAACAACATGTGAGGCACTTGGTGGTAAACTTCTGCTGGGAGACCATCGGATCCCAGCGTGGAGTTCGTTTTCAGACCAGCCCTCGCTGAGAGCACAGAAAACGCATGCAAAGCAGAAGGTTGAACGCCAGCCAACTTCTCATTCTTTGCGGGCGTCTCCAGGAGCCTCAACCGCTGGTGTTGCATGCCGGTCGGGTTCTGTCGTCTCCAAACCTACGCCTTCCAAATTCCCACGCCTCTTTCGACCGCAACTGTCTGTCAGCCGTGTCGCAACCCTTTATCGTCATCGTCTGGGGCAGAGGGTGAACCTGAGATCGCTTGCAGACCACCTTCAATCGTGCGTCATGTCGTTCTCTGAGGATGTCCCGCTTCGCCCGCCGGAGGGCCAGGATAGCCGCACGTCTACTCCCAGGGTCGGAGACGGACACAGCCTTCCTCGCTTGCTCCACAAGTTGGTTCCAAGAAGTCCTGTCACGGTTGTTTCGTGTCTGTGCGGTCGCAAAGTTTATCTCAAACGCGCTGTTTTTGATGCCTGTCTGCAGGTGCTGAAAGTCAGAACTCGCAAGCTTCATGCAAGAACATTTGAATCAATCACAGTCCTCACTAGGCGAAGGCTTCCATCCCCTGAACGACTAGAGCGACAAGCAGGAGCAGGAAAAGCACATGGCAGCGACAACTGTGCGACAACTGGTCGATGATCAGACTTGGTGAACAAGCGATATTCTAAGCTCCTCGGCTCCGCAGTCCCGATCACCTCCTCCGAGACGGCGACGAGGTCAATCTGCGATTGTGTGGAACGTTTCTTCTTCACCCTGCGCGTCCACGCTGAAGACTCTATGTCTGCCGCGCTGACCTGGCCGGGGAATGTGTTCAGTGCGCGTAGGCCAAGAGCCTCCAACCAAGACACGACCACCCTGGTCTTTGCGAGAGTGTGGCTCCAATCCGGCTTCAAAGCATAACTTCCAGAAGGCCCCACCAGGCCAGCTGGGAGGTAAACGTTAGCATCAACTCCGAGAACAACTTCGAAATCACGATCTGGATATTTCATTCGTATGGTTTGCACGTAATTCACGGTGTCGAAGAACACCTCCTCTGCCCGGCCCCCCTCCTCGAGATGACCGAGGACATGCGCGGACAGGAGTATGCATTTACCAAGTACCACCCCACACCAATAACGACCAAAAGACATATCTCTGACGGCATGCATCCAACGTCTAGGCACAATAAAACCGCAATCACAAACATCCTTCGTCAAAACGGTACGGCTGGAGTACCTGTAGCCATTCAGGCTGCCCCGAGCTGGAATGTCTTGCAGAAGCCCTACAGAATCACCAAAATTGCCCCGAAGACGTTTGCAAATCTTCCCCACAACGTTCGGGCTCTTCCAGCAAGAATTCCAAGACAATGCATTGAATTCATGTACCCTGGGTCCACTGAAGAACGTACCCACACCTCCCGAAAGAGGCAAACTCCGCGCGAATGCCCTCCACGTCGAATCCGAAGGCCTTGTTCACGCCAGCGGGGTCCCACTCGATGCTGAAATCCTGGAGGACAGACAGTGCCAACATTCACCTCGCCCTAGAGAGTCGAAATGCTGAGCAGCCACTCGGGAGACCATGAACATTTCGCAGTGGCCGACGGGCTGAAAGTTTTGGCTTTGTTCTGGAATGCCCTCACCTTCCCCCCTGCCGCAAAACGCTGCTGGACGGGAGGTTCCCTCTCCACAGTCGTGTACAAGGCATTCCCGTTGAACTGGCCGACTGCTGGGTCGGTCGCGATAATCTACTGAAAATTGAAGGAAATCTCCACGGCGGACGGCAGGGTCACATGCACGCGGACTGTATGGCCCCTTGGTCCAAAAACTTCGATCTCACCGACTTTTGGCTGTAGGCAGAGTGCCCTTCAGAATTTGTACCAAAGTCACCGCATTGTCCCTAGTGATTCCCTTGCTTTTACGGTCTTTGAACTCAGAGAAAGTTGTGATCTCGATGAAGGTTGGTATGAACGTATTGCTTGCAATACCGTTGACTGTTTTGGCAGTAGACATGGCTGAAGATGAAGCTCCCGACTGAACGGCGTCCTGAACCATCTTCCTCACCACTTCGTGCTTCCCCTTTAGCTCTGCGATCTCCCCCGCGTGACTCTTGACGGTGCCCGTGAGATTTTTCAGGTCGGTGGAGAGGGGGGCGATCTGATCCTTGACGGTCTGAGTAATCGTGCTTTGAAGCTCGGCAAAGAAAGTATCCTTATCCATGCTACCGATGGTGGTCATCGAGGACGATGTAACAGGTTAGTTGAGACTGTTGAGTTCGGTCGATCTTGTGAACCCTTGACCCTGAACGTTCTTGACCCTGAACGCTCTTGAACTTGAGCCATCCCTCCATCCCTCCCTCCCCTTCCCCGTCCTCTTCTTCATCCTCAACCTCCTCCTCCTCCTCCTCCTCGGCCTCCTCCTCCTCCTCCTCCTCCTCCTCCTCCTCCTCCTCCTCCTCCTCCTCCTCCTCCTCCTCCTCCCCCCCTCTCCTCCTCCTCCTCTCCTCCTCCTCCTCCTCCTCCTCCTCCTCCTCCTTCTCCTCCTCCTCCTCCCGTCAACGTCCTCCTCCTCATCCTCCTCTTCCTCCTCCTCCACTGCCACCACCACTCCCAGCCAGGACCGGTGCCCGGTGGATGGCCCTGCGCCCGCGCAGCGGGGCCAGACTTTTGCTGGCTGCCGGTCACCGCTCAAAATAAGTCCTGGAGGAAAACGGGCCGCGGGGAGGCGCGCGCGGGCGCGCCACGGCAGGCCGCGCGCGGGCGCGGGGATCCGCGGGAACAAGACCGATCACAACCACTTCGGACTGTTCAGGAACTACGTCGGCCGGACTGCAACCACTGGAAACGGACTGATCGAAACCCAAAGGAATCCTATACAAACCTCTTCTGCAGAACACCAGATTGCAACCGATCCAAGAGCCTTCCGCTGAGCCTCTGAGAGGCCTCCCAGCAGCCTCAGCGAGGCCTGAGGCCTTTTTCAGAGGCTTCTCTGAAGCTTTTTTTTCACAGGCGTCTATGAAGCCTTTTCAGAAGCTTCCCTGAAGCCTTTCAGAAGCTTATCTGAAGCCATTTTTTCAGAAGCTTCTTTGAAGCATTTTTCAGAAGCTTCGCTGAAGCTTTTTCTCCAGAGGCTTCTCTGAAGCGTTTCAGAGGCTTCTCTGAAGCCTTTTTCGGAGACTTTTCGAAAGCCTTTTTTTTCAGAGGCTTCTCTAAAGCCTTTCTCAGAAGCTTCTCTAAAACCTTTTCAGAGGCTTCTCTGGAGCCTTTCAAAAGCTTCTCTGAAGCCTCTCTTAGGCTTCTCTGAAGCCTTTCCAGAAGCTTCTCTGAAGCCTTTCAGAAGCTTCTCTGAAGCCTTTCAGAGGCTTCGCTGAAGCCTTCCAGAGGCTTCTCTGAAACCTTTTCTTCCAGATGCTTCTCTGAGGTTTTTGTTTCTGAATCTTCTCTGAGGCCTTTCAGAGCCTTCTCTGATAGGCTTCTCCGAAGCCTCTGATAGGTTTCTCTGAGGCCTCTGATAGGCTGCTCTGAGGTCTCTGATGGGCTGCTCTGAGGCCCCTGATAGGCTTCTCTGAGGCCTCTGAGAGCCTTCTCTGATAGGCTTCTCTGAGCCCTCTGAAAGGCTTCTCTGAAGCCTCTGAAAGGCTTCTCTGAAGCCTCGGAGAAGCCTTGCGAATGCCGACGCCGCGCGAACCTACCGTAGGGGAATTCGTCCAGACCTCTGGGGGTCGACGTTCTGGAAAAGTCATGACGTTGGGGGTCTGGGCCGCCGCGTCTACCCGCCTTGCCATCCTGTCCTCTTCCTTTTCCTCCCCCTCCTCCTCCTCCCCCTCCTCCTTCTCGTCCTCCTGCTCCTGCTCCTCCTGCTCCTGCCCTTTCTCCCTCTCCTCCTCCTTCTCCTCCTCCTCCCTTCCTCCTCCTCCTCCTCCTCCACCTCCTCCTCCTCCTCCTCCTCCTTCTTCTCCTCCTCCTCCTCCTGAGATGCAATGTGTTTCACGCCAGGCGGTTTCGCTCAGCTTCGGTTCCAGTCGTATGCGAATCACACAGAACTTGTATACGGATCAAGGCCACGTTCGAGCTCAAGTACATGCGTTTATCTGAAATCATGATCGGCCGTCTGTGACCGGACCGATCGCATTCACTTTCTCAGATTCCCATTCGGCTGCTTAAGGGAGCTCATTGCACCCAGAAGCGCTCTTATGGTCTCTTCCTTAATCGAAACCTTATTGAAACGACCCAAAAACATCGCAACCATTTCGGACCGATCGCAACTGGTTGCGATCGGTCCGAAGTGGTTGCGATCGGTCGTGCTCCCGGGCCCAAGCGAGACCCACAGGCGTCCTGCCTCGGCCTCCTGCCTCCCGCCGTCCTGCCTCCCACCGTCCCACAGCCTCCCCCTCCAGCGGGTCGCCACCCCACTCCCCAGCGGGTCTTCACCACCACCTCCTCCCTCTCTCCCTCCCTCCCTCCGAAAGGTCCTGGAGGAGTCGGCGCGGTCGGAGTAAGAAGAAGAACCCCATCCTTTGGTTATGGGGGACACAGCATTACATAACATAGGGGAGGGAGTGGTGTGTGGGAGGTGGCGGGGCCGGGGAAACAACAAGAACCTATCCGGTGTGCGTGTGGAAAAGCACGTCGCAACATAGCAGACCATACTACGGCTTACAATAGCAAAACATGACACATCATATCATATAATGGCATCGCATAACATACCATAACACAGCATACCGAGGGAGTTGGCGCGGTTGGAACAACAACATTATTCAGTGCGTGGGGCTCACCATATATGCGTATATTAGCATGAACCTGTCCGCCTTGAGCGTCCAGGCGCAAGAGTGCTCGAATACAACCTGGCTTGGGTATTGAAGGTCTGGGAGTGGATCGAACTGTGAATGAGTTGGAGTGTGAATGGGTCTCAGTAGTACGAGCGCGTCTCTGCGCATGCGCCTGGGGCCTCCTGAAACCTCCTGGGGCTGCCTGTGGCCTCCTGTGGCCTCTTGGGGCTTCCTGTGGCCTCCTGAGGCCTCCTGGAGCCTCGTGTGACCTCCTGGTGCCTCCTGGAGCCTCCTGGTGCCTCCTGGGGAATATTCGTGCCCCTGGAGGGGCCCAATACATAGGAACAGACGTGGATAAAAAAAACACTACAGGTTGGAGCCACAGGAGAAGGGCAAGCTATCGGAACACACGTAGAACACCACTGACTCGTGCCCCAGGGTTGGCAAATTCTGTAGGAACATACGTAAAACACTTAGGATTGGATATGCAAGAGAAGGCCCATCAAAAGAACCATACGTAAAACATCAAGGGTTCGTGCTCCAGGTGATGCTCAATGTATAGAAGCAGGCGTGACCACATTGGATTGGAGCCACTCCTGTGGCCTTCTGAGGCCTCCTGCTCCTGCGGCCTCCTGGTGTCTCCTGGCGCTTCCTGTGGCCTCCTGGTGCTTCCTGGCGCTTTCTGTGGCCACCTGGGGCCTCCTCTGGCCTCTTGAACATCTATATGGCCTCCTTGTGCTTCCTGTGACATCCTGCAGCCTCCTGGAGCCTCCTGGAGCCTGCTGTAGCCTCCTGTGGCATCCTGGGGGGGATCTGTGCCCACGAGTCTGGCCACCAAAACAAGCAAACCGATCGAAACATCCTCAAACGCTGGCCCCTCTTGGTTGCGAAAATGAGCACCTCGCTCGAGACGTCCTCCGAATCTGCTCCGAAAACGGGCAACACACAAGCAGACCGATCTCGGGAGATCCCCGTCATTTTGGCTCGAACGGATGAGTGCAATACCACCTGGTGGCTCCCCCTTGGGGGCGCTGAAACCCGCGCCTCGCTCGAGACGTCCTCAGAATTAGCTCCACCAGCATCATCATCCTCATCAGCATCATCATCATCATCATCATCATCATCATCATCATCAGCAGCAGCAGCAGCATCATCAGCATCATCATAATCATCATCATCATCATCATCATCATCCTCATCATCATCAGCATCATCATCATCGTCACCATCAGCATCAGCATCAGCAGCATCAGCAGCATCATCATCATCATCATCGTCAGCATCGTCATCCTCATCATTGGCAGCAGCATCGGCACCATCAGCATCAGCAGCAGCAGTAACAGCATCATCAGCCGCATCATCATCGTCAGCATCAGCAGCAGCAGCATCGTCATCGTCATCATCATCGTAAGCATCATCATCAGCGGCAGCATCATCATCACCATCGTCAACAACAGCTGCATCATCATAGTCAACATCACCATCAGCAGCAGCATCATCCGCATCACCACGATCAGCAGCATTACCATCACCACCATCATCATCACCACCACCGCCATCACAATATAACATAGCAAGTCGTAACATAGCATGTCATGCCATATCATAGCATTAACATATCGTAGCATAGCATAACATGTCATAGCATAGCATAACATACCATGACATACGATAATAGGACAACGTCAATTTGATGTGGCGCGTCATCCCCATCATCAGCTAACATAGCACACATAGTATGACATATAATGGCATAGCATAGTATAGCATAACATAGCATACCATATCATAACATACCATAACGTGTCATACCATACCATCACATAACGTAACACTCAATAACCTGCCATAATAAACCATAGCATGATGACACATATGGCCACATGTCATAGCATGATATAGCATAGCATAGCAGATCCTCACGATCAGAAAATAAACTAGCACACCCAGCATAACGCGAGGAGGAGGAGGAAGGCGCTGAAGTTGCCGCGGTCGGAGTAATAACAATAACCCCATCCTTTGGATATGGGAATATCAAGGCCCCCATCTTTTGGATATGGGGAATAACAAGAATCCCCACCAATTGGATCTGGGGAATAATACGAAGCTCATCCTTTGAATATGGAAGTTCACAAGAAGCCCATCCTTTAGATATGGGGAACAAGAGCCCCATCTTATGAGGTTCTCGAGGTCTCTAGGAATCCCCCAAGGCCTCTGGGGGGCCTCCAGAGGCCCACGACGGCTAAAAGCGTCGATCCTCGAACCTGGATCCTTCCCCTCCTTCTTCTCCTTCTCCTCCTCCTCCTTCTCCTCCTTCTTAGCTCTCTCCTCGTCCTCCGCTTCCTCCTCGCACGCGGGAGCGCGAACGGCGCGTGCCCTCCTTCAGCGCCTGGATCGAGCGGAGCCAGAACACAGCGTCCATGCCCTCCAAGGCCGCACATGATCGTCGCCGTCGCCGCCGTCGCCGTCGTCGTTGACTTCCTCCTCCCCTCCTCCTCCTCCTCCTCCTCCTCCTCCTCGTCCTCCTCCTCCTCCTTCTACTCCTCCTACTCCTCCTACTCCTCCTCATCATCGAGATCCTGCTGCTCCGACTCCTCATTGCTCCTGGTCCCCCTCCCTCCCTCCTCTTCCTCCAGACAGCCTGATGCCAGAGGAACTCGGAACTCGGACTTGCAGAGTGCACGGCGGCGGGGGCGCTGCAGGCAGGCGCCGTGGCCCCAGGGTGTGAAACACGAGCGGCGGCGGTCTCTGCGCCGGTCGGCGGCGGCATCGCAGCGCGGTGCAGCGAAGGCGACAAGCAGATCACTGGGGGGCCGCTGCTCAGGGGAAGCATGTTCTCGCACTGCAAAGTTCGTCGTGTCACACCGGGTCCGTGGACCACCACACCGCACCCCCCTGACAGCGAGGATTGTAAGGCCAGCGCTATGTGCACGGGCTGTTGAGAATTAGGTCGGGTAAGTCCTCCCACAGGCGGATTTTGGAGGAACAATTAAAATAGGTACAACCATATCTAACAATAGTCAAACATAATGTTTGCATAACATCGTCCGCTGACATGCCCGACTTAAGATGAGAACATGGGGCGCTCGGCCGTGGCCACTTGCATGCCCTCTGCACGCTGTCTCGGATGTGCCGGGAGGCCCTGGCAGCAAGTACCCCAGGCTCTGAAGAGTCGGCGTGGCGATGACGGTCGCTGCCCAGCTCCTCCCCTTCGTCCTCGGCCCGACCGTTCTTTGTCCTCTGACGGGGCGGGAACATACGGTCCCACGCGGGGGGGTGAAAGCCCTGGATGTCGCCGCCAGGTTCTCGATCGGCATCATCGTGCTCTCTCAAATAGCGACGAAATTGCTCGGGGATGGTATGGTCCGCGGTTCCGGTACCCACTCAGCGGACAGACTTGCGACTGCCAATTGGTCGTTATGTGGTTGATCGTGAGGACATGACTGTCCTGGTCAAGGTGGCTTCGCATGTCGAAGCTGACGACGTCGTGCGAGAAGGTCTTCCACCGTGGGTCTTCCTGGGGAGCAGTGCTGCCGAATCTCAAGCTGAAGGTCGCGGCGCTAAAAGCGAGGAGGTCGGAAGCCCTCAGGTCTCCTGCGTGGGACTCCGAGGCGAAGGTTAGGACGTTGCGGAAGTGGACAACGAGGGCCATCCCGCCAGCGATGAAAGCTCATCAGCTGATCCAGAGGCCTGAATATCGTGGAGCGCAGTTGCCTGCTGTTGCTATTGCTCCGCCTCTGCATTCGCCCCCCGCTCTGTCACCTGTAGCCCTGCCAGCTTCAAGCCAGCGGCTGACGGGTACATGTCCCGCATGGCGCAGATGCTCATCATATGATCCAGAGACTTGAAGATCGCGGAGCGCCGTTGCTTGCGGTTGATGCTGCTCCGACCCCGCTCCCGCCCCCCGCTCCGTCGGCGGGTGGCCCTGCTGCCCAGTCTCCAGCCATCATCTGGACGATGCACTTTCACGCTGGCAGCATGGCGCAGACGCTCTGCATCTGGCGCTAAGGGGACAGCCTGGCTCGGCTCCGCCTGCGCGGGGTCTTCAAGCCATCAGTCGGAGGGGGGGCACACTCGTCTCATGAGCTTCTGTATAGCGCTGGTTCCCAACCGTTGGATGTCTGGAGGTGGTTGGTGTGGTTGGGCAGGCCTAGCTCGGGGGGGGGGGGGGTAAGGAAGCCCTGCGATCACACCCCGGTAAGTAAGAAGCGAATGGAGTTTCTCGACAAGGTTAATAGGGGCTTCAGGCCGAAAGTTTATCCTGAAAGCGAGGCTGAGTGTTCTGATTTCGTCAGCGGTCCCAATCCCATGCCCATGGTTCCCTCCTCCAAATCATCACCCTCCTCTTTCTCCTCCTCCTCCTCCTCCTCCGACCCCATCCTCATCCTCCTCCTCCTCATCATCTTCCTCCTCATGATCCTCCTCCTCCTTCTCCTCCGCCTCCTCCTCCTCCTCATCATCATCATCATCATCATCATCCTCATCCCTCTTCCTTCTTTTCCTCCTCCTTCCACCACTCCTCGTCCGCCTCCTCCCTGCTCATCCGCGTCTGCGCCATCTCACCTGGAGCGCCCTCCAAGCCACCTGACGACTCGATGCTCTCCAGTCGCCAGCACCCAGGCCGATCGACCCCTGCCCCAGGACCAGCTTTTCTCCATCACGAGCAGCTGCTGGTACTGCCCCCGGGGCCCAGAGGTGGCCGCGAAACGCCGAAGGTGAGAGAAACTTCCAGCGTGACATGTTCGAGTCGGCAGAGGCCTGGTTCTACGCCCTCTCCCCTGAATGGCAGGACCAGTCAGCATCAAATCGGGAAATCGGATCGAATCGGACTGGGCATCGCATCGGCACTGAGTCGAAATCGGATAGAATCGGCTGCGCAAGGATGAGCAACAGCGCCATGCAAGCGTCGCGCCGCATTGGATCGTCGGAATATCGGAACTGAACCCGGATCGAAACGGCCGAAACCGGAATCGAACATGATCGATCGGATCGAAGTGGACCGTATGGCAGCCCTCTCGAGCAGCACAAGCTCACCCCAGCGCCCCGCCATCTTGATCTGGCGCAGCGTCTCGATCCTGCCCTGGTGCACCAGGCCCTGCTCGTGCAGGTGTGACTGGAGATGCCGCACCCGCATGGCTGACCTGGCGAGCCCGCCCTCCCTCGTCGAGCTCGTCACGACATGCATTGGGACGCGGAAGGCCATACCCTTTTCGTTGGGGAGGGGCTCGGTGTTCCTTGATTGTTTCAAAGTTTGCCTCGGGTTTTCCTGAGGTTTTCCATCGGAAATCGAGGTTGAATTTATGGGAAGAAGGGGGCTCGTTCCTTATTTAGGGTTCCTGAGGTCAACGCCCCGACTGTAATGCTGTGCGCACCCCATGGAGGCGCACGTCCGAATCGGCATACACACAGCACAAAGATCCTACAATATATCGTTACCAAGGCGGTGTGGCCGGAGAGCGCCCGCCACCGAGCGTATACTGCAAGACTTCTCAGCGCGCGCGTTGGCCCTGTCGGGGCGACGCACACACGCATACACACAGATACACACATACACACGCACGCACGCACGCACGCACGCACACACGCACGCACGCACGCACGCACGCACGCACGCACGCACGCACGCACGCACGCACGCACATACACACACACACACACACACACACACACAGACTTGTTTGCGCCGGCGGCTGGGCAGCGGAACTGCTGCGGCGATGTGGCATTAGACATGAGGAGCACACATACATACAGTTAAGTATGTTTGGGTAATGCCAGTGAACCGCGACTGCCAATGTTTCCCGAATCGGGTCCTCTAAGGCCCCTTTCTGGCTCCAGGGCCGTCAGAAAACAGTGCGGGAGGAAACGCCAGGTCCAGGGAAGGATGGCGGCGAGCTGAGAAGGAGAAGGCCTTCTCAGAAGGCGGCGGGGCTTCTCTGAAGCCCCCTGGCCTTCTGAGAAGTTTTGGTGTGCCTTCGGGGAAGGCTTTGGAAAACTTCTCGGAAGGCTGGCGGCCTTCCGAGTCTTTTTGGGAAGGCCCGCCCCCTCTGAGAGGGGCAAGCGCGCTTCGCGTGCGTCCGTTGACCGACATTGCTAAATCAGGGCAAGCGCGCGGCGACGACCGCATTTGTTTCCACCAATCGGTATGTCAAAAAAATGCAAAACAAATTTGTCGAGGCCCTGGTTTTGTTTCCTGGTGGGGGAGGGACCCGACCTCTCGCTTCCCCCCATGGCCGCACCGACGAGGAGGGGCCGAGAGCCCCAGGGGCTCACGGCGCGAGAAGATCGCGACGTCGAAGGCCCGGGCAACCTCACCGAGGACGGAGGGAAGGCAGTGCTGGAGGGGGAGGAGGAGGAGGAGGAGGAGGAGGAGGAGGAGGAGGAGGAGGAGGATGAGGAGGAGGAGGAGGAGGAGGAGGAGGAGGAGGAGGAGGAGGAGGAGGAGGGGGGAGGAGGGGGGAGGAGGGGGGAGGCGAGCTCCCCCCCCCATCTGAGGGGCAACGCTATAGGGGGGACTGTCGGGTCGGGCGAAAGGGGGGGATAGCAAAGGGGGGGGGAGAATCAGCTCACGTAGCTGATTTTCCCGGCGCCTCCCGGCGACGGAGGCGGCTACGTATCGAGGGATGGGCCCCTCGGTGAAGCCGAAACCAGCTGCATGCAGCAAATTTCGTAACCCCCCCTTTCCCAATCCCCCCCTTTCGCCCGGCCCGAGACTGGCAAAGGGGGCGGGGGGGGGGGCATTGACCTGAAATCGGCGATGCATCGTCGACAGATCCGCGCTGGGCGCCCGAACAGCGAAGCCGCGCCTTCCTGGGCGGGTCGGAGCCTATCGGGCCCCCTATCGGCGATCAGTGGGCGATTGGGGATCGATGCATCTCTCCCTCATGTAAAACAGGGCTAGGATTGGGATAAATCGCTCCAGAGCGTTCCGGAGCGCTCTCAGAGCGTTCCGGAACGCTCTGGAGCGGCCGCGGCTCCCAATACATCCTCCAAACCCGCCGATTCTCAGAGATTTCGAATTATCCCGATCCGATTTTGTCCCGATCTTCGCGTCGTTTTACTCATGCCTATCCCCCCGGTCTCGTTGCCCCGGACCATCGGCTACGATCCCTGTGAGGGAGCCGGGTCCTGCGAGGCACGGGTCCTGCATCACGGGGCCTTCCCCCTGGGACCAGCTCTGGAGGAAGTGGCGTGGGGAGGGAGGGGGGCCGCGGGGCCGGCAGTGGGAGGAGGGGAGGGGGAGGAGGAGGAGGAGGAGGAGGAGGAGGAGGAGGAGGAGGAGGAGGAGGAGGAGGAAAGGAGGAGGAGGAGGAGGAGGAGGAGGAGGGAGAGGAGGGGGAGAAGGAGGAGGAGGAGGAGGAGGAGGACGCCACCCCGAGTCGTGCTTTTGAACGTCCTGGGACCTGCCAGGGGGCTCCGGGAACCGATTGACCGGCTAGAAAAACCTTCGGGGGATCCGTTTGCCTCGGGGCCCGTTGGCCTCGTGGGGGGTACGAGTCGTGCCGCTGGCCACGCGGAGGTGACTCAGGCAGACCGTTATCTGCCACGAGGGAACAAAGTGCTGGCAACGCTCACGGCTGCTGTCTCGCCGTGTGTTGACCACTGCGAGTAGATTGCGAACCAGAGCGGTTCGGAATCAAGCCAGGAGTGCGGTCAACGTGAGTTAGATGCGAATCACGTGCGCAACAGATGCGAACCCCATTTGAGCTGTACAACTTGCTGCGAATCCATGTTGGATCAAACGCGATGCAGGCGTGATTCAGACGCGGTAACTGGCAAGCCAGAAGTGAAAGTATTGCGCATCGACTGCGCACAACATGATAATCAAATGGTCGGCCGATGCTAACGAAATCTGAAGATGGTATCCGTGTGTATGTGATTCAACTGTTGCTTTAGTGGGCCCGCTGGGACTCGGCGTCGTTGATCCCAATGCTGCGCTGAGTTGGGGCGGAAACATACGAGCTGAATGTCGTCGAGGAAAAGCGAATTGGAAGCAAACGTGCATCAACGTGGTCAGATGCATCGGCATGATCCGCCAGCCCTCTGGGCGCAGCAGGTGGTTTAGAGATTTGGTTCTTACAACCTCTTTCCCATTCGTGGAGGGGGTCACCCCGACCCTAATCCCACCAGCCCTCTGGGCGTGAGAGGTTTTGCGAGTTTCCTCTTCCACCTTCCTTCTTCCACTTCCGGGAGGACTTTAATTATTATTCCCTACTAATAAACACCCCCTCACCCAGGCGATGGCAGCCAACCAGGACCAATGAGGGCCCGCCCCCCACACCATCCGTCAAATTATCATGGCGAAGGACCCAACCATATGCAGTGGTGGGCACCGCAATTGTGAATATCTTCTTCGGTGAAGCTCCTTACGGGGCCACGAGAAGCTGCACTGGATGGGTGGGAACGCATGCGGGCGATAGCACTGGGGCCGTCGGTGGAGCTCCCTATGGGGCCACGAAGCGCTGTAATGGGTGGGTGAAAATACCAAAATGGGTTTCCGGGACGCATGCGGACAGTCCAACTGGGCCATTGGCGGCTTCGGTGGAGCTTCCTATGGGGCCACGAAGCGCTACACTGGTCGGGTGAACATGCCAAACTGGGCTTCCGGGACGCATGCGGGCGGTCCTACTAGGGGCTTCGGTAAAGCTCCCTATGGGGCCACGAAACGCTGTACTAGGTGGGTGAACATGCCAAATTGGGCTTCCAGGACGCATGCGGACAGTCCCACTGGAGGCTTCGGTGGAACTTCCAATGGGGCCACGAAACGCTGCACTGGGTGGGTGAAAATGACAATTTGAGTTTCCGAGACGCATGCGAACGGTCCCACTGGGGGTGTCGGTGGAGCTTCCTATGGGGCCACGAACGCTTCGGTGGAGCTCCCTATGGGGCCACGAAACGCTGTACTGGGTGGGTGAAAATAACAAACTGGGCTTCCTGGACGCATGCTGACGGTCCCATTGGGAGCTTCGGCGGAGCTTCCAATGGGGCCACGAAACGCGGTACTGGTTGGGTGAAAATGCCAAACTGGGCTTCCAGGGCGCACGCGGGCGGTCCCGTTGGGGGGTTCGGTGAAGCTTCCTATGGGGCCACGAAACGATGTACTGGGTGAATGAAAATGCCAAAATTAGTTTCTGGGACGCATGCGGTCGGTCGCACTGGGCTTCGGTGGAGCTCCCTAAACGCAGGGACCGTCTCTTCAAAACGATCACCCAACACCACAGGATGGTTAGGAAAAAATCAAAATCTGCTTTGGGGCAAAATCTTGGGTCTTGATCGAAGGGGCCTCGAGCACTTGTATTGTGTTTCGACAGGGGTGCTCCCATATTGCCTGCTGCACGCAGGGCCAGCATCCCTGGCCAACAGGAAACACAAAATCCGCCGATCCAAGCGTGTGAACTACAAGGAGCCTCAGCAAGAGCTTCAGCTCTGAGCCTAAGCAAGAGCTTCAGCTCTGCTTGGGGGAGGTCGCCGGGGTGGCTCTGCCGGGGAAGGGGGGGAGGGGGGGGGTCCTCCATCTGGCGTTTTCTTAATGATTTGCGCATCCCCAAAAAGTTTCGGGGGGTTCGGGAAAGGGCGGGGGGGCAGTCCCCCATCTGGCGTTTTCTTATATGGTTTGCGCATCCCCAAGATGTTCGGGGGGGTCCCAGGGACCCCCCTCAGATCTAGCCGCTACTGCCCCCAGGACCATCCCCTCGGAACCCTCCCCAAACTCCCCCAGGGACCTCTCCGGGCACCCCCCCAGCGGGAACGAGGACGAGCGAGGACGGAGAGGGGAGCGAGCACGCGACGCAAAGAGGTCAGCGGGAGGCAGAGGATAACGAGAACTGGGCAGAAGAAAGAGAACCAGATTGAGGAGGGAGGAGGCCACAGAGCCGCGAAGATCACCGAATCCGGAGCCCCCCGGATCGGCGGCACAGGCGGGAGGCCATTACAATACACATCGAGACAAATCTGGACCATGCGCGGGCAGTTCGCGATCACTGTGCATTGGTTTTTGACTGGGACGGCGGGGGTGTTGGCATATTGCCTGCTATGTGCAAGCCCACCAGACGCCATGATGGCTACCCCGCCGCGATTACGCGCACTAGATTTCGACAAGGGTGGTGGGGGCCGACACGTTTCCCGATGTGTACTGCCACGTGCGCAGGCGAACCTGGCACACTCTGCACGTGCCCCGAACGTGGCGCACTTGGCGCGACTGGAGCATGCGGCACGCATGGCGCACGTGGCTCACGTGGCGCATCTGGCGCACCTGGCGTGCCCGGCAAGCTTCGGCCACAGGGGTGCCTGGCGCGCGCTGCGCGCCTGGCACGCCTGGCGCACCGCGCCCTAGCGTTGCGCACATGGGGCCTGTCTTGGTTTTCTTTAGCTGCCCATCCCAACACTACAGCTGAACACGCCGCGGCTCGGGTGCTACTTCTGTGTTGGGAGGGCGGGAGGGAGTGAGCGAGACGGCTTGCGGGCGGCGAGGGTGTCTTGTCCCTCCCCCTCCCCCCTCCCCCTGGGTCTGAAGGGGGGGAGTCGCGGCCAGTTAGAGCGTCCAAGGTGGCCTCGACGAGGAAGTAAAGATCATTGATGTATCCTAGGTTTGGGCATCAGTTTGGCATCCTGGGCGGGGGGGTCCCAAGGGTGCCCCAAGACGGCCCCAAAAGGCGCCCAGGAGGCCCCAAAAGGCACCCAAGAGGCCGCCAAGATGCCCCCAAAAGGCTCCCAAGAGACCCCCCTAAGAGGCCCCGAGAGGTCCCCCAGAGGCACCCAAAACACCCCAAGAGGTCCACAGGACTGCCAAGGCACTCTCAAGACGCCCTAAGAGGATTCCCAGAAGCTCTTGAGAAACATCCGGAGAGACTCCGAGAGGCATCCAAAAGGCACCTGGCTTTTCTGCTCGCTCTCCTTCTCCTCCTGATTAGCATTATGAATAAGTGTAGTATCATCCTCTTCTCCTCCTCCTCCTTCTTCTCCTCCTCCTCCTCCTCCTCCTCATGATCCTCCTCCTCCTTCTCCTCCTCCTCTTCCCTCCTCTTCCCTCCTCTTTCCTCCTCCTCCTCCTCCTCCTCCTCCTCCTCCTCCTCCTCCTCCTTTTCCTCCTTCCTCTTGCTCCTCCTCCTCCTCCTCCTCCTCCTCCTCCTCCTCCTCCTCCTCCTCCTTCCTCCTCCTCCTCCTTCCTCCTCCTCCTCTCCTCCTCCTCCTCCTCCTCCTCCTCCTCCTCCTCCTTCTCCTCCCCCTCCTCCTCCTCCTCCTCCTCATCCTCGTTCTCCTCCTTTCCCCAACTCAGAAGCCCACGAAGATCCTCGAGGCAGTACTTCAGGAGATTGGGGCCGAGGAGCTCGCCGGGACCGCGCCCAGGGGGGCGCTCGAGCGCGAGGTGCAGCGCATGCTCGACCGCTCGGGCGTGGCAGCGTGAACGCGTCGTCTCTGCCGCCTGCTTTGGCTTCTAGCGTCCGCCTGCAGGAGCTGCTGGCGCGTGGGGCGATTGCGCCTCTTGCCGCGAGCCGTGACGCCTTTGTCTCGACGGGAAGGGGGGAGCGGGCGGGGGCGGCGGGGGAGCTTGGGGGGACGGCGGCGGAGGGTGAACAGATCTCTGAGGCGCAGCCCCGGGTCCCAAGGGAGGGGCAGAAGAGCCTACCCAGGAGGCCGACAATCGGGGGGGGTGTCGCAAAACGGATCGGAGACGCACTAATCTTGTTAAGGAGACTGTCCGCCAGCGCTTACGAGAACACCTCCTTTCCTCAGGTGAGCGCTTCAATTTTTTCAGGGGGTGTTTGCGCCAGTGCTTAGGAGAATGCTCTTTCAGTGTGTCGCGTATTTTTTGTGGTTGCTATCATGCAGCGTGGTGCTCGCAGGCGCCCGACGGGTGTTACTCCCCCAGGGTCTGCCGTTGGGGCCTGAATGGGCCCTTCCCGTCGGCAGGGTGCTGGTGTGGAGTCACTTGGGGATACGGCGTCTCACGCCTCGCAATGTCTCGGAAGCTTGGACTGACCGAGTCTGCTCGTCACAGCCCGCAGCACACTTCGTTTTGCACAGGCACCAGGCTTCGCAAGTCGCAAGTCCTCATATTCCTCCTGCTCCTAGCGATTCTGGCCCAAGTCTCCTGGGCTTGAAGGAGCCGCCTTAAGAGCGGCAGTCGCTCCATCAGGTCATCTGGCTCTGTGTTTCAATATGGGGGATCTCAACCCCTGCAACTTTCATTGGCATCCCGCCTCTTCGGCGCCCCATGAGCCGCGACGATGAGGCTGTGCTCCCAGGGCCGCGCGAGCCCAAATGGTGCTACCCAGATCGCGGGCTCAATCAAAACTGGGCGTGCCGCACCCGCTGCATCTTCCTCTGCCTACTCCTGTTTGTTTACGTTAGTCCGACCTAATCAAAAGCTGTGGCGTTCTTCCTCCTGCTCCATTATCCTCCTCCTCCTCCTCCTCCTCCTCCTCCTCCTCCTCCTCCTCCTCCTCCTCCTCCTCCTCCTCCTCCTCCCCTTTGAGGCTGTGCGCCTGAAGGCGGAGCAGGAGATCACTCAGAGCGTGCGTGACAGTTTCGTGCGGCGGGGGGGGGGGAGGGTCCTTCTGCCCAGGGTCCTGGGGAGAGGTCAGACTCTGGGGAGCCTCCGTGTGCGGTCCCTCCGTGCCCGGGGAGCCCTGGTCCTGGGACCGCCCCCGGCAGCAGCGTTCTTGTCTGAGAGCGTCGCGTTGCCCCCTCAGGATCCTGAGGGGGAGGCGACCGAGTGGCTACTCGAGCGAGAGCCCCAGCAGATCCAGAGTTCCCCCAGCAGCGTCGGGCGTTGGCGTCAGCTCTCGTTCGGGGCTTCTCAGGGTGAACTCGCGGTGGATCCGCCCTTGTAGAATCATCTGTACAATCCTCCTCCTCCTCCTCCTCCTCCTCCTCCTCCTCCTCCTCCTCCTCCTCCTCCTCCTCCTCCTCCTCCTCCGCCTCCTCACTTCCTCCTCCTCGAGTTTCGACTCCCAGGCGGAGGTGGTGGCCCCCTACTGGTGACTTCCCCTGGCACTGCCCGAAATGTGGCCCCCTCCGCCGTCCCGCCAGGCCCGGAGAGGGGGACGTTCTCCCACTGCAGGCCGGCAAGAAACACCTTTTCCACTCGGTGGTGGTCTTTGTTTTCGATCACGGCGTATTTGATCGATTTCGGCCTCTGGGGTCCGCCATGTGGCCCCGGGGGAAGGGATGGGCACCTCTTGGGCCGCGCACTGAATCCAGGCCACCACCCACATTGGTACGTTCAAGACAGGGTCTCGCCATCGAATGTACAGAGATTGATACATCTCTTCTCCAGCGGGAAGGCGGCGGAAATGAAGCAAGGCGGCTCCGCAGAGGAAGCGTTGGAAGCGCCCAGAGGCCCCCTTGCATTGATATTCTCGAGCGTCCATCCTGCTCGCTACGGACTGCGCACGGACCCAGACCCCTTTCGAGGGACAGTTTTTTCGTCCCAGGCCGACGCTGGACCTCGGGACGCAGACACTGCCTCCAGACACCAAGATTTGCGACGGACCTACTTGTGATCCTTGCCAAAGGCGCTGGCACTCTGGGCACAGCTCCTCAAAACACGGCCCAACATGTGCCCCAGGGCGCGCTCTGGCCAGAACTTAAACGGAATTCGAGCCGTAGGGAAGGCGGGAGGGAGGGAGAGAGGGAGGGAGTGAGAGAAGGAGGCGGAGGAGGAGGAGGAGGAAGAGAAGAAAAAGGAGAAGAAACAGGAGAAGTATAAGGAGGAGGAGGAGGAGGAGGAGGAGGAGGAGAAGGATGAGGAGGTGGAGGTGGAGAAGGGAGGAGGGAGGACTGAGGAGGGGAAGGGGAAGGACGAGCAGAGGGAGGAGGAGCCACTGACCATGGGGACGGGAGCGGGCGGAGCAGCAGGAGCACGAGGAGCAGGAGGAGGCAGAGCAGGAGGAGCGCAGGAGGAGGAGCAGCAGGAGCAGGAAGAGCAGAGGGAGCAGAGCAGGAGGAGCAGGAAGAGGCGGAGCAGCAGCAGGAGGGGCCCCCAAGGCGGACGGGCGCACACGGGGGAAGCAGGAAAGATGCCGATGCCGCTGCCCCACGGGCCTCTGCCAGGGTGCGGCCTGACTAGGACATCGAGGCAACCCCGGTGGCAACGAGGGACCTCCAGGAAGAACAGCGGCACTGTGGAAAAACACACACAGTGGGAAAAACACACACTGTGGAAAAAAACACTGTGTGTGTGTGTGTGTGTGTGTGTGTTTTTTCCACTGTGTCACAGCATCCTGTCTCCCTCCAGCCCCGCGGCGCGCGCGCGGCGGCCTCGGGCGAGCGCGCCCCTTGGGCGCCCTTCACCGCGCGACCGCCCGCCTAAGGGTGAGGGGCAACGATGGGGGGGGGACTACGCACAGACGGGGGGGGGGCACGTCGATCTGGAATCGGCAGCACGTCGCCAAGAGATCGACGATCGGCCCCCGATAGCGAGCCCACACGCCCCTGGGAAGGGTGGGCCTATCGGGCCGCTGGCTGTGGGCGTTCGATGGGCGACTGGGGGTCGCTGCATCCTCCCCCCGTATGCCTATCCCCCCAATCGATGCCCCTGGCAAGGGGCCTCCTCCGCCGCGGCGGCGCGGCGGCGCGGGCTACGCCGCGGGGGCCCCTGCGGCGGCTGGCGGCGGCGCGGCGCGGCCCTCCTGCACACCCTCCGGCCAGCGGGGGGACCAACTGTCGCCCTCGACCCGCGAGGCTCGCGAGGGGAGGTTTTTTCTGACGTGCTTGTGTTTGTTTCGTGACCCCCCACTTCCCGATCCTACCCCTTCGCGCGGCCCGACCCTTCTTCCTGCGCACCCTCCCCAGCACGCCGAGGGGCGGTCGCCGCAGAGACGCGAGGCTGGAGAGGGGAGGCTGTTTCTGACGCCTGTCGGCGCGCACAAATGGGCAAGGGCAGGGGGGGAAGGCTTCTTGGAAGGAGACTGCGTCTTGGAAGGCGCCAGCCTTACATCCGTAGACAAAGCCCTCGCCTTCTAAGAAACAGGGGTGTTTCTAAGAAGCCCCCCCTCTCCCCCTACCCCCCGTCTGCGCGTGGCCGAGACGCATTTGACTCTTCTCGGGCCTCCGGACCGGAGGCCTCCAGAAGCCACCAGGGACCCCCACGGACCTCCGGGGACCTAATTGGGCGCGGATGCCGGCTCCGTCTGGCCAGGGGGCCGCTTGGGATACGCCCACGCCACGTTGGCTGGCTTTCCGAGGGCAGCAGCAGCAGCAGCAGCAGCAGCAGCAGCAGCAGCAGCAGCAGCAGCAGCACCAGCAAAGCTGCATAAGCAGAAACTTTCGGAGGTCCAACAGTTGTTATCCGGCATGCCGCACTGCGGGGGAAAGCGGAACCGCCTCCCTGCGAGACGTTGTGCTTCTCTTCCCCTCACAATGCGTACCATTGTTCCCAGCACTACTCTCAATGCTCGTCGCATTGCTGGTAGCAGTTGAAATAGCAGGGACATGAAACTGACGAAAGCCTTGAAACGTCAGGGCCAGAGGTTAAAGATGAACGCGCACTCTCGCTCATCCCAGGGAGGGAGGGCGGGAGCCCAAGACAGGCTACGGAGGGGGAGGCGGGGAAAGTGAGGGAAACCACTCAGATATCAGAAACCCCTGGATCGTTTAGCAGGTGGTTTGAAAACTGGCACACATCACCGGATTCAGCAAGTTCCAGCTCAAACCGTTGAAGAGCATCTGGAGCCACTCTTTTTCACGCAGCAGGAACATAATGCTGACGAAAATCTTGAAACGTCAGGGCCGGGGGTTACACTTGAATGCGCTCTCTCGCTCCTCCCCGAGTTTCCCGAATCCGGGAGTTTCACTAGAGACGAATAGGGGGGAGACACTGCTGCGCCCAAACTTGGCAACGCTCGAGGCCGGAAGGGCCTGGACTATACAGCGCGCGAGCTCTGGCGGATTAGCAGCAGCTAGACGATCACGAGCGCCCTCCTCTAACTGAAGGCGGGGGCGCCCTGAGAGCGAGCACATACCGCGCTGGCCCACGCAGATGCTTAAGGTCATCGATTTCTACATGGCAAAAAATCAAACGAACTGGCTTATTTCACTGAGCTTTGAATTTGAATTGGTCAAGTTCAACTATACTGACATGTGGCAGATTCGGAAGGGCCTGTGTCTCTAGCGCACACCACAACCGAGACGTAAGCGGGCGTTCTAAAACTGGTGGGATCTTCAACTGTTGGAAAAAGAAATGAAACAGCAAACAATCCGATAGCAGCGTGAGCGAGACGGACCTCATCCCTATCAACTGGGCCGGGCTTACTTCTGGCCAGGCCGCGCGGTTGCTCTTGAGACCTGAGCTTTGCAGTTTTATCCTGGGCGATGGACAACGACCGACACAAGTGGGCCAAGCCAGCGGCCAGGATGCGCCCCTGACGGGCGTCGCGCCTAGTCGGGCGCAAGACTCTGGGATCCAAGAGGTTCTGCAATACTGGATCGCGAGCCACGCCCCAGCTGCGAGCTCGAAACCCAGGCTTCTCTCCAGCACGCGAAGCGCACCTGCTGCCCGCGGAAACAACGAAAAATCGAACCTCGAGCCCGCCGAATCTCCGGGCAGGCAAACGTCTCTCTCGGCATCCGCAATAGGTCCTTCTCAGCTGGGCCTGCGCGACTGCGAGGTCAGATTCGATCGTCGAACCCGATCGGGCGAGCCAGTCCGAGCAGCATCTGCAGCAAGTGGGTCTCGCACGCTTCGCGTGGACGATTCCGGCCCCGACGGAAACGCCCGTGCTCCGCACTCAAACGGCTGCGGTGCTCGCACCTGCGCACGCTTTCGCCTCGGCCCAAAAGCCGCGACGGCGCGCCTCCCCGAGGGTCCACGCACGCCTGCTCTCTTCCACGCTGGCGCCCGAGTGGCGCAGCTGATACAGCGTCAGCTTTCTGGCGCCTACCTCGGCGGCCGCCAGCACCACCGCCCCAGCGAGCCCCGGGCATTTGAAAAACGATCCAGGACAGCCCGAGAGACCTCCAAGAGGGCCTCAAAGCAGCCCAAGAGGACCGCAAGACGGTCCCAAACGGCCCAGGAGAGACCTCCAAGACCGCCTTGGAAAGCCTCCCAAAAGGCCCCCTAAAACCTCCCAAGAAGTCCCCAAGAACTCAAGACATTTCGAGCGGCGCGAGGAGAAGGAACGGGTGGAAACGGGAAGGGTCGAAGGCACAGGACGGCAGGAGAGAGGGGGAAGGAGCAGCAGGAGTAGGAATTAAGAACGCAGTCTATACAGCCCCCAAGAAGCCCCCAAGAGGCCCCCGAGACGCCCTAAGAGGCCGTCCAGAAGCCGCCCAAGGAGGTCCCAGAAATACCGCCAAGATGCCCTTGAGAGCCCTCCCAGGAGACCGACGAAGGCCTCCTCCTCTTCCTCCTCCTTCTCCTCCTCCTCCTCCAACTCCTCCAACTGCTCGCGCTCTCCCTCGCTCACCACTAGCACGCCAACGTATAGCAAAACGACTACAATATAGGCCAGCAGAATGAGCGAAGCGATCCAATAGACAGGGACCCACGAGCAGCCAGACCACAGAACGCACAGATTCTTTTCACTTTTTCTTTCAAGGGCCTGGCCGCTGCAGCGCCGACCAGCAAGTAGACCAGTCAGCCCCCGCTCGAACTTCCAGAACCTGCTCGACGCGATCCCCGAGTGGAGGCGGACGCCGTCCAGCTCTGCCCCGCGGGCCTCGCCAGCGCCGCCGCGGGGCTCCATCTCGTGGACCGCCAGGTTCACGAGCTCGCAGAGGTCGCTCCACTCCGATACCACCCTCTCGCCGAAGTCGGGCCTGGCGGGGCTGGCGCCCAGGCTTTCCGCGCGCGCGCCTGCGCCGCCAGCACCGCGAGCGCCCGCGACAAGCACGGATGAGTCGCCCTGGCTCTGGATCAGCAACTGCCGCCTGCTCGCCGACGCCGCGCTCTGCAAACTTGGACTCCAGCACATCCCGCCCTATTGGCGGCCTGGGCGAAGCAGAAAGACCACGCAAGACCCATGGGCAGCGCGGCCAGGCAAGGCCGGGCCCTCGGGTCTGGCGGGGCGCCGGCCCGAAGGCCACGAACGCTCAGCCCGTCGAACATGTGCTCGGGGACGGCCGGCGGGCTGAAGTAGCGGCCGAGGTCCTCCAGCACTCGCGCCCGATAGAAACAATCTTTCACATCCGTCGTGGCCACGCACACGGTGGACGAGTCCAGCAGCCGCCGGCTCTCGGCCGACGAACGGGATACCCCCGGCGGCAACTCGATCTCAAACTGGCCGAAACCCTCGCAGCTAAGGGGCCGCATTCCAGGCGGAGACCTGATGCGAGAGTTACTTCTTCTCGCATCGATTATCGATATCAGGACGCAGCTCGGCTGCCCGGCTTTCGCCACAAAGAACAACCCCCCCGACTCGGCGGGCCTGGCCGCCGCCCCCAGAAGTCCGCGCCCAGAACACGATAAGACTTTGAATTGCTCTTCGGCACCGGGTCCATGTACAACCGGGGCATGCTGTCGAGGTCGACTGCCTCCGGCTCCAATATCATCCGCTCGTGGTCTTCTCCCAAATAAGAACGGCACTCCGAGCCCCCATGTCATCGAGGAAGCGGCAGCTGCGCACACATTCGGGGGGCGAGACCTTGCCGGGCTGGAAGGAGACGTAATTCCTCGGTGTCGAGTTCGTCTCATACACGGACTGCCCCAGGAAAAGCTCCCTGATGGCTGCCTCCGCGCTCGGCAACACCTGAGGAGCTGCGGCCCGGCGCCGATGAGCTTCTCGCAACAGGCGCTGCTGAAGGACTGCATGCTTGTCCAGAGTAGACGCGCCCAGACTCGGTGAAGCGGCCGCGCCCATGAAGCCAGCCATCCACTCCAGGCCGAACAGGGCGCGACTCACAAATTCGACCTCGCGCCGCCGAGTGCGAGTCCCATGCTGTCTCCTGCGCCCTCGGGCGCCGCCGCCGCTTGGCACAGGGAACATGTCTCTCTCAAGACTGGACAGCGGCAACGACGCGGCCTGGGCCGAACCATGGTGCCAGCCGGGAGGGGGCCATTCCCCTGGCCGAGCCTGCTCGGCCACGACTGGACTGGCGGGGGGGGCCAGGGGCCCTCGCGCCACGGCCACGGCCGCCGCGCCCGAGCCCCTTGCCACCCCCGCCGCCGGCCCCCGCTGCGCTGGCGCCGCCGCCAGCAGCGCCCGCCGAGGCCGCGCCCGCCCGGGCGTCGGCGGCCTCAGCCTTCTTCATCGACTGATCGACCTTCCAGTCCTCCTTCGCCCGCCTCGTCACATGGCTCCTCAGCGCCTGCACCAGCAGCTCGTCCGCCTCGCCCATGGGAGCCAGGTACTTGGCGTTGGCGAAGGACGGGGCGCCACCCCGCTTATACGCATCCACGATGGCGTTGAGGCGGCGCACGATCACCTCCAGGCAGGCAAGCCCCCCGAGGTTCACCTGGTCGAAAAAAACCGAGCGCCTCCGCCAGCGGCCGCAGCTCGTGGGCCACCCCGTCCGTCGGCGCGATGTTTTTGTCGCGCAAAAACTTCTCGAGCCACGCGCGAGGAGAGCCAGAGGTGCGATGCATCATCTTGCGCGTGTGGAAGTCGGTCAAGCCTCCTTCTAGACGCTGGTGACCCCAGCCGTAGCTCAACGACTCTCCCACCGCCTTCCTCAACTCTATGAACTTGCCGCGCTGGCCATCCCACTCGACCGAGAGCGCGCGCGCGTCGTCCGAGGCGGCCTCACCCAGCGCCACGGCGGCGGGCCCGCCGCCCTTGGCAGGCTCAGCTCCGTCTGCGGCCCCCACGGGGGCGCGCAAAGCCGGGCCTCCGCTCCCAGGCGCGGCCGCCTCGGCACTCACGGCTGGGGGCAGCAGCGCGGGCGGCGGCACGGCCACGCGCACACCCAAGAGGCGGCCCAGCTCGGCCACGCGCCGCGCCGTCCACCCCAGCACTTCGCCAGGCCCCATCTGCTCGAGGCGGAGGGCTCGCCCGCGTCGAAGCCACGTGGCGTCTTCACCCGCGCCGATCAGCTCCTCACTCCTTGGCTCCAAGATCGTCCCGATGTCGAGCCCGGGCACAGGCTCCGCCAGCACCCACGCGCGGCCCTCGGGCGGGGGCGGGGGCGACCCCGCGTCCAGCCCCACCACCGCCGAGCCGCCAGCGTCGGCGGCGTCGCCGCCGTCCGCCTCCAACAGCGGCCGCTTGCCGAGGAGGCGGGGCGGGGGCCAGGGCGCCGCCGCCACAGGGAAGACGCTCATGCTGCCCACCCTCTTGCCCGACGGGAGCTCCACTTGGGCTGGGTCGTCGGAGACCACCTGCCCACGCTGCTCCATCTCCTGCCAGCAGCCGTCCGCCAGCTCCACCAACTGCGCGGACCCTGGGCACTCACGGAAGCCGCATAGCCTTCCGCCGTCCGAAGGGGACCCGCTGCCAGCCGGAAGGCGGTCGCCTCCAGCAGGTCCGTCGGCCCGACAGCATCTCTTCCCACACGTCGCCTTCTGCCGAAAGAATGCGTACACGAGCGGGTCCACTGGCGGGCGCGCCTCCACACGCCTCGACGGCCACACCACGACGCGCTCGTGGCTCGTCGACGTAGCTCACGCGGCAGCGGGCCCCGCAGGGCAGGTCAGTGCACCACCCCTCCCTCGCAGGGAGCGGGGTCGAGTCGGGACTGCCCGGCGCCCGCGCGGGCGGAGCATGGCGGCCAGCCGACTGGCGACGAGGACAGCGCCCCAGGCACCGCTCGGCAAGCACCGCCCAGGCCGGTGACAGGACGCTCAGCAGCAGGTGGCACAGCAGCGCTACGACCTCCCTGTCCTCGCCCGCGTCCCGGCAGGTGCAGGCACTGCAGGCCGGAGGCGGCGGCGGCAGGGGCGGCGGTGCGGGCACCGCCGAGGCCACCAAGGCCGCGACCTCGGCCCGCAGCGCGGCCGCTGAGGCCTCGTCGCAGGCCCCCGCGACCTCCTCGGCCCACGCTGTCGCCACAGCAGGCGGCGCGGGCGTGGGGTTCGTCTGCCACTCCACCGCCGCGACCAGCGCTACCACCAAGGCTGGCAGTGCCGCGGGCGCACCAGGGGCGAGCATGCGGCGCTCCGCCCGTCTGTCAGCCGAAGACAGGCTATGGAGGGGGAGGAAGCAAGAGAGGGAAAGCATTCCGAAGTAAATCCCCTGGATCGTTCGGCAGGTGGTTTCTAAACAGGCACACATCACCGAATTCAAAAAGCTCAAGCTCGAACCGTTCAAGAATAAATATGTTGCTGATCATGCTTAGTGACATTCCTCAAGCAATGCTTTCACTCAGGGGTATTGCTTCTTTTCTGAGAAACGGGACCTGCCCGTCGGTTTGGCTGCTGTGTGGTCGCCGTCGCCGCCCCGTCGCCGCCTCGCCGCCCGTCTTCTGGGCCTGCCCGTCGGTCTGGAGGCTATGTGGTCGCCGTCACCGCCCCGTCGCCGTCTGGGCATGCGTTACTTCGCATTGCTTTGCACTATGCTGCGCAATGTGCATCGCATTTCATTATTGCAATGTGTTGCTTGTGTTGCTCTGCACTGGCTTGCACTACTTTGCACAGCGTTGCATTGGTTTGCCTTGCTTTGCCTTGCGTTGCCTTGATTTGCGTCGCGCTGCTTTGCATTGTTTGGCAATGTTTTGCAGTGCGACTCATGACTTTGCATTGTTGCGCATTGAGTTGCAATGTGTTGCGTTGCTTCGCGCTGTTTGCGTACTCGAGCACCACGTGGGAAACTAAGTCGTGCATTCAACGTTGTACAAGATACATGGTATAAGCTATGCGGGAACTAGATCGTGCAAACAAGGTTGACGTGTAGCTGGGGCTGCCACACACAACAATGTATACAAACGAACATGCACGCATGTAAGTACGTTAATGTAAGCATACATGTATGTACATATATATATATATGTCTGCACACACATTCGGGCATGTACGCACGAATGCGTACACACATAGGCGCTTACACAAGTACATGCGAATGCTCTTACATATCACATATCACCTGAAAGACGCCACATAGGTTGCACCGCATGGGTTGCACCACAACACGAAGACTCCACCAAATCACTGCTTGGAGTTCGCGCACACTGAAAGTATCTTTTTTCTATCACTGTTCTATTCGTCCTCCTCCTCCTCCTCCCCCTCCTCCTCCTCCTCCTCCTCCTCCTCCTCCGCCTTATTCCCCTCCCCCTGCTCCTCCTCCTCCTCCTCCACCAACTCCTCCTCCTCCTCCTCTCCTCCCCCTCTCTCCTCCTCTCCTCCTCCTCCTCCTCCTCATCATCATCATCATCATCCTCATCCTCTCCTCCTCCTCCTCCTCCTCCTCATCATCATCATCATCATCATCATCTCATCATCATCATCATCATCATCATCATCATCATCATCATCATCATCATCATCATCTCATCATCCTCAATCTCATCCTCCTCCTCCTCCTCCTCCTCCTTCTCCTCCTCCTCCTCCTCCTTCCCCTCCCCTCCTCCTCCTCCTCCTCCTCTCCTCCGCCTCCTCCCTCCTCCTCCTCCTCGCCTCGTCCTCCTCCTCCTCCTCCTCCTCCTCCTCCTCTCCTCCTCCTCCTCCTCCTCCTCCTCCTCCTCCTCCTCCTCCTCCTCCTCTCGTCCTTCTCCTTCACGGCGACGACAACGACTACGATGACATCGGCGGGAGCGACCGGTGGGGGTGGCGGACGCGAGCTCGCGCGCGCGGAGGCAGGCAGCGGGTCCATCGCCGCCAGCAGCACCTGCTTAGGCGGAGGGGGGAGCGGGAGGAGGGAGGGGGAGTCGAGGACGAGTGGGGATCGAGGATCGAGCAGTGGGGAGGACGAGGACGAGGAGGAGGGCGAGGAGGCGAAGCAGACCAGAGCCACTAGAGAAGAACGGAGGATGCGGATGGAGAAGAGAAGGCGAACCGGAGGAGGCGGAGCGAGGCGGAGCGAGGCGACGGAACCTTGCAGAGGCCCGGGCGCCGCTCAGCGCTTGTGGTAGGGCTTCTTCTTGCGGGCCTTGTGCCGACCAGTCTTCTTTGGCTCTTTCATGCGCCAATCCCTGGTGAGGTACTTGGCCCTCTTCATCAACGGGAACCACGAGTAGTTATACTCAATCAGAGCTTTCGCCAGGGCCAGGCGAATGGCCCCCGCTTTGCCGCTCTTACCGCCACCAAACGCCTTCACGATGATGTCGAAGTTGTTCTTCTCGCTCAGGCACAGGATCGGTTCAGCCGCCTTGAACCACCACAGCGGCTGGTTCTCCAGAAAGTCGATCGCCTCCCGGCCGTTGATGAAGAACTGGCCGGTGCCCTTGAGGACCTTCACGACGGCCCCAGCCTTTCTACGCTGGCCGTCTCCCTGCCAGCACTGCTCCTTCTTGCCGTCGATCTCCAGGTACCAGTTGCCGTCCTTGGGGTCGCGCCCGTCGCCCCAGCATGCGCCCACTGGTGGCGGTTCCAGCCCGTACCTCTCATCGTAGATGTTTGGGTCCAGCGGGAACTTGTCGTAGCCCGCGACGATCGGCACCTGCTTGTAGACTGGGCCGTTGTACTCCACATAGCGTCCTCTGCCAGTTTGCTGCTTCGACGGGTCCTCTATCTCCTCGTCGGTGCAGACTTTTCTCAACCACGGGTTCACATAGTTGAGCTCGTTTTCGCCTGTCGCGGCGCCCTGGTAGACCTCGTCCTTCATCAGCTCTGGCTTGTTCTTCGCGGCCGCGAGGCCGGGGACGTAGAACGCGCGGCGGGCGGCGCGGGCACGCGAGGCCGGCCCCTTCCGCAGAGACGCGCCGAGCGCCGCGATCGCCACGGCGGCCGCCACGCTGGCGCCGAAGCCCGGGGCGGGCTCGCCGCCTGCAGACTGCTGGGCAGCCCGGCGGTGGCTGCCTCGCAAGGCAGTGTCGGCTGCCCGGGCGGGGCCAGCGGGGCCTGCTGGCGTCGAGCCCGGAAGCACCGAGAACGCGCCTGCGCCCACCAGGAGCGCCATGGCGAGGGGCCCCCGCATGGCTGCGGGGTCGGGGGCCCTCGGAGCCCCCCTGGAGCCAAAATGGCTACGGAGGAGGAGGAGGAGGAGGAGGCGGAGAGAGAGGGGGGAGAGGCGAGCTAGGGGCGCAAGCGTCTTATCTGACGTCCTGCCCCTCCCGTCCATCCCTTACCGTGGCGTAGATATCCACTCTGTTCGCACAGTCGGATGTCGTTGCATGGCATGGCATCTCATGGCGTAAAAGTGCGTTGAAGAGCACAGCGTAGCATGAGAGAGCATGGCGTGGCACTGCGAGGTCAAGCACTGCATATCATAGCATTGCAGCAGAAGGCATGGCATCGCACAGCGGAACACAACGTAGCATTGCATTGCATGCCATGGCATGGCACTGGAAATGAGGCCAGCGCGGCAGCGGGAGCACGATTCGGAACGAGCGGGAGCGCGGAAGTGAGGCCACCGCTGCAGCGGGATCACGATCCCGATCGAGCGGAAGCGCGGAAATAAAGCCAGCGCTGCAGCGGGAGCACGATTCAGATCGAGCGGAAACCTCAAAATGAAGCCAGCGCTGCAGCGGGAACACGATTCAGATCGAGCGGAACCCCAAAAACGAGGCCAGCGCTGCAGCGGGGGCAGTTTGGAAGAACCGAAAACGCTCGGATTGGAAAAATAAATACAGAAATCCAACTCGAAGGCATCGGATGCGAAAAAGACAATACGCGGAGGGGGACGCGCCCCCTCATCAGGGGTCTCTGGGGTGAGAAGAGAATAGTTTTCATAGTGAGTAATTGTGCGAGGGGGCGGGGCCGAGGCGCAGGGATAAGAGGAGGAAGCAGACTTCTCTCGCTCCTCCCTCCTGCCTCCTCCCTCGTCCCACCCTCCTCCATCCGTCCTCCTCCTCCTCCTCCTCCCCTCTGCTCCTGCTCCTGCTCCTCCTCTTCCTCCTTCTCATCCTTCTCATCCTCTTCCTCCTCCTCCTCCTCCTCCTCCTTCTCCTCCTCCTCCTCCGCCTCCTCCTCCTCCCCTTCCTTTTCGCTTCGCAAGTTTACCATTCCCATTCCCATTCCCATTCCCAGTCCAATTCCAATTCCCATTCCTCCTGTTCCTCCTCCTCCTCCTCCTCCTCTTCCTCCTCCTCCTACGCCTTCATTCCTCCTGCCTCCTGCCTACCCCCCCCCCTTCCCCCGTACCTCCCTCCTCTCATCCTCTCCTCTCCTCCTCCTCCTCCTCCTCCAACTCCTCTCCTCCTCCTCCCCCTCCTCCTCCTCCTCCTCCTCCTCCTCTCTCCTCCTCCCCTCTCTCCCCTCCTCCTCTCCTCCTCCCCTCCTCCCCCTCCTCTTCCTCCTGATCCCCTCCTCCTCCTCCTCCTCCTCCTCCTCCTCCTCTCCTCCCTCCTCCTTCTCATCCTCCTGTCCTGCCTCTTCCTCATCCTCCTCCTCCTCCTCCTTCTCCTCCTTCTCCTCCTCGTGCACTTATTCTTAGTATTCGTATCAGTAGTAGTGTGAATGGTTGTCTTCTCATTATTACTACTAGTATGATTAGTATGATTAGTATGGTGTATTAGTACTGTTCGTTGTGCTAGTATTAGTATTAATAGTATTAGTCTTAGTAGTATTAATATTAGTGGTATTAATGATAGTACTACTATTAGTATTAATAATAATAATATCATTATGAGTTGTTTATGAATAGTGGTATTAATATTAGTATTAGCACTAGCAGTAGTATTATTAGTAGTATTAGTATTAATATCATTAGGGTTGCTACTACTACTACTACTACCACTACTACTACTACTACTACTACTACTACTACTACTACTACTACTACTACTACTACTACTACTACTACTACTACTACTACTACGACTAACTACTACTACTACTACTACTACTACTACTACTACTACTACTACTACTACTACTACTACTACTACTACTACTACTACTACTACTACTACTACTACTACTACTACTACTACTACTACTACTACTACGAACTACTACTACTACTACGACTACTACTACTACTACTACTACTACTACTACTAACTACTACTACTACTACTACGTACTACTACTACTACTACTACTACTACTACTACTACTACTACTACGACTACTACTACGACTACTACTACTACTACGACTACTACGACTACTACTACTACTACTACTACTACTACTACGACTACTACTACTACTACTACTACTACTACTAATCGTGTTAGTATTAGTGTTATGAGTATTAATAGTATTAGTACGACTCGTATTAATATTCTTAATAGTAGTATTAGTAGTAGCAGTACTAGTAGTAGCTGTAGTAGTAGTAGTAGTAGTAGTAGGAGTAGGAGTAGTAGTAGTAGTTGTAGTGGTAGTATTAGTAGTAGTGGTTTTAGTATTGTGTTCATTATTCGTATTAGTAGTAGTATTATCAATATTACTCAGATTCGTATTGGCAGTAGTATTGTTCTTAGCAGTGGTATTAGCCATAATACTCTTAATAATTGCAGTGTGTTCCGCCGTATGAGAATTAGTATTAGCCTTACCCTTAGCATCAGTGTTACTATTAGTATGAGTATTAGTATGTTGATTGCTTTTTTTAAATTTAGAAAATAAGCAGTGGTATTTTCATTCCTATCAGTACTATTACCCTTAAGAGTATTAGCCTTAGCAGTCGCATTCTTAGTATTCGTATCAGTGATATTGTTCGTCTTATTCGTACCGTTCTCAGTAGTATCATTGGTGTGATTATTCTCCCTAGCGGCACTAGTATTAGTATGATTAGCATTGCATGTGCAGTATTATTGTTGGTGATATCGTTATCATTTTGATAATTCGTAGTATTACGAGTTTTAAAAATATGTCATCAGCCGAATTAGTATTAGTCGTCTCGCTCATCTTCTGAATCGTGTTATTAACCGTATGTGTAGTAGTTGTTCCCTACCTAGGCTCTGCCTAGAGGGTTCTTACTCTATTAGCTTAAAGGGGCCGGGCAGTGTTCCTCGCTCCGGGCGGTTCCCCTGGTCCCCGCCCCGCGGTTCCCCCAGCTGCGCCCCCTGGGTTCACCTAGCTTAGCTTAGCTTAGCTGAACTACTTAGCTTAGCTTAGCTTAGCTTAGCTTAGACTAGACTAGACTAGCTTAGCTTAGCTTGGCTTAGCTTAGCTTAGCTTCGCCTAGCCTACTTAGCCTAGCTTAGTTTAGCTTAGCTTAGCTTTACCTTATCTCATCTTAGTTTAGCTTAGCTTAGCTTGGTTTAGCTTGGCTTAGCTTAGCTTAGCTTAGTGTCGCCTAGCCTAGCTTAGCTTAGCTTAGCTTAACATAGCTTACCTTAGCTTAGCTTAGCGCAGCAAAAGCAAAAACAAAAGCAAAGCAAAAGCAACAGCAAAAGCAAAAGCAAAAGCAAAAGCAAAGGCGAAGGCAAAAGCAAAGGCAAGAGCAAAAGCAAAGGCGAAGGCAAAAGCAAAGGCAAGAGCAATGCGAACGTGTAGATGTAGATGTAGATGTACGTGTAGATGTAGATGTGGATGTAGGTGTAGATGTAGATGTAGGTGTAGGTGTAGATGCAGGTGTAGATGTAGATGTAGATGTGAGTCTCGCCGTTGATGGTGATGTAGATGTAGATGCAGGTGTAGAAGTAAATGTAGCTGTCGGTGTAGATGTAGATGTTGCTTTCCTAAATGCTCCAACTCCTAGGTAGGGTCGCACTGGGCTAATTGTCTTCTTATTACTTCTATCATGAATAGTATGATTCATCGCATTCGTCTGATTAGTGTTATTCGCACCATCATTATTATTAGCTTTCGTCCTCCTCCTCCTCATCCTCCTCGTCCTCATCCTCCTCCCTCGTCCTCGTCCTCCTCCTCTTCCTCCTCATCCTCTTCGTTTCGCGATGTGGCCATTTCCTTTCCCATTCCAATTCCCATTCCTCCTCCTCCTCCTCCTCCTCCTCCTCCTCTTCCTCCGCCTCGTCCACCTCCTCATCCTCCTCCTCGTGTTCCTCCTCCTCCTCCGCCTCCTCCTCCTCTTCCTCCTCCTCCTTATCCTCCTCATCCTCCTTTTCCTCCCCCTCCTCCTCCTCCTTTCCTTCTCCTCCTCCTCTCCTCTCCTCCTCCTCCTCTCCTCCTCATCGTCCTCCTCCTCCCGCCGACTCATCCTCCTCTTCCTCCTCCTCGTCCTGCTGCCTCTTCTCCTGCTCCTCTGCATCCTCCTCCTGCTCCTGCTCCTGCTCCTCCTCCTCTTTCCTCCCTCTCGTGATCCTCCTCCTCTCCTCCTCCTCCTCCTCCGCCTCCTCCTCCTGTTCCTTTCCTCCTCCTTCTCTTCCTCATCCTTTCCCCCCGCTTCCCCTCTCCGCCTCCTCTCCTGCTTTACCTTCCCTCCTCCTCCTCACACCTCCTCATCCTCCTCATCCTTCTCCTCATCCTCCTCCTCTCCTCCTCCTCCTCCTCCTCCTCTCTCCTTCCTCCTCCGCCTCCTCCGCCAAATCCTCCTCACCCCCCTCCTCCTCCTCTACCACTTTCTGTTAGTCCTCCTACCCTCCTCCCTCCTCCTCCTCCTCCTCCTCCTCCTCCTCCATCCTCCTTCCTCCTCCTCTCCTCCTCCTCCTCCTCCTCCCTCCTCGTCCTCCTCCTCCTCCGCCTCCTCCGCCTCGTCCTCCTGTTCCGCCGCCTCCTCCTCTTCTTCCTCCTCCGCCTCTTCCTCCTCCTCCTCATCCTCTTCTCCTCCTCCTCCTCCTCCTACTCCTCCCCCCCTCCTCGTCTTAGTCGTCTTCGTATTAGTATTCTTAGTAGTATTATTATTAGTATTATTAGTATTATTATTATTAGTATTATTATTAGTATTATTATTAATAATAATAATATTAGTATTATTATTAGTATTATTATTAGTATGATTATTATCATTATTATTATTATTAGTAGTAGCATTCTTCTTCTTATTAATATTAGTATTATTAGTGTTACTATTATTAGTAGTAGTAGTTTTATTATTAGTATTACTACGATTGTTCTTCTTATTAGTATGATTATTATTATTCTTATTCGTCTTATTCGTAGTATTACTCTTATTCGTATTATCATTGTTTTTCGCGTTAGTATTCTTATTATCAGTAGTAATATTATTATTAACATTATTATTAGTAGTATTAGTAGTAGTATTATTGGTAGTATTATTAGTAGTAGTAGTATATTTAGCATTAGTAGTATTAGTATTATAGTATGATGATTATTAGTACTAGCATCAGTCTTCTTATGCTTATTAATGTGTACTATTATTAATATTGTTATTATGATTATTATTAGTCGTACTAGTATTAATAATATTAGTATTAGTCGTATGCTTATTAGTATGCGTATGCATACTCGTCTTATTCTTCGTTTTCCTCTTATTGATGTTCGTCTTTTTCTTCTTCGTATTGTTATGCTTCTTCTTATTACCATGTGTCTTCGCATTATTCTTAGAATTATTCTTATTATTTCTATTCTTAGTATTATTATTCTTCGTATTGCTATTCTTCTTATTCTTATTCTTACGATTCATAATATTCTTCTTAGTAGTACTCTTATTGTTCGTCCTCCTCCTCTCCTCCTCCTCCTCATCCTCTCCCTCCTCCTTTCCCTCCTCTTCCGCCTCCTCCTCTTCGTATCCGTCTGCGTCTTGGTATTATGATTAGCGGCATTCTTCTGATTATTCGTATTTTTCTTCTTCGTTTGTTACTATTCTTATGATTCGTATTATTATGCGCCATCGTATTATTATCATTAGTATCATTATGAGTAGCATGATGAATATGTGTATTATGATATTTTTTATTTATTACTAGTATTAATAATATTGCGAATATTATTATTAGTATTATTAGTATTATTAGTACTACTCTTATTCGTATTAGTATGGTTAATAATATGATGATGTTTAGTATGAATAGTATTATGGATATTACTATTAGTAGTATTATGGTTAGTATTCTAAGTACTAGTGTAATTAGTAATATTATGCTGATGCGTATTATGAGTTTGTGTATTATGATTGTTGTCCGTATTCGTATTATCATTCTCATTCTTATTATCAACATTAGTCTGCGCATCTTGAGTATTATTTGTTATTACTACTACTATTACTGTTATCATTATAGTATAAGACGTCTCAGTAGTATGTGTCTCATGATTGCCATTATTCGTATTATTAGTTGTATTCGTTTTTACGTGTTTCTGATGATTCGTCTTATTCTTGTTATTCGTATTAGTAATATTCTTCCTTTTCTTATTATTATGTTTCTTATTCTTCTCTTCGAAGCGTATCCTCCAATTCCGCCTCTTCTCCTCCGCCTCCTCTGCCTCCTCCACCTCCTCCGCCTTCCTCCGCCTCCTTCCTCCGCCTCCTCTCTCCTCCTCCTCCTCCTCCCCGCCTCCTCGCCTCCTCGTCCTTTCCCTCCTCCTCCTCCTCCTCCTCCTCCTCCTCCTCTCTCCTCGCCTCCTCCTCCTCCTCCTTTTCCTCCCCCTCCTCCTCTCCTCCTCCTCCTCCTCCTCCTCCTCCTCCTTCTCCCTCCTCCTCTCTCCTCCTCCTCCTCCTCCTCCTCCTTTTCCTCCCCCTCCTCTCCTCCTCTCCTCCCTCTCCTCCTTCTCCTCCTCTCCTCCTCCTCCTCCGCCCTCATTCCCCCTGCCTCCTCCCACCCACCCCCCACCCCTCCATCCTCGCACATCCCCCCTTCCCACGTCTCGCCCCCTCCCGCCTCGCGAAGTCCCCGGGGCGAGAGGATGTGGGAAGAGAGCGCCCTCTCGGCCGCCAGCAGCCCGTTCCGGCGCGCCTCCTCGGCCAGCCTGCGCGCGCGCCGAGGCCGCGGCGAGGGCGGAGGCATCGAGGCGGGAGCGAGGCTCGAGGGCACGGCCAGGCCAAGGCTCGACTGCGCGACCGCCCGCCCGAGGTCGGCTCACGCAGCTGGTTCTCCTGGCGCCTCCTGGCGCTGGGAGGCGCCCAAGCATCGAGGCATGGGCCATGCGGCGGGACGGGAACCAGCTGCGCGCAGCAGATTTCGCAACGCCCCTGTTCCCTACGGTCAGACCCAGGACAGAAGAACACTCTTCAAGAACACGAGACCCTCCACCTGCCAGAACTGAAAGCACTTCGATGGTATACCCTCCCCCAGGATGCACAAGAACATCCAACAATCACCAAGAGCATGTTCCCCCTGGAAGGCATTCTGCTATCTGCGCAGGCCTGAGTGCGCCCACTGGGCGGCGCTAGTGCCCTCTCAGCCTCCCGAAGGGCACCCTGGCACTCGCCACTTACGCTTGCCCACGTGGGCGCGAGGCAGGAGAACGAGCGCAACACCGCCGCGCTGCTGCGACGGCGCGCGGCGCGCAGCTGGACGCCTACAAGCGCCGCGCAACTAAATGTAAATCGCTGGCGGGTTTGCCATTTCAGCCGAAACAAAGCAAGACGGAGAAACAGGCGGGCTCGGGGCAGCCCCGGCACCGCCGACAGAGCGAGGGAAGAGGTGGACGATTCCTCCTCCGCGCATTCCTCACGTGGGCGGCCCCGAGGCCTTCAGGCCCTTCCCTCCCTCCCTCCCTCTCTCTCTCTCCCTCCCTCCGTCCTCCTGCGTTACATCTCAATCTTCTTGACCGAACTACTGCCCCTTCCTCGACTCGCTGCTCCCGCGGCGCCTCCCTCCCGCCCGCGGGCTGCCCCTCCGCGATGCCGGCGATGCATCGGCGACGCCTGCATGGAGAATATCGGCTCCACATCGAGCCGCATGGCGGGTGCACCGGTGATGCGGTGCGATCCTCAGACCTAATCTAATCGGACCCCATCTGGAAGGCCTGGAGAAGCTGGCGTCGTGATGTTTTCGCACAGCATGGACTCCCAGAGGTCTGGACCCCTTCCCCTGGGCTGGTGTTTCATCCTGGATCCGATTTGGACGGTCCCCCGGGCCCTCCGAGAGCCCCCAAAGGCAGAAAAGAGCCCCTCCACTTCCCCCATGCCCCCCCCTTAAAAAAATAGCCGTCAGGACGTCAGAAGGACAAGGGGGGGGGAAGAGGAGAAAGGGGAGAAGGAGGAGGAGAAGGAGGAGGAGGAGGAGAATGGAGGAGAAGGTGGGAGGAGGAGGGTGGAGGATGAGGAGGAGGAGCAGGAGGAGGAGGAGGACGAGGCGGCAGTAGCGGGATAAGGAGGAGGAGGGAGGAGGAGGAGGAGGAGGAGGAGGAGGAGGAGGAGGAGGAGAAGGAGGACCAGTGTAAATCCAAGAGTCCCAAAAGACATTGCAATAAAAACTCCCTCCAAGTTCCCTCCTCTTCGCAGGCCCCTAGAAGTGCTCATTTTCACTGAGGGGAGTGCCCCATTGGAAAACAACCGTTTGAAAACCCGGAACTGCGCTAGAACACCATTCCTGTGATTTCAACACCTCGAAACACCGTTACTGCTGCGTCTTGACGATCTGGAACCGCAGCAGAACATAATTCCTGGGACGTCATCAACGTAACAGCTGCGCCCTGATAATCAGGCATCGTGGCAAAATACCGTTTCTGGTGCGTTCACAATGAAAATCCTTGAAAATGCTGTAAAAGGTTAAAACGACTGTGCGCGGCGCTGAAGCGAGACCCACATGTTGAAAAGGAGCCGCCCTGCATCCGCGAGACACTTGCAGATGTTGAAGACGAGTGTGCGCGACGCTACGGTGAGAGCCACACTTAAAAGAAAGGAGCCGCCCTCCATCGGTGAAGCTCTTGCAGATGTTTAGATCGAATGTGCACGACGCTAAGGCGGGAGCCACATTTTGAAAGCGGCCCACCCTCCGCCCATGAGGCCCTTGCAACTTCTGAGCTTCCAGGTCATACGTGGTGAGGAAATCTCCCGCGAAAAGCCCGGCCCGCCCTACCCACACGCCTCGGGGTGCGACAAGGAGGAGTTGCTCATAAGGAAAAGGAATGGAAGAGGAGGAGGAGGAGGAGGAGGAGAAAGAGTAGGAAGAGGAGGAGGAGGAGGAGGAGGAGGAGGAGGGAGGAGGAGGGAGTCGGAAGAAGGGAGGAGGGAGCGAGGGAGGGAGCGAGGGAGGGAGGAGGAGGAGGAGGGCGGGACCGCTCGCGGAAAAGCGCTCTGGCCCAGGGCGCCCGCTGGCGGCGGCGATCCAGAGGCGAAGCGCAGGAGCACGCCCGACCCCGCAGCCCCACCCGTCGGGGGAGGCCAACTTCTGGGGCGTCCGAGACAGGGGGCGTCCAAGAGGTGGGATCGCAGATCATGGCCCGAGGCACGTGCGCGGCCCCAGCCACGATGTCCACACACCCCTGGTCACTGCGACTGTCCAAAAACGACTCAGGATGAAACACCAACCCTGGGGACCCGACCATACTGGGGCTCCATGTGGGGCTCTATGTGGGGCCACGAAAAATGTGAGAGGTGCGCCGAAGTGGTCGGGCGGACGCTTGCGAACCCTTTGACCCATTAACACGAAGCGTATGAGGGGTGTGCCGAAATGCGCGGGGAAACGCATGCGGACCCTGCCACTGAGCCTTGGGTTGAACACCCGATGGGGCCACGAAACGTAAGGAGTGTGCCGAAATGGGAGGGGGGACGCATGCGGTCTCTGCCACTGGGTTCAGTGGAGCTTTGTCCGGGGTCACGTAACGCGTAAGGGGTGTGCCGAAGCAGAGACATGCGGAGAGCAGAGGCAGGCATGAGAGGAGGGAGCAGGAGAGGAGAGGAGGAGACGCGGGGCGCTGCTGATTCAAAACCAGGACCCAACGCAATAGAAAGTTGGGCGTGAAGTATCGGATGTCTGGGTACGCCCTCTGACTCCAGATTTCGGCCGACGTCCCGCTGGTCTCCGCCCTGGGCCTGCACTGGGCCAAGGATTGGTGCATACCCCGAGATCCTGGCGTCGCATGTTTTCACACTGGGCGGTTTCGCCCGATTTCGGGCGCCCTCGCAGATCGATCGGGCTCGAGGGGTGCCGCAGAAAGTTGGGTCCTGTGGCTCCGGGTGTGACGTTTCAAGGCCTTGCCATCATTTCGAGACGTCGGATCTCAGGGTACACCCTGCTGGCCTGCCCGGGGGAGGCACATGCCGCCGCGCCGTTTGTTCTCAACACGCAGTGGACGACGTCGACACCGCGGCAAACCCACGGCAAACCCGGCGTCCCGCGCCCCCGTAGACGACGCCGCCACCGCGACAAACCCACAGCAAGCCCACCGCGCCCTAGGCGGCGTTTGCCCTGTTGGCCGAGGCGCCCGTCCGAAGACATAAAGCCGCGCGTCGGAACAAACGGCGTGGCGACACATGGGCGATTCGGGAAACTCCGAATCCAGAAGACGTGGCCACCTCTTGGGGGCGCATGTTCTGCTTCCGACGGCCTCTGCTGGCCCTCCGCCAGCTTCCGCTGGCGGAGGTAGCCTCGCTCGACTTCCGTCGCCCTCCGTCGAGGAAGAGGTGCCAGCTCCTTCGACTCTCGAGGGCGAGGACCTCTCTGGAACGCCTCGCAGATGCACCGATCATGGGCCCAGGATCGGCCTGGGCAGCGTCGGTGTGAGTGCACACACAGGCCTCCGGCGTCGTGGCTTCTCACGGCCGGGACCCCCGACGATCTCCACCCGTTCGTCAGGACCGACTTCTCACATCGAGCCAGTTTTGTTGATGGGCCAATATCTGGTTACTTAGGGTCCACAGGAGGCTGGAGGAGCCAAAACCTCTCCGTCGCGAGGTTCGGCAGCACGCGAGGAGGTCTTGGACGCTGGCGCCCCCCGCCACATCACAGGCTAGCTGTGGAGGAGAGCCCGGACCTCCTCGTCGTAGTACTCCGCCAGCTCTCTCGAGGAGCCCTCGCCCAGCAGGCCCCGGTCGGACGAGACCGAGAACGACACCCTGCCGCAGGTGCTGCCGCAGGCGACCCCGATGGAGACCTCGCGAGCCACGAAGATGTCCATATCCCGGCCATGGCGGTCTGGACACCGAGGCGCGGGCTGGTGGGCATGCGATCTCATGGATGCGCCACGCGCGGGGCGCCCGCGCAGGTCCGCCCCGTGTCCCTGGGGGGGCGCGGCCGAGGAGTCCAGGCCACAGGGCCATGCAAATATGGGCACCGTTCCTGCTCGCGCAGACCCCGGGGGGCGGAGGGACAAAGCCAACAAACTTCAGCACCGCGTGGCCCTTGAGGTGTATCGTCTCGTCGAAGCCCCGGACATTCGTAAAAACGCACTCCACACGAGAGGTAATCTTGTCCATCAGCCGCCTCGATACCCACTCGGGAAGGGAAGACGTGAGCTTGGCGACGAGGTTACCCAGGGAGGCTTCGGGGGACCTCTTGACCTTGTTCATGGCGGCCGCCGTTTGCTTCAAGCGCGCATCCCTGTCAGCCTCCCCAACGGGCAGGTCGATCATGAACGCCCCGATCTTGTTGCCCATGGGCGTGTCTTCGAGGCTGGTCCGCAGGTTTACTGGCAGGGAGCAGCAGACGGTCTCCCCTGGCGGGACTCCGTCTGGTCCGCACCTGTCCACCATCCAACGCCTCAAGCCGCCGACAAAAGCGGCCAACATGATATCGTTCATGGTGAAGTTCCCTCGGTCCTTGCCCGCGGCCTTGACCACGTTGAGGTCGTACTCCTCGCGGCCAGTGGCCAGGGATTTCTCGCGGCCCAGGGCCCCCTTCAGGAGGGAGCTCGTGGCCCTCCCACCACAGAGCACCCGCACGATCTTGAAGACCACTGGGACGACCCCGCAGATAAGCCACAATAGGTACGCCACAGAGGACCCGAAAGCAGCCAGGAGCTTCAGGAAGGAAAAAGCCTCAGCCCGAGCCTTGCTCCTACTGCGCACCTCGTCGCTGAGGCCGTGGATGAGCATGGCAAACGAGTGGCCGTCGCCCAAGCAGTGGTGAAAGCGGAAGTGCAGCATGGTGTTGCCTCCCTTGTAATTGTGGGCCACGTTGCACTCCCATGGAGGGAGGTCTTCCTCTCCGTGGTTCAGCGGGCCCAAACCGTGCAGGCCGACGTAATCCTCCATCCACTGCTCGTGGAGCTTGTGCTCCGCGCAGACCGTGAACTCTGAAACCACTGCGCTGGCGTCAAAGTCTGGAATCTCGACGTAACAGCTCGTCTTATCGACTCTGCTGGACATGCGCGAGTACCTCGTGAAACCGAAATCTGGATCCGCGATGAGGCTCTGAACATCATCGAGGGGGAGCTCCCCCTCGACCTCCACCAGCACGTTCACAATGGACGGATTTTCCCCGGTCTCGGTGCTCCTGGCAGTGAGTCCAATTGCCGTCATGCGATTCCTCTGCAACATCGGCGCCATTCTGCGTTCTAGGTTGGAGACGGCCAGGGAGTCTGAGCTGCAGAAGCCCAAAGGAAATCGGTCTAGAGGCGGGAAGTTGGCAAATTCGCTCTCAAAGTGGGTCCCCAGACCCCTCCCAGGGTCGAACTATAACCAGCTGCCCGAGCCGCGTTCAGTCGTGGCGGAGAGGGCCCCTTTCCCCCCCTCTCCTGCTGGTCGGAGCCAATGCTGTTGGGGACGCACTGGCCCGTCTTCAATGCCAAACCTGGATCAGTCAGGCTTGGCAGGACCCTGCAAGATCCTGCGGTGGCAGGATCCTGCAGGATCCTGCAGGATCCAGCGCTCTGACTGACCCCCGTTTGCATTGACCACCGTCTCATTGGGAAGGACCAAGCGTACCCCAGGCGAGCCCAGAATCGAATCGATAAGTCGGATCGGCGATCGAAATTCATCGGATCGGCGGAAATCGGCACCGAGTCGAGAAAAGACGAATCGGCGGAGATCGGCAGGCTATTAGGCCTCCAATGAGACATCGGAGCCCAAATCGAAATGCCAAGTCGCATCGAATCGAAATCGGAATCCATCGAAATCGAATCGAATCGAATCAGAGGAATCGAAACGAACCCTGGCGTACCCCAAGGATGAGGTGCCCCCAGTCAGGTGTCGCAGCGGCCACGGGTCCAGCCACGGGTGAGCGCTAAAACGCAGCCGTCAGG
This sequence comes from Prorocentrum cordatum, assembly GCA_963575745.1. Lineage (NCBI taxonomy): Eukaryota > Dinophyceae > Prorocentrales > Prorocentraceae > Prorocentrum > Prorocentrum cordatum. The sequence continues at coordinate 4,945 of CAUYUJ010018298.1, read as the reverse complement.
CGCCCCGAAGCAGGCCCTGAGGCCCCCTCTCCAGGGTACGACTCTTCTGGGGTCCGTTTCCCAAACATGCGACGCCCTGACTTTTTCAATGCAGTGGAAGCCAGTCCACAAGAAACCTTCCACAAGAAACCCAACCCTGAGACCCCAGGACGTCCATCCATTCTTGGTGTGGGAACGGCACGCTTTCCATCGCAAAACCATCGAAACCCAAGAAACCCAGGGCACCCTGGAGGCAAGCCAGGTGTTTCTTGGCATGGGCCCCCACTGCACAGCGTCCCCAGAAGCCCCGACCCATTCCCCAGGACCGGCTCTTCATCCTGAGATGTTCTTTGACGATCCCGGGGCCCAGAGCTGGAAGTCGCCAAAAACCTCCCGTCCTGATGCTTCTGGGCTGGCCTCCCCAGAGTCTCGAGGCCCCCGACCAATGCTGGACCACCTCGGCCCCCCTCGGCCGGCTCCGAGTCTCGGGTATGTCCCCCCGGGACACCTCCGGCGCCCTGCGCCGCGCGCCTGCGCGCTCCGGGGGCCCCCCGGGGCTCGTCCTGGAGTCGGCCCGCCACCCTCGCCGCGGGCTGGCCGCCGCGGGCCCCGAGGCAGGGGAGCCCAGAATCGAATCGATAAGTCGGATCGGCGATCGAAATAAGTCGGATCGGCAAAAATCGGCAGCCGAGTCGGGAAAAGTCGAATCGGCGGAAATCTGCAGGCTAGTACGCGTCCAATAAGAAATCGGAGCCCAAATCGGAATCCGAAATCGACTCAAATCGGAATCGGAATCCATCGGAGTCGAATCGAATCGAATCGGAGGATTCGAAACGAGCCCTGCCGAGGCCCCGCGGCTGCCCCCCAGAGGTGAGGGGCAACGAGAGGGAGACTCTGCCCACCAGAACGCCCCAACCTGAGACCCGAAGGCCCAAAACGTCGGGGGGGGGGGGGGGCACGGGTTCCACGCGTGTGTTTGTTCGGCGTTCCCCGACGCGCCCCCCCCCCGCACACTGGAATGGAAAGCAGGTTGAGGCCCTCGGGTTGGGTTGGGGTGGTTCGGTGGGGCCTCCAGGGGCGCAACCAGGCACGCCAACACGACGCGCGCCTCCTTCCTCCCGTCGGGGGTCCGCCCTCGTGCGCTCGGGAAGGGAGAACGCCCCGAGCCAAGACGACTACAGAAGGAGGAAGGAGGAGGAGGAGGAAGGAGGAGGAGGAGGAGGAGAAGGGGGAGGCGGAGGGGAAGAGGGAAGAGGAGGAGGAGGAGGAGGAGGAGAGGAGGAGGAGGAGGAGGAGAAGGAGGAGTAGGGGGGGGTGATGAGGGAGGAAGGATGGGGGGGAGGCCGAGGGGAGGAGGAGGAGGAGGAAGGAGGAGGAGGAGGCGGAGGAGGAGGAGAGGAGGAGGGAGGACGAGGAGGAGGAGGAGGAGGAGGAGAGGAGAGGAGGAGGAGAAGGAGGAGGAGGAGGCAGGAGGGGGAGGAGGAGGAGGAGGAGGAGGAGTGAGGAGGAGGAGGAGGAGGAGGAGGAGGAGGAGGCGGAGGAGGAGGAGGAGGAGAGGAGGAGGTAGGAGGAGGCGGCATGAGGAGGAGGAGGGGGGGAGAGGAGGAGGGGGGGAGGAGGAGTAGGAGGAGGGGAGGAGGAGGAGGAGGAGCGGAGGAGGAGGAGAGGAGGAAGGAGGAAGGAGGAGGAGGAGGATGAGGAAAAGGGGGGGGGGGGAGGGGGAAGGGGGGGAGGAGGAGGAGGAGGAGGAGCGAGCAGGCGGAGGAGGAGGAGGGAGAGGAGGAGGAGGAGGGGGAGGAGGAGGAGGAGGAGGAGGAGGAGGGAGGCAGGAGGAGGAGGAGGAGGAGGAGGAGGAGGAGGGGGAGGAGGAGGAGGAGGAGGAGGAGGAGGAGGAGGAGGAGGAGGAGGAGGAGGAGGGAGCAGGAGGAGGAGGAGGAGACGGAGGAGAGTCTAGCTTTCTTCGCGACGATCCCCTCTGGCTGGGGGACCACGTGACGTTGCCACATGTGATGAGGCCCAGTGGACCACCTAGCTGGTGGGTGCACGTCGTGCACGTGCGTGGCACACGCTTTTGGAAGAGAATGCGCAGGCAGGCAGAGCGTGCAGCACAGACACACGCGCTTGAAGACTCGCGTCGGCGCGAATGACATGATGCGTTGTGTGACACAGCGTTGAGCACCAGCGTTGATTGCCTCCCCCTTCCTTGTGCCTCTCCCCCCCGTGCTTGTATTCCCCTGCATGCTTGGCTAACCTGCTTGCCGCTGTTCCTTTGTCATCCGTCGAGCAGGTCAAGCGGGAAAAGGAGCTCGACACAGAGGTTTCGCAAATTGTAAGGAGGCACGGTTAGTATGAGGAGAAGGCCACTGCCACGCCCGTTTGTTGTCCAGGTCCTGGCTTGTTGGGTGCCGCGGTGTCGTTCGGTCTGCCTGGTGCCGTGGGCCGTGTTGGTTGTCGCCCTGTGCCTGCGGTGGCGAACGTGGCCGCTCCCGCTCTCGTGTCTCGAGCTGCGCCCGTGCACGCAGCTGTCACGTATTTTGCGCATGCACATTCTTGCAAGCGCGTACTGCACGATGTACGATGGTGGTATGAGAAGCTGTACACGACGAGAGAGCTAGCAATGTGTGTCCTCACGATCGGTCCCGATCAAATACTGACCGAGAAGCAGCGCGATCACATGATCCCGCCAGCCCTCTGGGCGACAGGTGGTCCAACTATGTCGTTCCTTCCTTTTACACAACCCCTTCTTCCTCTTCGGGGAGGGATTAATCACTGTTCCTCATTAGTATACACCCCCTCCCCCACCCGGCCAGCGGCCAACCCGGAACAATGCCGACTCCATGCGGGCCCGCCCCCCCATCCCTGTCAAAAAACAATGCAAGCCGCACTCTGCCTCCACATTTGGAGCATGCGCGGCCGTCCCGATGCGCCCCCCATGCGCGGCCATCCCGCGATCACTGTCAAGTGGTTTTTGACAGGGACGGCGGGGGTGGTGGCACGTGGCCTGCTGTGCGCAGACCCACCAGACACGGCATTGGTTTTCGACAAGGATGGCGGGGGCCGACATGTTTCCCGATGTGTGCTGTCACGTGTGCAGGCGCACCTGACGCACTCTGCACGCGCCCCGAACGTGGCGCACCTGGCGCGGCCGGAGTGTGCGGCACACCTGGCGCACTCGGAGCACGTGGCGCATCTGGCGCACCAGGCGTGCCTGGCACGCTCGGGCCTCAGGGGTGCCTGGCGCGCGTGGCGCCCCTGGCACGCGTGGCGCACCTTGCCCAAGCGTCGCGCACCTGGAGTCGGCGTTGGTTCCCAGTAGCTGCCCATCCAAACACGACCGCTGAACATGCTCAGGCTCGGATGTTACCTATGTGTTGGGAGGGCGGGTGGGAGTAAGCTAGACGGCTTGCAGGCGGGAGGGTAGCTTGACCCCTCCCCCTACCCCCTCCCCTGGACCTGGACGGGGGTGGTCGCGGGTCGTTAGAGCGTCCAAGATGGTCCAAGATGATAGCTCCAAGAGGGCCGCAAAGAGCCCAAGATGGCCTCCAAGATCGCTCAAGATAGCCCACCATGGCTCAGGATAGCTAAAAACATGCCTCCAAGAGGCCCGAATGGAGGCCACAAGACGGATCCAACTGCTTTTGGAGACCCCTCAGGACCTCCCCGCGAAGCCAAAGATTTCAAACACCTACGGAAAACCAACGATGTTGGCCTTCTCGCCTTTTCGCTTCCGATGCGCTGCTGAGGCCTCAAGATGGCCCCAAGATGGCCCAAGAGAACTCCAAGAAGGGCCCAAGAGGCCCCCAAGACGGCCCCAAGAGCGCCCAAGAACGCCCCCAGAGAGCCCCAAGAGCGCCCCAAGAGGCTATGTTGATGGCCACGGAGGGGGGTGTGAATTTAGGGCCCCGCGCATTTGATCAATGGCCTCCAAGATGACCCCAAGAGGTCCTCCGAAGCTCCCAGGCGAGCCCCAAGAGAGCCACAAGAAGGCCCCAAGAGGGGCCCGAAGAGGGCCCCAAGACGTCCCCAAAGAGCCCCAAGAGGACCTCAAGAACCCCCAAAGAGCCCAAAAAGGGCTGCAAGATGCCCCAGAAGAGCCCCAAGAGGACCCCAAGACGCCCCTACGATGCTCCAAGATAGCCCCAAACATGGCTCAACGCGTTCCTCCCCTTCTGTTTCGCTATCTGCGTCTCTGCTTCCCATTTCCCGTCAGCTCTCGTTGGCAGGCCTTCTGAATGGGCTGGCGGGGATTCGCAAAGCTTAACCTATTCAGCTGACCTTGTCCAGACGCGTGCTCAGAGTGTTGGCGGCCCCGAGGGTTGAGACGCGGTGTGAGGGTTCCGATGATCTTGCCAAGACGTTTCGCTCAACTACGCACCCTTGGGGCTTTCCTGACCTCTCACCCGCCGAGTGGGCCAAAGTCCACGAAGATAACTGTGCGCTTCGAGTTGCTGTGACTTTGAGCGTCGCCACCCAAGCAGCGGACGTTCCTTGGATGCTTTGGCACGCTCGGCCTGACCCATCCCCGCACCATCCCTCCCCCTGGTCGCTACCTGAGCTCGAATGGGTCACTAGTCTCGGCACGTTTTGTGACGTCAATGTCGTGCGTGTGGATCCCGTATCGCACGTTTGAGAGCTCTACGCAGTGGTTTGCACAGTGCTCGTGACAACATACCAGCTGAGCTTGACTGCCTGGGCGGCTCCCAGGCCTCGTCTGTTCTTTGGCCATCGTCCGTGTGCCGCTCAGTCGCCACTTCTCTGTGTCGACTTGTCCGATTGGGGAAGGACATTTGCTTAGGTTTGCGGGCCAAAACTGTTTTCTAATCAGACCTGGTCGTTTCGAACCACGCCCCTCCCCACTGAAAATATTCACCCCCACACCCACCCCAACATTGAAGACCGAATGCAGGACACCCGCTCTCACAGTGTCCGATCGGACAATGTCTGATCGGACAATGTCCGATCGGCC
>CAUYUJ010018297.1:205000-208793 GCA_963575745.1 Prorocentrum cordatum | reverse complement strand
TCCTCCTCCTCCTCCTCCTCCTCCTCCTCCTTCTGCTCCTCCTTCTCCTCCCCGATCTCCGCCGCCCTCCGGCAGGCCGCCGGGGCGCCCAGTCTCGGGGGGCGCCCAGCTCTCGCGGGGAGGGGTATCGCGCTCCCCCGCCCGCGCTGCCCCGCGCTCTCGCAGCACTCTGCGCACCAGCGTTAAGTCGGGCACGTCCCTCTACGGGAGGAACATTCAAAAAATAGTCAGACCAATAGTATGGGGACGATGTGTTGGAGTATTCTTCGACCATGCCTGAATAGTTGTCCAACGTCCCCCTGTAGGGGGACATGCCCGGCCCAACACCAGAGAGAGGGCACACGAGAGGAACCACCTGCGTACTCATCAGTCGTTGAAGGCAGGTATTTCTGGATCCCCAGACTCCAGTCTACTTTCGGCGCCTTCCTACTTCCAGGGTCGAGTGGCTTCACCGTTTCCGTCCTCCTGAGCGGGCGGGCGGAAACCCAATCTACTTTCAACGCCTTCCCACTTCATTGTTTCTACCTACTTCTTCCGACCGATGGGTAACCACCCTTCCATCCTCCTGAGCCTCCCGCAAGGGGAACATAATACCCAGGACGATCCGCTCCCCCTTCCCTTCCCCGCTGCGCCTCCGCTGCGCCTCCAGCGGCCCCAGGCGGATCCTCCAAGGGCGGCGGGGGCGGCCGCGACGCGGACCGGGGAGCGGTGGCGCGGCTGCAGCTGCTTACGAAGATGGCGCAGCAGGCGACGCCTTCCCGTCGTCGTCGTCGTCGTCGTCGCCGTCGTCGTCGCCGTCGTCCAAAAGGTGGGAGGAGGAGGAGGAGGAGGAGGAGGAGGAGGAGGAGGAGGAGGAGGAGGAGGAGGAGGGAGGACGAGGAGGACGAGGAGACGAGGAGGGGAGGATGCGGGAGGTGCAAGGAGGGGAAGGAGGCGGAGGAGGAGGGTGGAGGAGGAGGAGGGAGGAGGGAGGAGGAGCGAGGGAGGGAGGAGGGAGGGAGGGAGGAGGAGGAGGGGGAGGGAGGAGGGAGGGAGGGAGGAGGGAGGAGGAGGAGGGAGGAGGGAGGAGGGAGGAGGGAAGGAGGGAGGAGGGAGGAGGGGGAGGAGGAGGGAGGAGGGAGGGGAGGAGGGAGGAGGGAGGAGGGAGGAGGGAGGAGGGAGGGAGGAGGGAGGAGAGGAGGAGGAGGGGAGGAGGAGGGAGGAGGAGGAGGAGGAGGAGGAGGAGAGGAGGAGGAGGAGGAGGAGGGAGGAGGAGGAGGAGGAGGAGGAGGAGGAGGAGGAGGAGGGAGGAGGGGGGAGGGAGGAGGGAGGCCCCCCTGGATGGAAGCGACGAGCACCTCGTGGACCTGCCCCTCGGGGGAGGCCCCGCTCGCCGAACGGGTCCGCCCTTCATCCGCCATGCTGTTCGAGAAGCGCGAGGAGGCCAGGCCCCCTCGAAGGTGCTCCTCCTCCTCCTCCTCCTCCTCCTCCTCCTCCTCATCCTGCTTTCAGGCAGTGGAGGCTGCGTGGCTGGCGCAGCCCCATCGTGAGAGGAGGAAAAAGCGTTTTTCCTTCCAGTCCACCTTCCGCTCCATCCTCTCGTCTCTCCTCTATCTTGACTCCTTTCCTGTCACATTCAGGAAGAGGTTGGCTGCGTGGCAGGTGCGTGCGCCCGCCACCCGTGTGTTGGCGCAGAGATGGGAAGCGCTTAAGAGCGTCCTTCGTAATAAAGGGAGGGGGGTGAGGTGGGCGGTGATCAAAGTAATGTGCGGAGCATGGCCCACAGCGGCCAGAATGCATGTCACGAACGTCCGTTCGGCCCCGTGTAAATTCGGTTGTGAGAATGGATCTGACAATATGTCCCACTATCTGAGGTGTCGGCACCTGTGGTGGGCTGCCTGTTTTCCTCGGGATTTTTGTTCCAACTCTGTATTAATGAAGCTTTGTCTTGGGTCCCCTCGGGACCATGCCTCGACCCCCGATGATTCGCTCGATCGGTCGGTCTTGAGGCTTAGCCTGACGCACCAGTTGCACGCTATCATATCACCGCATCCTGGTTCTGGGCCACAGCACTTACTTCGTTGCCTAGATGCTGCACGTGCACGCACGGGTAGGTGGGCGACTCTTCCTCTGGAGCGACGTTCGCTCCTCATCCTGCTTTCTCCTGCTTGCTCCTGCTTCCTCCTCCTCCTCCTCCTCCTCCTGCTTCTTCCTCCTCTTCCTCCTCCTCCCTCTCCTCCTCCTCCTCCTCCCTCTTCCTCCTCCTCCTCCTCCTTCCTTCCTCCTCTTCCTCCTCCTCCTCCTCCTCCTCCTCCTCCTCCACCTTCCTCTCCTCCTCCTCCTCGTCCTCCTCCTCCTCCTCCTCCTCCTCCTCCTTCTCCTCCTCCTCCTCCTCCTTCTCTCTCGAGGTCTGGACAAGGCCACCCTGGGGCGGTCGAGAGGGGGAGCAGGGACCCAGACCCCCTCGCGCTGCGGAAAACAAATCACGACGGGAGATGTCTCGCCTTTTTCGGCCCCTCACCGGGCCTCGCGGCGGTCGAAAAGACGACCCGGGATGAGAAGCCGGTTCCCGGGGGAAGAGGTCGAGACCTCTTGGGGGGTCGAGGTATTGACGAGCATCATATGGCGTCTGGGGGGTCCGGGAGGCTGGCTGGCGGAGCCGAGGCGCCTGCAAGAAAAGGACCACCTCGGGGCCAGCAGGGGGGGCCTTCGGGCCCTCGGGCCGTTCCTCGGAGCCGGGTCGACGGGCCGAGCCGTGGGCCGCGGCTCGCCGTGGCTCGTGGCCAGAAAATAACAATCCTTTGGCTCCGTGTTCGGCGCTCCTCGTGGCAGCACGGTGGCTGTCAAAGGTCAGGGTGGTGTGCAGCCCTGCCTAAAAAAAAGGAGCCGAGAGCCGGTGCGGCATGTCCGAGACCGAGCTGTGCGGAAGCCCCATGCGAGAGCCGCATTCTGACGGCGCGCTGGCTCTCGCCATCGCAGCAGTGGGAAACTTTTCGAACGAAGGTGCGCGGCACCATGGCGAGAGTCGCACTTCAAACATGAGCCAGCCTCCACGTTTGCATGGGTTGGAATTTTACGCACGGACGTGCTCGGTGCTACGGCGGCGATGGCCACTTTTTGGAAACCACTGGCCCTCCATACTTGCAACCGTTTGACCAATTTCGTTTCAGGGTTTCTGTTCAAGGGGATTTCACATGCCCGACCTATGGATACGTCACGTCTGGCGGTGCGCTAGGAATGGCAGCTGTTTATAAGATAGAGGGACGGATCAGGAGCAGGAGGAAGAGGGCGGAGGGCGGAGGGCAGAGGAGGGCAGAGGAGGAGGGCAGAGGAGGGGGAGGAGGATGATGATGATGATGATGAGGAGGAGGAGGAGGAGAATAAGCAGCAGGAGAAGGAGGGGGACTTGGAGGGCCCGGGGCCGACCAGGCGCCCAGGGGGACTCCGATGACGTCGAGGAGTCCGAGGGCCCCGAGGACTCCAAAGGCTCCATGGGATCAGGCGCTATGGCTCCTCTAGGGGGAGGTTCCTCCTCCTCCTCCTCCTCCTCTTCTTTTTCCTCCTCCTCCTCCTCCTCCTCCTCCTCGGTCGAGGCTCGATGAGCGAGCCCGAGACCCCTAGAGACCTGCAGGGACCATCGTACTTCCTCCCCTGGAGACCTCCAGGGACCACTGGACTCTTCCGTCCTTCTCCCCCTCCCTCCTTCTCTCTCCTCCTCATCCTCTCCCTCTTCCTGCTCCTCCTCCCACCCCCCTCCTGCCTCGAGGAGGAAACGGAGGACGAGGAGGAGGAGGAGGCGAAGGGAGAGGAGGCA
>CAUYUJ010018297.1:182500-202500 GCA_963575745.1 Prorocentrum cordatum | reverse complement strand
TCGCCTCCCGCCCTCTCCTCCTCGTCCTCACGTGCTCCTGCTCATGCTGCTGCTCTGCATCCTCTTGCAACGCTCTCCGCCTAGGCCTCCTCGCTTCCTGCAGTGCATGAGTCCGTCGCCCCCTTCTCTTGATCCTCTTCTCTGTCGTTCTGGCACGTGGGCGCCCCCGGGGCCCTGCCGCCACAGCCGGGCACGGCGAGTGCAGAAGACGATGTCACAATGGTGAGCATTTCCTTGCTCGAAGAAGATCAACGCCATAAACATAAACTTTTGGCGCTCCGCGCGGATTTCTCGGCTCCGCGCTGGGCCCCTCCCCCAGCGGAGCCTCTGGCGCCGCCCCTGGCGCGCTCCGCGCGCCGGGGAGGGGGGTCTGGCGCCGATCCTAGAAATCCGCGCGGAGCGCCAGAAGTTTACGTCTATGGCGTTCTGTCTCCTTCTGCTTGTGGCGCTGGTCAGTGTGAATGTCTCCCTCCTCGGTTTGGCCTGGCGTGTCGTTATATGGGAATGTTCACGAATCCGGCGCCTCTCTTGTTTAATTCTCCCCTGCACAAAGGGGGCGGTGGGGGTCAGGATCCACGAGCAGCACTCGCGTACACATTCGACAGGGTCAGTAGTTCCCTTGTGCATGCGCGGGCTGGTATACGCGCATGGCTGCCTCAGTGTTTGCCAAGATTCCGTCCGGAAGCAGGCCCAGGCTTGTTAAATCAAGCATGTCGTCGTCGATCATTACGTTGACTGCGACTGAGTATTCCTGCTGCCGCCTCCTCCTCGCTCTCGCTCTCTGTGCGCCTTGCAGGTGTGCCAGCAGGAGCAGCCAGATGCCGAGTGGAAGGAGGAGACGTGGAACTTGCTGGCTGACTACGCCGTCAAGGCAGGGACGCTGCAGACTTCCGGGAGGAAGAGGGAGGATTGTAAGGCGAAGGATATGCAAACGGAGAGTGTCATTGAGTGAAGGTGGCTAGTGACCAACTGCCCGGCGTTCCCCGTCTTTTCCTTGAGGTGGGGACGTAATTCGGAGAGAGGTAATAGGCGTCAAATCTTGAATATGGAGTTCAAATTCTGAGTCAAATTCAAGTTACCGAGGCCGAGCGAGTCAGAGAGCTCCGCCTATTTCCACCCTCCCTACATCAGAATTCATTGTGGCGCAACCTGGAACTGGAATTCGAACGCCTTCCAACCAGCGAACGGAAGGCGCTCGCATGAGGTCCCGCTTCCGACGACTTGGCGAAAGGCACCGAAGAGTCCCAGCACCCGTGATGCACGTCGTGCGTGCGTGTTGTGGCAAATTGGAGCTCCTGGGAGAATTAAGCTCCGAATCCCTTGATGTTTCTGCCTCAGGCCTGGGGAGCGTAGGAAATGAGTGATTGGTGTGCCGGATTGAAGCCTTCGTGGCCCTGGGGGCGCATTTCAATTGTATGCTTTACACGCCCCACAAGACTTGATACATACCGACTTCATCAAACCATCACCGAAATATAATGAAAATGGCATGGGTTGGCGGAATGCCCGAGGCCGCTCCCAGCATGCATTTACGCATGCATCTTCTTGTCATCATCTGCCGTGAATCTGAACATCTACCTTTCAGTCGGGCATGTCCCTCTACAGGGCGAATACTCAAAAATGGTAAAACATAGTCTGGGGACGATGTTTGGACTATGTTTGACTATGTTTGAACATGTCTTTTTTATGTTTTGTCCAAATCCGCCTGTAGGAGGACATGCCCGACCTAAATCTACCCTGAGTCATCTGCCGTTGACAATCCTCCCTTCCGTCATCTGCCCTTGGAGTCTTCGCACGGCGAGGCCACGGCCAGCCGCACGGAGCCCGCAGAGCGAGAGTCACGGCGGGCACCCCCCTGGGGACATGCGCACGCAGACTGTGCTCTCATCGGGTGGTGGGAGTACGGTTTCGACGAGGGCCGATGCAGTCGGCACTGAGTAGTGGGCCGATCCTGCTGAATCAAGGGTTCCCTCGTGTTTTGTGCCTCGCGGCGCACGCCTCCGACATTCCTGTGGCAGTGTGGCCCTCGGACGGGTCTTGTGTCCTCTCGCGTGTCCTGTCCCAATCAAGGCCGAGCGTACCATTCGTTGCAGTTTTTGTTTCAGTGCTATCTCCCCCTCTCCTCCCCCTCAGTGGCTAATTCAAGCTTCGCGCGGCCCGCTTAGCTTCGACCGGAAGAGGTGCGCTCTCGACCCGCGAATCAAAAAATTGTTTCAGTGCTATCTTGGCGTTGCTTGAGGGGGCAGGCGGCCTTAGGAGCCAGCGGAGGGCTTTCGTGGGTCCATGGGCCACGAAGGGTGCGAGGGTCGTCTTGGAGGCCAGCTGATCATCCCTGGAGGTCCGTAGGGCACTAAATGCGTAAGGGTTGTGCCGAATTGAGGCCCGAATAAGCCGTCTCTGGAGCCGGCTGTTGCGTAAGGGGTGTGCCGAATTCAGGTTTCCTTCGACCGAGTAGGGTCCAACAGATCGCCTCTGGAGGTGCATGGGGGCACGAGATGCGTAAGGAGTGTGTCGACTTGTGGGCGCCGAAGAGTCTGAGCACCCGTGACGCGCGTCGTGCGTGATTGGTATGCCGACTTGAGGCTCCTAGGGAGAATTGAGCTGCGAATGATCCCTAGCGTCCAGAGGCCTGGGGGCGCAGGAACTGAGTGAGTGGTGTGCCGGATTGAAGCCTTCGTGGCTCGGGTGGCGCATTTCACCTGTACTTCTCACACGTCCCACGAGAAGTGATTCACTTTGGCTTCATCAGGTCATCATCGAATCATCAGCATAATCATCATTATCATCATCATCAACATTATCATCATCAACATCATCTCCATCATCATCATCATCATCATCATCATCATCATCATCGTCGTCGTCGTCGTCGTCATCATCATCATCATCGAATCATCATCATCAGCAGAAGCCGTACCATCATCAGCAGCATCAGCATCATCATCAGCATCATCAACGCTTCACTGGTTGGTGGCAGGCGCGAGGCCGCTCCCAGCATGCATTGACGCATGCACCTCACTCTCCCTCCACCATCCTCCACCTCATCATCTACTCAAGTGGGTTCACACGGCCAGGGCCCGCAGGAGGCACGCCGGCGTCAATCGCTCCGCGCACTCCGCCGGCGCATCTTGCATTCTAACTCTGGCGTAGTTTACAAAGCATTTTGGCCTGGGGAGCGCGAGCTTCGCGCAACGTATGCTACAGGTTGGCTGCGGGAGCGCGCATCGAGCGCCTTTCACGACAGATGTTGGCATCGGGAGCGCGGATCTGCTGCAATTGTGCATGGATTCTGTCCCCAGGATCGCTATCCTGGCCCGATCTGCAAATGGTTCTGGTCTCGGGAGCGCGAACCTGGCGTAGTTTTTAAAGGGGTTCCTGGCCCCGAGAACGCTATTCCGGTGTACTTGACTCTGGATTCTGGCCTCGGGAGCGCGAAGCCGGCTTAAACTACAAGGGATTCGGGCCTCGGGGGCGCTATTTGGGGCAATTTCTATGGATTCGGGCATCGGGGGAATTTGCTGTATTTGTGCGTGCCCCAGGCCCCTCCAGAAATTCAGGTAACGAGAATCGATGGTGGGGACCAGGGCGGTGTTCGGCCTTCCCCCCTCGCGCACACTAGTTGTACGCAGCAGGAAGCAGAACGCCGAACTATAACTCGGCGGCGAGCGAGGGGGGGAAGTGAGATGGGGCGGGCCTTCTCAGAAGGCTCGGAAGTCCCCCTGCCGTCTGAGAAGTTGTCTAAGCCTTCCGCGAAGACAGAAATCTTCTCGGAAGGCGCGAGGACTTCTCAGACGCCCCGCCGCCTGCGAAGGCCTTCTCAATCTCAAACTTCCCCTCTCGCTCGCCGCCGAATATCGTACAAGGAGGAGGAGGAGGAGGAGGAGGAGGAGGAGGAGGAGGAGGACGAGGAGGAGGAGGAGGAGAAACTGGAGACTGGGCACTGGGGCAGGGAGCCTCGCAGCCCGGTGGCCCGCAAGGGGGGGCCCGCGGGACCTGCAGTCCAGGGTGCTGCCTCGGACCGCTCTTTGGGGGCGGCTTTGGGGCCAGCTCGGGGCAGTCCTTGTCTCGGAAGCTGGAACATGAACATCACCAGTGGCGGGCGGTTTTTCTCAATGTCAGGACTTTTTTGAGGGTCGAGGGCGACGTCGGGGTGGCGTGGTGTATACTTGTTGTCCCCGTTTTCCAAGGGACACAGCGAAACATGTATACACCAGGATCCCGTATACACCAGGATCCGCGTTCCTGTGCGAATTTCAGCGCAGTCCAGGGTGCTGCCTCTGATCGCTCCTGGGGATGGATTTGGGACCAGCTCGGGGCAGTCTTTGTCGGTAGCAAATCGTGGGAGCCCTGTGTACCTTAGCTGCCTCGATACGCCCGTTTTGATGCGCAACACGTCCCGTGTGCAAGACGTCTGTGTCGACACGTTGCGTGTTGGCTCCACGTATTGGCCCACGTTTTGGCGAACGTATCGCTTCAGACCAACGTTTCAGTCTACGTGTTGAGCTCCGTATCCAGACGCTACGTGTTGCGTGTTGCGTATCGGGGCAGCTAAGATGTGTACCCTCGTAATTCTGTCTTTAGCGTCGTTTTAGCGTCTGGGAGTCGAGGAGATAGCGCCGATTTCGCATCGGCTAGCGTCGACGAGCGTTGGTTTGCGTCGATTCGCGTCGATTCGCAAGAGCCGACAAGATGGTACGGGAGGCTACCATGAGTTGCCACCGAAGTCCTTCGGCGTGGTGCCGATTGGCTCGCGCTCTCGGACCGCTCTTGTCCCCTCAGGTGTCTCTCTTGGGGCATTATGTGGCCCCTATCGTGGAGTTCCAGGGCCTTCTCAGGGCTATGTCGGGGCCCTCTCGGGGCCGCTCTGGGGCCCGAAGAGCCGCAAAAGGAGAGCCGGCGCAACCAACACACATACGTGTTTTTACAGACTCTTGTCGTCCTGGGGGCCGCCGAAGGGGGGCATCTCGGCCATCAATGGCCGTGCTTGCCTTCCAGCTGGCTGTCTCGGCCCATCTTCGGCCATTTCGGCACCATTGGAGCGTCTTGGGGCCATGTCGGGGTAATCTGAAGGCGCCGCGGCGATCGACCTGTGCTCTTGGGCCGCTCTTGGGCCCTCGTGGGGCTCTCTTGTGCCCCACTTGGGGCTCTCTTGTGGAGTGTCTGGGCCCTCCTGGGGCTTTCATGGGGCCCTGATGGGCATCCTGCGTGGTCCGAGAAGCCGATTGGATCCCACAGGGGCAAGGAGTTTAAATACCACACACACAATGGCCTTTTGTTGTTTATGGCTCTGGCCATCTTGGGAGCCTCCGACGAGGGGATGCTCGGCTATCTTGGTCTGTCGTTGAAGTCCATGTGCTTAGCTTGGACCTTCCTGGTCCAGCCTAAGGCAAACATTGACGCCTCATTATGTCGCCTTGGGTCGGTCCATCATGGCTCTTGGAGGCTAGTGGCGCACTATTGGGGCGCTCTTGGAGGGTTTTCGCACGCGTTTGCCCCGATGTTTTGGTTTTAGTGAGGTCTGTAGACCCTCCAGGGTCGCCCTCGCGCGCGCAAGGACTAGACATAAACACGATTTCCTTGTTATCCGAGCTACCCGTGTTGAGAATCTAACGCTTGTGGCCGGTCGGGCCAGCGAGTTGCCTCCTGCGTGGGGCAGACCACGAGGGTTTCATCCTTTCGGGGGGTGTGCTTGCTTCCTCTTGTGGGGGCACTGGGATGGAGTTGTTTGCACGGCAGGCAAGGGTTGGGGGTCCAGGAACAAGAAGTGCATAGAATAACAGCGCTCATTGGCATTCGCAAAGTTTGGGGTTCTCTTGGCTCTGCTAAGCAACATGGTAAGCATGTATATGTCATACACTTGTTTCCTGCGGTGCCACTTCCCTTCTCACCCAGAAGGAGGGGGGTGCACATGCTATGGGAACGACTGGGCCTGGCCCAGGCCTCCTCTGGATCTGGGGCGCGCAGCTGTGACTTCTGGTGGCCACGGGCTGGTGCATGCGTTCCGGCGAACGTCGGGGCCACCCAAACGGTGCGGTGACCAGACCGTGTGGTGAGTCAGTGGGGATTCGGGATGACCGCACGGTGCTGGGACCTGGGTCGTTCTTCGAGGACGTCTCGGGCGATCGGGGGCTCCAGGCTCCCGCAACCGTGTGGTGACGGACCGTGCGGTGAGGCCTGTGGGGGTCCCGATGCCACCGCACGGTCCGTCACCGCATTGTGCTTGGGGCCCTGAAGAAAGAGTGGGCACTCGCCTGTTTGGAGGGGACCTGGCCAACTAGAGCGCGCGTGCGGATCGCCTCTGCCGCGCTGCGAGGTGAGAAACAGCTTGGAAGGGACCCCCCCCGCGCGCTCCCCGTGTTCCCGCCTCCCCGGACACCGCCGACGTCGAGCACCTCCTCCCGCGCTGGCGAACTAGCGACCGCCCGGCAGGCCCTCCCCCAGCGATGGCGCCCCGCTGCCCGCCCGATCCGCCCCCCACGGCGCCTTTTAGCAGGAGGGTGCAACTCCTGGGAGGTCGAAATCCGCATCGGCGCTGGTATGTACCCGTGGTGGAAGAGCGGCCTGATCTGGCACAGTGCCGCTCAATGTGGCTGAATCCTGTTTGTTCTGGCTTACCCATCGGTAATTGAAAGTAGGTATTCTGGAATCCCCAAATTCCAATCTACTCTCAGCGCCTTCCTACTTCAATGATCGAGTGGCTTCGCCTTTCCTGTCCTCCTTAGGGGGCGGACGGAACCCCATCTACTTTCAACGCCTTTCTACTTCATATTTCTACCTACTTCTTCCAACCGATGGGTAGTCCTAGGCTTGATCTGTGGCCCCCTACATCGGGCTCGCGACAGGCTTCGATCGTTCGTGCGAGGACCTTCCCGAAGTCGCGTCCTGACCTCGAAGTGATCCACAAGGGTTCCGCGTGAAGCAACAGCTCGTCGGGCAGACCAGGAACACCACGCGACCCGATCTTGTGGACCATGCACTTCAAGCATTCAACTGTTTACCCTCATTATGGGTATGCCGCCGCTGTGTGCTGTCTCCTTGTTCATCGTGTCTCGGGGAAAAAGCAGTCGCTTCCTGACCTCTTCCCTGCGCCGATGGGTAGTCCTAGGCTTGATCTGTGGCCCCTACACCGGGCTCGCGACAAGCTTCGATCGTTCGTGCGAAGACCTTCAAGAAATCCCTTCCTGACCTCTCCCCTGCGCCTCCTGGCCCGCCCCCCCCCTCCCCGGCAGGCCTCGGAGCACCGCAGCGGGGACGTGCGGCAGCAGTCCGCCGCGCTCCTCGCCGCGCTCTCGGCCGGCGGGCCGCACGCCAGCGCGGCGGCCGAGGCCCACGGGTGTCGCCGCGCCGCCGCCGCCGCCGCCGCCGCCGCCGCCGCTGCCGCAGTCGCTGCGGCCGCCGCTGCGGCCGCCGCCGTATCGATGCCGCTGCCCTCGCCTCGTGTTGGCCTTTTTCGGTCGTTTTGGCCGCCGCACCGGTGCCGCGGCCCTCGCCTCGCCTTGGCCTTGTGGGGTCTCCTGGGAGGCCCTCGTTGCCACCGCCGGCTTCGCCTCGAGATTCTGGTCAGAGCGCACCGCGAGAGAGGTCCAGGGAGTAGCGGTCTCGCTGCCTCCGCTGTTGCTGCCGGCGTTGTTGCTGTCGCCGCCGCTGCCGCCACCGCCGCTACTGTGCCGCCGCCACCGCCGCCGATTCTTCCTCCTTTTCCCCCTCCTCCTCCTCCTCCTCCTCCTCCTCCTCCTCCTCCTCCTCCTCCTCGTGCTCCACATGCGACATGCACATGTCTCCCAAGGAAATCTGCACGCCGAGCCCATCCCAGGGGCGCCGATGACCTTCCAGGGACCGGTGCGATGCACACGCAGGTTCCCTTTCGATCTTTCTCTCTGGCGCTTGGAGGTCGGCTATGTATTCTCTTGGCGGACAGTCTCTGTATTTCGCAGATTGTGGCTCTCCCTCGCCTGAACCGCCAGGCTGCTGCGGAGAGGATCAGAGCCGTGGCGACGGAGAAGGCTTGCAAGGACATCTGTGCCAAGGGCGGAGATGAATGGGGAACAAGAGGAGGGCGAGCGGGATGAGGAGGATGACGAAGGCAGAGTGGGCGCTGAGGAATACGACGAGAAGGAGAGTGAAGAGACGAGGGCGAGGAGGAAAACGGTAAGGGAGAGGAGGACTAGGCTGTGAAAGAGCAGGAGGAGAAAGAGGCCTGAAGCGTGAATCAAAGACCAACTAAGTTGGAAATGAGTAGCTGCCCACTGGCCTATGCCCAAGTGATGGTATATGCTCGGGTCTGATGACAGGGAGATCGTTGGTCCAGGAACTCTCATATTGCGCATGTGTATTGGAAGCGTTGTCGGCTTTCACGTGCCAGCCACCAGCATGTATCCCATCGAGAGAAACCGCCGGGGAATGTTGTCACACAGTTCATAGTATGTAGTCCGCCTTTGTTTGCTGAGGGGACTTGATCTGGATACGATTTGCATGAGTGGGCATTCGATTTCGTAGTCGCATTGACAAGAGTAGCTGTACTCGCCTCTGTTGCGATCTGGGAAAGGACATCGTACGGGGCTTGAACCTTACAGATGCGGGCAGTTCGACACATGATGAAAACCATCGCCGTACTGATATGGGGGACTTAGGGAGGGGGGACGAGGAGGTGGAGGAGGAGGCAGATGAGGATCAGATGAAACGGGAGCGCCTTTCTGTACATCCTCCCTCGTGCTGTTCACACCACAAGTTTTTGCGCCAGAGGGAGAGGGGTGGAAAGGCAAGTGTATGGGGGAGAGGGAGGCCCTCTCGATCCTCCGACTCAATTGCTTCGTGACGTCGCCCCCGGGGGATCTCGCCCCTTCCCTCGGGCCGCCTGTTCATCCTGAGTTTTTTTTTTACGGACTTGGGGCCCGGACCAGAGAGGTCCTCGAGAGGCTGAAAACGGCGAACACACGTCCGCCTTATTTTCTGTCAGTGCGTTGGAGGTCCGGGAGTAAGGGAGCGAGGGAGATAGAGAGAGAGAGAGACAGAGAGAGAGAGAGAGAGAGAAAGAGCAGAGGGGGAGGGGGGCGGGGTGGAACGACGACGACGATGATGGACGACGACGCCTGCGGCTGCGGCGACGATGACGACCTTAAGAGGTCTCCCGAGCAAGCTCCCCGAAGCTCTCTCGAAGTGCCCCCAGAGGCCCCTGCCGGAGGCCCCCGCGCAGGTCCCCACAGAGACCTCCAGAGACCTCGGCGAGGGGCCCGGATCTCTGACAAGCTTGTCTCTTCGATCCCGGCAGCCTGTCCTGGGCTTCGGCCCGCGGGGGGTCGTCTCTGGGGCCCGGGGCCGTAAGAAGTGGATCTGTGGCGAAAGCTGGCCGTGGGGAAGGGGTCGGCAGGTCTGTGGCCGCAGAGGAAAAGGATGTCATCGGCGGAGAGGGGGGTCCGTGGTTGAATCCCAACCCTGCCAAGTCGACTATATAATATAGTCTATAGCTTATACATAGTTTATATATAGCTATACTCCCCAATCAGAGCTTGCCTCTTTAGGGGTCCTAGCGGATTCATATGGTTAGGTTAGGTTTGCCGCCGATTTTCGCTGCACGCCTGGGTGCCCGGGTGCCCGGGGGTGCCCAGGGGTGAGGTTGGCCGCCGATTTTCGCTGCACGCCCGGGTGCCCCGGAGGTGCTCGGGGGTACCCAGTGCCCGGGTGCCTGGGCGTGCCCAGGGGTGCCCGGGGGTACCCGGGGGTGCCCTATAGCCCTATAGCCCTATAGCCCTACAACTCTATAGCCCTATAGCTATAACCCTATAGCTCAATAGCCCTATAGCCCTATAGCCCCCATAGCCCTATAGCCCTGATTGGGTTTGTTCTTTGGTATCTATATCGACTATGTATAGAATAGGTATAACTATGTAGAGTATATGGATAGTCTATGTATGGGCAGTACCTAGTCTGAATATAGGCTCTCTCTCTCTCTTTCTCTCTCTATATATATATGTATATCGTTATATATACATACATATATACATATATAGCGACTTGCCCTTTCTCCTTTCTCGCGAGGGTGTTGCGGCCACGGTTATTGTGGGCCTGCGTCCGCGGGCTCTGGCCCCAGGTCGTTTTCGCCAAACGCTGCCTTGATACAGGGGGTTGCCCTGAGATCCGATGCCGCGAACAAGTGGCAGCATCGTGAACGATCATGACTGGAGGCCCTGTAGACCCCATTTTCCTGCGTTATTTCTCGAGCCGGACCGATCTGTGAAGGCTGCAGGGCCCGAACCGGGGCGAGACTGCCCAGCGCGAAACACTTGTGACGCTCGGATCCCGGGAGGCCTCACAGGTGTTAGAGGCCCCCAGCGGATGCTCAGAGGCGCCCACTGAGCACAAGAGACGGCGGCGGCGGCGGACGTCGACACCGCCGCCGAAGCCGACGATGAGAGCGACGGCGACAACAACGGCCAGCAGCGGACGACTCAGGGGCAATGGTAGGGGGATCTTCTCGGGGGGGGGCGCATCAATCCCCAATCGCCTACAGTCGGCCCGGGGTATAAGATCGAGGACGGTTCTGGGGGGGGGCACCTTTGCGTTCTTCGTGTTTCTGGGATGTCCTCGTGCTTCCTGGGGAGGGCTCCCTTGGATGTTATGGGAGTTCTGGCCGGCGGAGGGTCTCATGCTCTTGAGGGGTGCTCTTCTGGCCCAGGTCCGACCGTATTGATCGCCGGCGGGGGCCGGATGGACCGCCCCGCCCAGGAACGTGCGGATTCGCCACGGGGGGCGCATCGCCGATCTATCAGCGATGCATCACCGATGCAATCGGTGGCGAGCGAGGGGGGGAATTGAGAAGGAGGAGACCTTCTCAGAAGGCGGCGGGACTTCTCAGAAGCCTTCGCGCCTTCTGATAGGTTTTCTCTGTCTTCGGGGAAGGCTCATAAAACTTCTCACGAGGCCAGGGGACTTCCGAGCCTTCTGAGAAGGCCCGCCCCTTCTCACTTCCCCCCCTTCGCTCGCCGCCGAGACATGCGAAAGACTCGGCAGGGCGAAGCTCGGCCAGGCTGACCTCGGCCCTGGCCGAGCTCAGCCTGACTGGGGTCAGCCGGCCGAGTTTGGCCTGGCCGAGCTCAGCTGGCCGACTTCGTAGCCTGGCCAATCTGCCCCTGGGCAGTGCAAAAAAATGGGGTCGTCTGCGCCGACATCGGCGCGCAAGCTGCCCGCGTAATCTCGCGCGTAAGCGCCCTCGCTTCCAATATAGCGTGCCACGCTGGCGGCCCGCGTAAGCCACCGCGTCAGGTCGCTGCGTCCTCTCGCTTCAGACACGTTTCTGATCCTCGCTCGCCTGGCCGAGCCCACTGCTGCCCCGCCCCCTCGACGACGACGGGGGGCCCCACGACGCCGCCTCCCCGCAGCGCCCCGGCACCGGCGGCGGGCGCCTCGGCACCGCCGCGGGGCGCGGCGGCTCGCTGGGCGCGAGGCGGGCGTGCTCTTCCCGCCCGTCGGCCCGACGTCGACGGCCCCCTCGGCGGCCACCGGCGGCCACCGGCGGCCCTCGGAGGCCCACGTCGGGCAGGCCCAGGGACTGGTGGGTCAGTCGCTCCAGTGGGAGCGCGCATATGGAGCGCTCTCGGAGCGCTCTCGGAGCGCTCTGGAGCGGCGGTGGCGCCCGACTGCATGCCTCCAGAAGCGCCGGCTCTCGGGGATCTCCCCGCGAGGATCCCGATCCGACGTCGTCCCGGTCCTGCCTTCGTCTTGCCTCGTCGACATTCGGCGGCCCTCAGCGACGGCGCGGAGGTCGGCTGCGGCGGCTGCGGCGGCGGCGGCGGCGGCGTCGTCGTCGTCGTCGTCGTCGTCGTCGTCGTCGTCGTCGTCGTCGTGGGGTCGTTTCCCTCATCCTCCCTCCTCCCCTGTCCCGCTCCCTGCGTCTTCTGGTAGATCCTCTTCTTCTTATTCTTCACCTTTCTCTCCCCCTCCTCCTCCTTCTCCTCCTCCTCCTCCTCCTTCTCCTCCTCCTCCTCCTCCTCGTCCTCCTCCGTCTCCTCCTTCCTCCATCAGCTCTCCCCTAGCTTCCTCCTCCTCTCTCCCTGCTTCTCTTCTTCTCGTCTCCCTCATTCTCTCCCCCCTCCTCCTCCAGTTCCTCCGTCTCCTCCTCCGCATCCTCCTCCCTGTCGTTTCCTTGTAGGTTAGCCAGCCTTGCCCTCTTTCAGTACTCGCTCCTGCGCCTGCTACGCTAGGAGACGAAAGAGAAGCGAGAGTGGGTGGGGAGGGAGGGGGGGAGAGCAGGGGGACCAAACGGTATGGAAGAGGGAACAGACGGAGAAGAGGGAGGGGAAGCATGAGGAGGTGATGAGAAAATCAGTTTTTGGACTGCCCAGTGCTTCTCCTCCCTCATTTCTTTCGCTGCCGTTTCCGCACAGGCTCCTGGCGCGAGGGGGAGGAGGCGGAGGAGGGGGTGGAGGCGGAGGAGGAGGAGGAGGAGGAGGAGGAGGAGGAGGAACACGATGATGATGAGCAGGAGGAGGAGGAGGAGGAGGAGGAGGAGGAGGAGGATGAGGAGGAGGAGGAGGAGGAGGGATGACGAGGAGGAGGAGGTGGTGGAGGAGGAGGGCGAGGAGGAAGATAAGAATGACGGGACGAGTGAGGAGGAGGAGGAGGCGGTAGGATGTCGTCCTCGTCGTCTCCGTCTTCGTCGTCGTCGTCGTCTTCGTCGTCGTCGCCCGGCGCACGCCAGGGATGATACAGATTCGGCACAGACATCCTCACTTGTGCATCTTAACTTTCTGGCACTCCTGTCTGCGAATGTCTGAGTGAGATAAGTTTAGCCCGTCGCGACCGAGCGCTTCCTGGCGGCTCCCCCCTGCCCGCACGCTCCGCCCGCTGCATCGGGATGATCCTTGGACCCTTAAGAATGGGGTCTGGGGGGCAGCAGAATGCGAACCGCGGAGACATCCCCCAAATCTGGGCGCGAACGGGCAGTATCCCCCCCTCCCTGGTTGTTCGCCCCCTTCGGTTGTCCAATTGCCACACCTGCTGTGTTGCGGAAGTTCTGCTGTGAGTGCGAATTGTAATGTTGTTCGTGGTATGCGTCTCTGAGTTTGAGTTTGACTTTTCTGTGTCTTTAGTGAAAATCAGTGTGAGTGAATCTGAGTATGAGTGATCTACGTGTGAGCTGAGTGCTCTGAGTGTGAGTAAATCTGAGTCTGAGTGATCTGAATATGATGAGAGGGAGACAGAGGCGGGAGCGAGTGAATGCGTGAGTGAGTAAGGATGCGCAATCCGAGCTTCGGATATAGAGAATACGAGTCGTGGTGATACTAAGCCTTGTTGCTCCCACTGTCGGCGTGGTGAAATTCTGGTCATCCGTTGTCTCACTTTCGACGCCGCATCAGATGTAATAAGCTCTGTGCTGTCCTCATTCTCTCTGATACTCGTTTTGCCATGGGGGATGCGCGCACAACGCCAGTGTCCCTTCCCCCTGTTCCCCCTCCGCTCCTCCGACTGCAGCCTGAACCAGCGTCAGGCCTGACATGCTCCCTTTCCTTGATTTCGCTGCGTTCGGAGATTCACGATATCAGCACAGTCGGACCCAGGTCAGCAGAACATCCCCCAAGAACATCCACCCTCGTCGGCCCGAACAAGCAGAACATCCACCCTAGGATGCACGAGAACACGCAACAAACACGAACAACACTAGGGTACCCTCCCCGAACCGGCCTCGATCTTATGCCTCGGTCCGACTGCATGTCAACCTGGCGCTCGACGCGAAGGGCACGCGCGCGAGCCAGAACCACAGGCGGCGTGGCCCGTGAGGCAGCATCGACGCAGGCGAGCGCTTCCGCAGGGTACGTGAAGCCGAGGGAAGCAGCACGATGACCATGACAAAGATGGCGCGGGATCTGGCCGACGCCGATCTCGGACACGATCCATTCCGGCCGCCGCCGATTTAACGAACTGGCGGTGGGCGGCAGGGACGGCGACCAAGATCGGCGCCGGCGCTTCCCCGTTGAGTCTTGTTCTCCTCTCCTCTCCGTCTCTTCCTCCTCCTCCTCCTTTTCCTCCTCATCCGTGTTCCTCCTCCTTCTCCTCCTGCTCCTTCTCCTCCTCTTCCTCCTCCTTCTCCTCCTCTTTCTCATCCTCCTTCTCCTCCTCCTCCTCCTCCTTCTCCTCCTCCTCCTCCACCCCCTTCCTCTCTCCTTCTGCTCTCCTTCTCTCCTCCTCCTCCTCCGCCTCCTCCTCCTCCTCCTCCTCCTCCTGTTTCGCCCCCTCCAATAGAAGAAAAGAGCCGCGCCCAGCGGGCGCCTGAGCACGGGCGCCGGGCGCGCGCCCAGGCGGGCGCAGCCCCCCCCCCCGCTCTCGCCCTTCCGCGCCGCTCCCTTCCCCCTGGAAGGCCAGGAGCACACGGGTGCCGATGGAGGTTCGAGGCTCTCGGGGCGTTCTCGTCGTTCGTCGTTGAGTTTTTGGCCTCGGGCCGGGCCTCCGGAGGAGGGGAGGAGGAGGAGGAGGAGGAGGAGGAGGAGGAGGGAGGAGGAGGAGGGAGAGAGGGAGGAGGAGAGGAGGAGGAGGAGGAGGAGGAGGAGGAGGAGGAGGGAGGAGGAGATAGGAGGAGGAGAGGGAGGATGAGGAGGAGGGAGGAGGAGGGAGGAGGAGGAGGAGGAGGACGAGGAGGAGGAGGAGGAGGGAGGAGGAGGAGGGAGGAGGAGGAGACGGGTGAGCGGCTGCGCCTCGCCAAGAGCGTTCTGGGGGGGCCAGGATCGTCCCGAACGGGTGCTGGGGGCCCGAGCTTTGGCCCCCCGAACCACTCGGGGGCAACCTTACACGGGCGATGCATCGACCCCCGGTCGCCCATTTCTCGCTGAGAAGGGCTTCGCTGCCCATCCATCCTGGGAGCTTGCGGATTTGCTAGATCGGGAGCTCATCGCCGATCTATCGGCGATGTACCTCCGATGCAAGCTCGATGTTTCCCCCCCCCCCCCCCCCCATGAGCCTGCCCCCTCTATCGTTCCCTCTGAGTCGTTCGCCCTCATGGGATGCAGGTCAAGCCCAAGGCAAGGCAGCACCACGTTTCGAGGACTGAGACGTGCTCCACCTCGTTTGGTGCTGCATCCGCGGCAGACGAGGTCTGAGGATCCCATCTGTGGTCACGCCCGTACGTTGGCACTGGACGGGTTCCTCGTCGCCCCTGTCCTTCCTCCTTGTTTTTTTGCATTCAGAAACGATGCCCAAGGGAGCTGTCAAGAGTAGGGAGCAGAGCAGATAGTGAAGCAAGAAAGATGCCAACAATGGTGAATTT
This sequence comes from Prorocentrum cordatum, assembly GCA_963575745.1. Taxonomy (NCBI): domain Eukaryota; class Dinophyceae; order Prorocentrales; family Prorocentraceae; genus Prorocentrum; species Prorocentrum cordatum. The sequence continues at coordinate 187,247 of CAUYUJ010018297.1, read as the reverse complement.
ACAGATTTCTGGAATCGTCTTTCAAGCCCTCTGCGGGCCAAATTAGAGCTCTATCTACGGCATGTGGGAGCCCTCGAGGTGCCCTTGGGGCTCTCTTGGGGCCCTCTGGGGGAAGCAATCGGAGGACATCGATAAAACAACAGCGGCGCTAGTCTGCTTAGCCTCGTCGGTGCCCGAGGATTCGCCTCCCGGAGCCTCCTTGAACGATCTTGAAGCCGACATGGAGCCTGTAAGCCGGCGTGGGGTTGACTCCACGTCGGCCCAGTGTGCGCAAGTTCGCCCCCCAGACGAGACTGCACGGCCCCCGTGGAGAGTTGTTTCGGGTCTTCTGTCCAAGCGGTGCTGCTATCTGTGAATAGTCAGCGTCCCACAGTGCGTTACCACAAGGCCGGATCACCCTCAATCGCCCCAAATGTGGTACACGCGCGCACACAGAGAGTCAAAGTAGCCGAGCCCCTGCGTGAGGCACATGCGGCACGCGCTTGCCGAAGGTGGCACGTAACGAGCCCGATCCCTGTGCGCGCTGAGATATCCTTCTAGATTCAACAACATTTTGCTGTCTCCAGATTCCGCCATCCTTCCGCCACCTTTCGCTGAAGAAGAGATGCCAACCACTCGATCCCCCTCGAGGCCTCCAAGGCCCTTCGAGAGATACGGCCAGACCAGACCAGACCAGACAAGACACGACAAGAGGAGGCAAGACCTTAGAAAACACGTCAAGGCAGCTTCCAGATCGGCCCAAAGTGGCCTCGACATCCCCCGAGAGGCCAAGCTAAAACACTAACCATAGCCTTGACTTGCATAGTATTGCTTTCCGTTCCCGAAGGTTTGTCTTGAGGCCTCAGGATAGCTTCAACGGGAGGCTCCAAAGGGAGCCCCAAGGCCCAGGCGGGCCCAGGAGGGCTGCATGGGCTTCCAGCTCCACCCCACCCTGAGAGGGCCTCAGTAGAGTCAAGACCGTCGACATTTCGGACCGGCCAACAGTGTCGAGCGTCCTGGGCGTGAAACCGCTCCCAAGAGGTCGCCCGAGGCCACCAGAGTCCTCCAACAGTCCCTGAGGTATCCGAGAGGCCCTCCAGCGGGCCCAACACGGTCCAGATAGGCCTCCGAAATTCTGCCTAAACGCCTCCCAGGAGGCTTCTAGGCGGGGGTGGAAGTCTTCCGGCGTAGGGGTAGGGGTAGGGGAGGGGTCAAGCCGTCTAGCTCATTCCCACCGGCCCTCCCAACACATAAGTAACACCCGAGCCGCAGCATGTTCCGCGGTCGTCTTTTGATGGACAGCTACTTGGAACCAAAACCGAGCCCATGTGCGCGACGCTGGGGAGAGGTGCGCCGCGCGTGCCAGGCGCGCCACGCGCGCCAGGCACCCCTGGGGCCCGAGCGTGCCAGGCACGCCTTGTGCGCCAGATGCTCCTTCCAGCCGCGCCAGGTGCGCCACGTCCGGGGCACGTGCAGAGTGTGTCAGGTGCGCCTGCGCACGTGACAGCACACATCGGGAAACATTTCGGCCCCCACCATCCCTGTCAAAAACTAATGCCCATCATTGTGTCTGGTGGGCCTGCACACAGCAGGCCATACGCCACCACCCCCGCCGTCCATGGCAAAAACGACTTGACAATGATCGCGGGTTGGCTGCGCACTATCCACATTTAGCCGCGAGGTGCATTTTGTATTGTGTTTGTCAGGGATGGTAGCCCTGCGCGGAGCAGGCAATATGCTGGCACCCCCGCCGTCCCTGTCGAAAAACAATACAAGTGCCCGCGGGCCTCATGAACATGACTCCAGACTTTGCCCCAAAGTGTACTGTGTATTGTTTTGTGGCAGAGATAGTGGGGGGAGGGGTCCCGCATCGGGTTGGTTGCGCATGCTCCGAATTTGGAGGCAGAGTGCGTTTTGTATTGTTTTTTGACAGGGATGGTGGCGGGGGGGGCCCTCATGGTGTGCGCATGGTTCCGGGTTGGCTGCGGGCCGGGTGGGGGAGGGGTGTTAATTAGTAAGGAACCATGATCGAGCTACCCACCCGCCAGCAAGCCGTCTAGCTCACCCCCACCTGCCCTCCCAACACATAAGTAACACCCGAGCCTGAGCAGTTTCAGTGGTCGTCCTTGGATGGACAGCTACTGGGAACCAAAGCCGACCCCAGGTGCGCGACGCTTAGGCGAGGTGCGCAACGCGTGCCAGGGGCGCCACGCGCGCCAGGCACCCATGGGGCCGAGCGTGCCAGGCACGCCTGGTGCGACGGATGCGCCACGTGCTCCGAGTGCGCCAGGTGTGCCGCAAACTCCAGCCGCGCCAGGTACGCCATGTTCGGGGCACGTGCAGATTGCGTCAGGTGCGCCTGCGCACGTGACAGCACACATCTGGAAGCATGCGCGGCCATCCTGATCGCGGGACGGCCACGCATGATCTAGCCGCGAGGTGTATGTTGTATTTCTTTTGTCAGGGATGGTAGCCCTGCGCGCAGCGGGGAATATGCTGGCACCCCCGCCGTCCATGTCAAAAAAACAATACAAAGTATCCGCGGGCCTCACGAACATGACTCCAGACTTTGCCCCAAAGTGTACTTTGCATTGTTTTTTGACAGGGATGGTGGGGGAGGACGCATCGGGTTGGCCGCGAATGCTCCAAATGTGGAGGCAGAGTGCGGTTTGTATTTTTGGTGACATGGATGGTGGGGGGGCGGGTCGGCATCGTGTCCGCATGGTTCCTGGTTGGACGCCGGTCGCTTGGGTTATATTAGTCAGGAACAGTGGTAAACCCCAGGAAGGATTGTTTTTGCAAACCGCCTACGCCCTAAGGTCTGGTTGTTGTTGCCGTGTCGCTGATACATCATGATGTATCCTGGGCCTGGGTGTGCTCTACAACCTTTGACAAAACCAACCTCAAACATGTGTCACACAGTTTTGCAGCGTCGTTGCCTTGCACGCGCCCGCCCGCGGAGGCGGCCAGGCGGGGCCATGAGAGGATTATTAACCTTTCGGTCTGGGTCAGGGGCTGCGGCTCGCAGGCCGGAGGGGTCAATGCGAGAGTGGAGCGAGACGCCTCTTGGCACCCATGCCGTTGTTATGGTGAGGTGGTCGGATCCTTGCCGCTCCCTTCCCCCCCGGGTCTTTCTGGTTCTCCCGCTGCTCCCGCCCATCCTGCTCCTGCTGCTGCTCCCCATCTGGTCCTCATCCTCACTCCTCATCCTCCTCTTCATCATGCTCATCATCTTTCTGATCCTCGATGAAGAAAACATCGCTATCAACATTAACTTTTGGCGCTCCGCGCGGTTTTCTTGGATCTGCGCTGTGCCCCCCCCCCAGGCGGCGCCTCTGGCGCCGCCTGGGGCGCGTTCCGCGCGCCAAGGAGGGGGGTCCTGCGCAGCACCTCCTCCTCCAATGCGTCCTTTTGGGAGTACCTGGCCCGCTATGACACCTGTCAGAGGTAGAGAGAACCAACGCAATCGGAAGGGATGGGTGGGAGGGGTAAGATGTTAGATGTGGTGCGAGCGCACCTAGCTTGCCTCCTCCTCTCTCCCTTCTCTTCTTTGTCCTCCACCTGGCTCTCTTCGTCATCCTCGCCCTCCTCGCCCTTGTCGTCGCCGCCGTCGTCGTTTCTGTCGCCATCGTGGTCGTGGTCGTCGTCGCCGGCGTCCCCAGCATTCAACTCAGTCGCCGCCCCCACGGCTCGAGTCGGTCGTCACCCCGTCGTTGGAAGTCCGAGCGCAGTGGGCGGCGAAGCTGAGAGTTTCTTCTGGTTCGGGGCCAGAGCCTGTTGGGACCACCTATGGGCTGGTACCCCCAGAGCCTCTCGATATGTATCGGGTCGCTGCCTTGCACGGCTTCTCTGATCCGCGGGAAGCGGTAGATTGATGTCTCTCGGAGCGCGCGAGGGAGGCTCGGGAGCTGCAGGCCCGGGGGGACTCGGGCTCCCCGTAACTTTTTAGGACTCGCCGTGCGGTAACAGGCAGTACCGAACTCAATAATATGTTTATTGAGTTTCGCTGGATGCGATGGAGCTCGCTCCATGCTTTGAATCAGCTTGAATCGACCCCCCGGACTCGTCCCCGAGGCGCGCCCCAGCCACAAACGGAGGCGGCGATGCGGGCGAATAGCCCAGGAGCGGGCGTTACGCATTCGCTGGGGAGCCTCGCCGAAGACATGGACCGTCGGCGCCACTGCATATACTTGTGTAGTGCCAAACCCGGATAGCGGAGCACCAGAAGGCCGTCCAAGGCCTCTCGAGGGATCTTTCGAAGGTCCTGGAAGGAGCCTCCGAAGGTCCTGGAGGAGCTTTCCGGGCAGACGTATGGGAGAGCGCTTAGAAAAAGCCTCTCGGGACAGATTTCCGGTTCAGGCAACCAGCGCCGAGGTGCCCTGCCGGAAGGCAGAACGAGCTCCGGGGCCACCCTGCGGCACCGGCTTCGAACTCTACAGCCCTACACAACTCTCCAAGGAGCTGCTATCCGGCACTGTGTTGCTCCCCCCCTGGGCTCTTCGCCCCTGGGCTCTTCGCCCCTGCCGTCGCCCCCGGCCTTGCCGGCAAGGGCCCCCCCCCGCCACGCAACGCGCCACGATCCCGGCGCCTCCGGTCGGAGGGCCCGCGGGCCGCAGGAGGACGGGCCGCCCGTGGCGGAGGGGCGTCTGGGCTCGCGGGGGGAGGGGCGAGCCTCGAAAGCACGAAGGCATCGAAAACCTAGATCTTCGATCCTCGATCATTCCCTCCCTTGTCCTCCCCCTCCTTTTCCTCCTCTCTCTCTCTCTCT
>CAUYUJ010018297.1:160000-175000 GCA_963575745.1 Prorocentrum cordatum | reverse complement strand
TACGGCTACTACCCTCACTACTACTTTACCACGAATACTACTGCCATTACTAGTGTTTCTACGACTACGACTACTGAGTTTACGGCCTACGGCTACTGTTGTTAATGATACCACGGCTATTCGTATTATTATCATTTCTACCACGACGACTACTACTACTACCACACACCACTACGATTCCAATTTTTCTTCCCGAATCTTAAACTTCAATATTTTTTACGACTCCGACGATTAATATTGTTGCGTTCGTGCTATCTGCACTCGTAGTATTTTTTCGTTCTCATTCATTCTTGCTACTGTTACTACTAAGTGCTTCTACCGCTCAGTCGCGGGCGAGAACTCATTATTTCCAGCTCCCCCCCGTGCTAAGCAGGGCGGGGGCGATACCCTGAGACGGATTACCCCCTGGGACCGCCGACGAAAATCAGTCTCCCACTGGGGATTGCATAGGAACCGTGCAGGACAGGGGCGGCGAGGAGAAAGAGAAAGGATGAGAAAGGAGTGGTGGTGATGAGGAAGGAGAAGAGGAGGAGGAGAAAGAGGAGGAAGGATAGAGGACCCCACCACTTGTTGCCGAAAGGGAGAGGCAACGATAATGGTCGAGACGATTACCTGCGGTCGAATGGAATGGGCACTACTTATTCCCCATATCCTAAGATGGGGTTCTTGTTATTACTTGGACGCCTCCTACTCCCTCTCCTTCTCCCTCCTCCTCTTTCCTCCTCCCCTCCTGTCGGACTTACTCATACCCAGACTTGCTCATACTCAGACTTACTCATACACATATTTACTCATACTAAGACTTACTCATACTCAGACCTACTCATATTCAGACTTACTCACAATCAGACATACTCATACACAGACTTACTCATACCCAGACTTACTCACACCCAGACGTACTCATACACAGACTCACTCATACCCATACTTACTCATACACAGTATTCGTCACACTCAGACTTTCTCATACCCAGACGTACACATACACAGACTTTCCCATACACATACCTACTCATACCCAGACTTACTCATACACAGACTGACTCATACACAGACTTACGCATACTCAGGCATACTCATTTTCAGCACCCCTAAGGGGGGCCGCCAGGGGTGTTTGCACTGGCTCGTTCGCTGACTTTTTGTGGGGATGTCTCATGCGGTTTGCTTGTTTCTGGGCTCAACATCCTTCGCTTGGAGAGCAGATTGTGAGGATGTCTCAGGCGGGGCGCTGGTTTCAGCACCCCTAAGGGGAGCCGCCGGGGGTGTTTGCACGGGCCCGTTCGGGGCCATTCTGTGGGGATGTTTCAGGCGGTTTGTTCGTTTCTGGGCCCAACATCCTTCGCTTGGAGAGCAGATTGTGAGGATGTCTCAGGCGGGGCGCTGGTTTCAGCACCCCTAAGGGGAGCCGCCAGGGGTGGTTGCACGGGCTCGTTCGCGGCCATTTTGTGGGGATGTCTCAGGCGGTTTGCTTGTTTCTGGGGTCAACATCCTTCGCTTGGAGAGCAGATTGTGAGGATGTCTCAGGCGGGGCGCTGGTTTCAGCACCCCTAAGGGGAGCCACCAGGGGTGTTTGCACGGGCTCGTTCGCGGCCATTTTGTGGGATGTCTCAGGCGGTTTGCTTGTTTCTGGGCTCAACATCCTTCGCTTGGAGAGCAGATTGTGAGGATGTCTCAGGCGGGGCGCTGGTTTCAGCACCCCTAAGGGGAGCCGCCAGGGTGTTTGCACGGGCTCGTTCGCTGCCATTTTGTGGGGATGTCTCAGGCGGTTGCTTGTTTTTGGCTCAACATCCTTCGCTTGGAGAGCAGATTGTGAGGATGTCTCAGGCGGGGCGCTGGTTTCAGCACCCCTAAGGGGAGCCGCCAGGGGTGTTTGCACGGGCTCGTTCGCGGCCATTTTGTGGGGATGTCTGAAGTGGTTCGCCTGATTCTGGGCTCAACATCCTTTGTTTGGAGAGCAGATTGTGAGGATGTCTCAGGCGGGGCGCTGGTTTCAGCACCCCTAAGGGGAGCCGCCAGGGGTGGTTGCACGGGCTCGTTCGCGGTCTGTTTGTGGGGATGTCTCAGGCGGTTTGTTCGTTTCTGGGCTCAACATCCTTCGCTTGGAGAGCAGATTGTGAGGATGTCTCAGGCGGGGCGCTGGTTTCAGCACCCCTAAGGGGAGCCGCCAGTGCTCCCCATGGTGCTTCGGACGCGGCGCCGAGGGAATTCTTTGCCTTGACAAAAAAGATGCGCGGGCATATGCACGTGAATGAATGCATGCACGCGGTGGATGTGCAGCCGCGCTGCGCGCGCGTGTGCTCGCCGCTCACATGGACGCGCTCGTGGAGCAAACATCTATCATAGATAAATGCTCACCGTGGCACTACCCTCCAACATGCCATGCACTTATGGCCTTGTGTGGCTAAACGCTCGTCTTACATATCCCACTGCCAACAATCCTAAAACATATGCACATATGGGAAGCTCCAAATCTACCACGGGCTGACAAGGGGAAGGCTTGGCAGCTGAGGAGGGGGGATGAAGAGGAAGAGGCTCGCATTCAACCGTACTCAAAGCTCACTCTGACTCATACGCAATCACTCGCATTAGGGGTCACTCGTCTTCGTCGGCCCTGTCGCCCACGTGGACGCGTTATTGTAGTCGACCGCTCATGAACAGACGCTCACCACGGCATGACATAAAACATGAGATGCACACATGGGGAGCTCCACGCAGTGAGTAATTTTTGTTGCGATTTGGTGAGGTGTTGAAGAAATCGCTCCGCTAAATCCCCCCCCCCCGTTTTTTGTTTTTTTTTTCGCTTGGGTGCCAACGGTACCACAGAGGAGTGTTTTCATCGTTCCCCTGGGCTTCCCTGACACGCTCTCAGCAGTAACACGCCGATGCGTGACACCGATATTGTTCAGGGCCCCGTAATGCAGGACATTGCAAACCAAGACTTTGCCATAGACCGTGGGATAACATCAAGATTGGAGCAGGTTTCCGTCCACGGCTGCCCCTGTCTTCGGTGCACCAACGTCCTGGTTGATCCATGTCCCCATTCGCGGGGCCCTGACTTGTTTGTACTCTCCGAGAGTATTATGTCTCCTCTTCCTTCTCTTCCAGGAGGCCCCAAAGAAGCATGACAAGGCGCCACGAGTCCTGGGGTGCGAATCCTCGTTCTACTGCCTCTGCTCCAAGGGCCCCAGCAAAGCCTTGCGCGGTGTCCTGGATCGCTCTTTGGGTCATTCACTGGCCCACTATATCGCTGAAAAAGGAGACCAGCAGCTACAATTCGTTTATCTGCACGTGTGGAGCATGTTCATCCACGCGTCTCCATATGCTCGGCCGAGAGTGCTTGCAGAAGAGCCTCTCAGGTGCTCAGACAGCCCTTCGTCGAAGTTTGTCCAAGGCTTTACCCGCACTGCCGTGACACGTCCACGGTCAGTGAAAGCACGAGGCGTGGTGCTGCGCTATTTGGTCATACTGCCCAGCAGCAGCCACCTCGTGATGTGAACCCGCTATCGGCGTCAACCCAACATGCTTATACTATGTGTGCGTCGCCCCCCCAGGGATGACGCGCGCACCGAGACATCTTATAGTCTATGCATCGTGGCGGGTGTTTTCTGGCCACACCGCTCGGGAAACGATATACTACAAGATGGGTATACTATACGTTCGGGTCGGACGCGCGCCTCCAAGGAGGACATATAGTATTAGTATGTCTTTGTGCGTCCCATGCTAGCCTCATCCGCTGGCCTGGTATCAGCCCCGCGGATGGCGGTGTTGCGGGCTCGGATTCAGGCTTGCCCAGGGAGCGGCGGTGGCACGGACTGCCGAGTCGCCCCCGAGCCGCGCTACATAGTCGATAAAGCGCCGCGAGGCGACGCACCTCGACGCCGACCTCCTTCTCCTCCTCCTCCTCCTCCTCTTCCTCCTCCTCCTCCTCCTCCTCCTCCTCCTCCTCCTCCTCCTCCTCCTCCTCCTCCTCCTCGCGACGGATGAGAGGCCACCAGGGGCGGCCCATCGCCTCTGGCTCTGGGCCTCGGGCAGCGCCCGCGGGCGCCCCGTGTTTTTCTTGTTCCCCTCTTGGGGCCCCGCGCCCGTCGCTCTGCCGCCTCGCCTCGACGATGCTGCCGCCGCCCCTCGAGCCCTCGAGCCCCTGTTTTTTCCCCCCTTGGCACTCTTCGCGGCCACTCCACCTCCTCCTCCTCCTCCTCCTCCTCCTCCTCCTCCTCCTCCTCCTCAGCACCCCCAGCTCCCCCCTCCGTGAGTCGAGGCCCTCCGACGACGACAGCGACGCCTCGGCGTGCAGTCAGGCCGGGATGGGGCTCCCGGCCGGCGCCCGGAGAGGGGGGGGGGGGGCGGGCGGGCGGCAACCTTCGGCACGGGCCGCGGAGCTGGGCCCAGGCCGCAGGGTGTGCAGAGGGCGGGACATGTACGAGGCGCGCCGCAGCCCGGGGCGTTTGCTTCGCTTCGCCCGTGGGCGCGGTTGGAGTCGTCCTGGAGCGCGCTGCGGGTGCTTGCCTCTGCCCGGCCCGCGTTGTTGACACGTGCTCACCCCACCCATGTCCAATCCGTCTGTGGGCACATCCTCGTGTTGCACGTGCGCGCGCTCATCTGCAAGCAGCTGCGAGACTGTCAAGGTTTGAGGCTTGCTAGAACCTAAGCGCGCGCGAAGCGCGCGTGGTTCTAGCACTCGGGTAGAGGAAATGAGGCGCTTCAGTCCAAGACGTTCTCTTTCCCTCCTTCCCTTCCCTCGTTCCTCCTCCGCGAGCCTGCGATACCCGTGGATAGTGGTTCGGCGGGGCACGCTGGGCACGATTCTTTTCCCCGGGAAGGGCGCCGGCCCAGGGCTTTCTAAGTTGGTAAAACCTAGTGCCGGGCCTCGACTGTAGGGCCGGCGAGTTTAGTTATTTTACGATGACTGACACGTTGCGGAGGGCCAGCGAATATAAAAACTGAGGTTGTCCAGAGCGAAAGGCTGTTGTTTGAAATTCCGATCGAAAAATCAGATGGTGAAGTAAACATGTTCGTTTATTGCGGATGTCTCGAGCGAAACGTTTGTGTTGCAGAATTTGTTGAGGACTTCTCGGGCGAAACGCTTGTTTTGTGTTATATATGTTTCCTCTCATGGGGACCAGAATTCAACGGCCCTGAGAGCGCGAACCCAGCGTAACTTACTAGTCGTTGCCCTTGGAACGCAAACCCAGCGTAATGTACAAGGAACGGTGGCCCTGGGAGAGTGAATTCTGCGTAATGTGTGAGTGATCGAGGCCTCGGGAGCGCGAATCCAAAGTAATTTACGAGGGATCGTGGGCACGCGGACGCAGTGTAATTTACGAGGGTTCGCGGCTTGGGGTCCAGCATGCGATTTTCAACAAAATTGCGGGGGGTCTGAAAACCATTCCCCGAATCCATATCCCAATGCACCGAAGTATTAGCTTTTTCTCGGGGGAGGGGGGCGTGCCTTTTGGGCAACCATGTAGGAGGGATCGTTATCCTGGGGGAAGCGGACGCAGTGTAAGTAGCAAAGGATCGTAGTTCTGGGAGCGCGGACGCGGCGTGATGTACGAAGGATTGCGGCCTTGGGGGCGCGGGCGCAGCGCGATTTACGAATGATCGCGACCCTGGGAGCGCGGCCCTGTCGTACTGCGTTCGTTTCTGGGTCAGTCGCGTGTGGCACCTTCCTGGGTCCGCGGGGTCTGGGGGAGCGAGGGTCTGGGGGAGCGGGGGGTGGGGTCTGTCCTCTCGCCGCCCGCTCCTGTCTACCTTCGGCGTGCCTTCATGGTGACTTCGCTGACTTGGACGCGCGCATCTTCATCGGACCTTCAGCGTACCTTCAAGAACGTTTCTTACCACACTCAATACAGAAACCGCGTACCTTCAGCGCACAGTCCGCGTACCTTCAACGAGCGTGCCCGACGTACCTTCAGAGTACCTTCGACATACCTTCGGCATGCCTGCGTAATTTACCTTACGAGGCATCTTGGCACTGTGAGCGCGAATCCGGCTTAATTTGCGAGGGGTGGTGGAACTGGGAGCGCGGACGCTGTGTAATTTACGAGGGATCGCTGCCTTGGGGGATCGGACGCAGTATCACGTACTAGTGATCGTGGCGTTGGGAGTACGGGGCCAGCGGAATTGTAGTGCATCGCAGCCCAGGGAGCGCAGACGCAATGTAGTTTACGAGGGATCGCGTGGCTCTTGACATCTCGACTAATATCGGGGCGCGGAGATCCTAGGACTTTCCAGGTGATCCGCGGCGCGTCACTTGGCGCGTCTCGTGCGCGTCCCGTGTTGCGTCCCGTGGCACTTTCCCATGTCGCGTCCCCTGGCACGTCCCCTGGCGTGTCGCCTGGCACGTTTCCTGGCACGTTCCGTGGCACGTCCCCCTGGCACGTCGCGCGGCGCATCCCTTGGCACGTCCGGTGGCACGTCCATTGGCATGTTCCGTTGCGCGTTCTCTTAGCACGTCCTGTGTTGCGTCCCCGTGGCACGTCCCCTGGCACATCTTCTGGCGCGTCCCTTGGAACGTTCCGCGGCGCGTTCCCCTTGGCATGTCCCGCGACGCGTTCCGTGGCATGTCCCTTGGTGCGTCCCATGGCACGTCATTGTGCGGCACGGCACAGCGCAGCGCAGCACAATACAGCCCTTGACACAATATCATCACCATCGATATCTTCAGCACTGCCACTCACCGCCCATCGCCCAATTGAAGTCTTTTGAAATGTGTCCATGCCTCGAAGGTCTAAATCACTTTCCGGACTCGTGGGTCGATCATGTTGTTCTTCTATCATCATCGTCGTCCTTTTCTCCACCTCGCGCGAGATTTGTTCCCACCCATCCTGTGGTGTTGGGTCCTCGTTTTGAAGAGACAGCACTCCGCGTCCTCACTCTTCCCGCTGCCCCCTCCGCATCCCTCCTCCCCTCCTTGCCTCTGCTCTTCGCATGTCTCTGTTTCGGCACAACCCTCACACGTTTCGCGGGGCCATAGGGAGCTCCACCGAAGGCCCCAGTGGCAGGGTTCGTGTGGCGCCACCGCAAACATTTCGGCACACCGCTCACATGTTTCGTGGCCCCATAGGGGGTTCCACCGAAGGCCCCAGTGGCAGGGTTCGCATGGCGCCACCGCACCCAGTTCGGCACACCTCGCACACGTTTCGTGGCCCCATAGGAAGCTCCACCGAAGACCCCAGTGACAGGGCTCGCATGGCGCCACCGCATCCACTGCACAATCCTCACACGTTTCGTCGCCCCATAGGAAGTTTCACCGAAGGCCCCAGTGGCAGGGTTCGCATGGCGTCACCGCACACAGGTCGGCACACACCTCACACGTTTCGTCGCCCTATAAGAAGGTTCACTGAAGGCCCCAGAGGCAGGGTTCGCATGGCGCCACCGCGCCCATTCCAGCACACCTCTCACACGCTTCGTTGCCCCACAGGGAACTTCGCCGAAGGCCCCAGTAGCAGGTTCGCATGGCGCCACCGCACACATTTCGGCACAGCCCTCACAAGTTTCGTGGCCTCATCGGGAATTCCACCGAAGGCCTCAGAGGCAGGGTTCGCATGGCGCCATCGCACGAATTTCGGCACACCTCTCACACGTTCCGTGGCCCCATAGGGAGCTCCACCGAAGGCCCAGTGGCAGGGCTCGCATGGCGCCACAGGGCACACTCCGGCACATCCCACACGCGTCTCGTGGCGCTCCACCGACGGTCCCAGTGGCAGGGTTCGCATGGCGCCACCGCACCCATTTCGGCAAACCCCTCACACGTTTCGTTGCCCCATTGGGAACTCCACCGAAGGCGACGCACACAACTGCGGCACTCACACATGTAGATAGTTGAGTCCTTCGCTCGGATAATCTTTAATGACGTTGGCCCCCACCGGCTCCACCACCACCACATCTCTTCCCCTGCCTCCTCCTCCTCCTCCTCCTCCTCCTCCTCCTCCATGCTCCCCTTCCTTTTCCTACTCCCCCTCGTCCCTCTCATCTCCTGCCTCGTCCTCCCCCCTGCTTGTCTTTTTCCCAACCCTCCTTGGCTGGGCATTCGCATTGAATAGTGCACTATGGTCTCCGTCCTTCCTTCTTTCCTTCCCGCCTCACTCCTGCCTCCTCCTATCTTGCCTCGGGGGAATGAGGCTGCGATCTGTGAAACTGTCGCCACTGTCGAGGGCTGCTGGGGGGTCCAGTACAGTGACGTCCTACGCAGATTCAAATGGGACCTCGCCATCCCTGGGGGGCTGCGATCTGTGAAACTGTCGCCACTGTCGAGGGCTGCTGGGAGGTCCAGCAAAGTGACGTCCTGCGCAGATTCAAACTGGACCTCGCCACCCCTGGGGGGCTGCGATCTGTGATATTGTCGCCACTTTCGAGGGCTGCTGGGAGGTCCTGCACAGTGACGTCCTACGCAGATTCAAATTCGACGTCGCCGTTCTTGGGGCGGCTGCGATCTGTGAAACTGCCGCCTTTTTCGAGGGCAGCTGGGCGGTCCAGCATAGTGGGTAACTGCCGCAGATTCAAATTAGACCTCGCCGTCCCTGGGGGGTGCGATCTGTGAAATTGTCACCTCTTTCGAGGGCTGCTGGGGGGTCCAGCATAGTGACGTCCTACGCAGATTCAAATTAGACCTCGCCATTCCTGGGGGGCTGCGATCTGTGAAAGTGTCGCCTTTTTCGAGGGCTGCTGGGGGGTCCAGCATAGTGACGTCCTGCGCAGATTCAAATGGGACATCGCCATCTCTGGGGGGCTGCGATCTGTGAAACTGTCGCCACTTTCGAGTGCTGCTGGGAGGTCCAGCATAGTGACGTCCTACGCAGATTCAAACTGGACCTCGCCATCCCTGGGGGGCTGCGATCTGTGAAATTGTCGCCACTTTCGAGGGCTGCTGGGAGGTCCAGCACATTGACGTCCTACGCGGATTCAAATTAGACCTCGCCATCCCTGGGGGGCTGCGATCTGTGAAACTGTCGCCATTTTCGAGGGCTGCTGGGGGGTCCTGCACAGTGACGTCGAACGCATATTCAAATTGGACCTCGCCACCCCTGGGGGGCTGCGATCTGTGATATTGTCGCCACTTTCGAGGGCTGCTGGGGGGTCCAGCACAGTGACGTCGAACGCATATTCAAATTCGACGTCGCCGTTCTTGGGGCGGCTGCGATCTGTGAAACTGTCGCCACTGTCGAGGGCTGCTGGGGGGTCCAGTACAGTGACGTCCTACGCAGATTCAAATGGGACCTCGCCATTCCTGGGGGGCTGTGATCTGTGAAACTGTCGCCACTTTCGAGGGCTGCTGGGAGGTCCTGCACAGTGACGTCGAACGCATATTCAAATTGGACCTCGCCACCCCTGGGGGGCTGCGATCTGTGATATTGTCGCCATTTTCGAGGGCAGCTGGGCGGTCCAGCAAAGTGACGTCCTATGCAGATTCAAATGGGACCTCGCCATCCCTGGGGGGCTGCGATCTGTGAAACTGTCGCCACTTTCGAGGCCTGCTAGGGGGGCCAGCATAGTGGGGCCCGGTGGCGGATTCAAATGGGACCTCTCAAATGCTGGTCTCAGAAATACATACGTCCATGTCTGGTCATCACCCCCTTTACCAAGTCACCCAAGCTACTCGTGCCCCGCATTGCGCAGGAGTTGGGTACGTCGCCACGGTAATCTTCCTCCCCCTCCCCTCCCACGGCCCAAGGGTTCCTCCCCGTTGTTCGTGTTCTTCCTCCGCAGCCCCGCGGCACCCGAGTGGGCCCCCACCCGCGCTACGCAGGGAACCCCGCGGTCATTGGTGTTAAGGCCCGAGGTTACGCCGTTCTTTGTGTAAAGACTGGGTCGGGCGGCATTCCCTACTCATCTCGCGACGTGGGTCTCCTCCCTCCAGCCGCGGCTCCTGGTAGCCGCGCCTTCCTTCACAGGCCGATCGCGCTCACGACAGGCCTGATTGCCGGGACCGCCGTCCTCAGCGGGGGGCGGGGCCGCCCGTGTACGGGACGGTCTATCTGAGTCTATCTGCACGTGGGCTGACGTCGGGCTTCATCGAACAGCTCAGACATTGACGAGGGGACCGGACGAGGGCCTCAGCCTGTGGAGGAGGAGAGGAGGAGGAGGAGGAGGAGGAGGAGGAGGAGGAGGAGAAGGAGGGGGAGAAGGAGGAGGAGGAGGAGGAGGAGGGAGGAGGAGGAGGAGGAGGAGGAGGAGGAGGAGGAGGAGGGGCGCGCAGTGGCTGCCGGGCAGGTGGAGGGTAGAGGAGGGAGGGACCTGGCGGCCGTCGTCAGGTCGTCGGCTGTCCTGAGCGCCCTGGTCGGCGGCGCTCGCTGTCCCTGCTGTTGCCGTGGTCGTGGTCCCCGGTTCCTCCTGGTTCCTCCTATCCCTTGCCTCCCCATTCCTCCCTCCCCTCTCCGCAGACCTTCAACGTACTGGACCAAAAAGAAGGCGGCGGTTTTGCTCGCCGTTTTCGACGTCTGCGCCAGTGAGTCAAAGACAAGATGGGCGCAGCTCCGTTTCGCAGCTTCGGCGTCTGGGTGTCCGTTTCCAGGCCCCACGGGCCGTCAGGTGGCGACCATCCACGGGAAACCTGGATGAGATCGAGAGCTCCGAGGGCCCACGTCGTGAAATCTGCCAAAGGATGAGCCGAACCCATCTGCAACACGTGGCAACATCGACGGGCCCATCCAAAGCGAGCGATAATCTCGAAAAAGCTATGCTATCCTCCGCGGGCCCTGGATGGGAAGCCGTTGCGTGGAGCGCCCTGCGGTCCCGCGGGGCCCCAGACCCGGCAAGAACGCTGGGCTCGAAAAGGCTGGCACGCCAGGAGCCCAGGCGAGATGCCAGCCGCCTGGCCGCGCCCGCGGAGGCGGGCGCGCCTGGGCGGGGGCCGGGGGCCAGCCCGCAGGCGCCGCCCGACAGCAGCCCGAACGCCGGGGCCGAGGTGGACGGCGTGAGGTTCTTCGACGTGCAGACCGCGTGCCCAGGCTGGGCCCTCCTCCTCTTCCTCCTCGCCCTCCTCCTCCTCCTCCTCCTCCTCCCTCCTCCTCCCTCCTCCTCCCTCCTCCCCTCCTCCCCCTCCTCTCCTCCTCCTCCTCCTCCTCCTCCTCCTCCTCCTCCTCCTCCTCCTCCTCCTCCTCCTCCTCCTCCTCCCCCTCCTCCTCCCTCCCTCCTCCCCTCCTCCCCCTCCTCACCTTCCCCCTCCTCCTCCTCCTCCTCCTTCTCACCCTCCTCCTCCTCCTCCTCCTCCTCCTCCTCCTCCTCCTCCTCCTCCTCCTCCTCCTCCTCCTCCCCCTCCTCCTCTTCCTCCTCCTCCTCCTCCTCCTTCTCCCCCTCCTTCTCATCCTTCCTCCTCCTCCCTCCTCCTCCTCCTCCGCCTCCTCCTCCTACTCCTCCTCCTCCTCCTGCCCCTCCTCGTCCACCTCCTCCTCCTTCTCCTCCCCCTCCTCGTCCTCTTCCTCCTCCTCCCCCTCTTCCTCCTCCTCTTTCTCCTCATCCTCCTCCTTCTCCTCCTCATCCTTCGTGCGGGTCGTCAAGAAACACGACTCGGGATGGAAAACAGCAGTCTCGCGGCATGGGTCGAGATGCGAATTCAATATGCTTTACTCGGGACTGTGGCCTTGAGAGGGCGAATCCACCGTAATGCCCCAAGGATCGCGGCCTTTGGCGCGCGGACGCGGTGTAGTTCATGGGGATTCGCGGCTTCGGGTCCAGCGCATGATTTTCAGGAAATGGAGAGGGGGCCTAAAAGCGCCGCCAGACACAGATCTCAACACAGAAAAGTATTGGTTTCTGCTCTGGAGAGGGGGGTGCCCATTTGGGCAACCTCCGCGCGGTGCTTCGTGACCCTGGGAGCGTGGACGCAGCGAAGTTTGTGGTTTTGGGAGCGCGGAAGCAGTGTAGTTCACAAGGGATCGTTACCTTAGGAGTGCGGACGCAGAGTAATTTACAAGGGACCGTTGCCCTCGAATCGCGACCCCAGGGTCATTTACAATGGATCGTAGCCCCGTGAGCCCGAACCCATCATGTTTTACAGTGGCCCTGAGAGCGCGAACCCAGTGTAATTTACTATGCATCGTGGCCCTGGGGGCGCGGACACAGAGTAGTTTACAATGAGTCGTGGCCCTTGGAGTGCGAACCCAGCGTAATGTACGAGGGACCGCGGCCCTGTGGGCGTGAATACATCTTAATGCACGAAGGATAGCAGCCCTATGCACTGGAGAAACGCCATACAGCGCCCTCTGGGCACCACGAACCAGTTAGAATGATACGAGTCAGCAACTTGCGTTTGGACCCTTCTTGGGAAACCTGGAGCCTGCATGACGGGACCAACCTGCTGAATGTACAGAGCCAGTTCGTCCATGGCCTCTGGTGGTACACCTGCTTGACGGAGTATGTGGGCAATAGCCCCGTCCGACGCCCCCCTCTCGAGCATGAACTCTCGTATTGCCTTGGCAAATTTTGGACAACGTCCGTGGGCAAAAAGAGCACCGACTTGCCCGTGGCTGTACTTAGCCTTTGAAAAAGCCTGGCTGCAAAGTCGGTGCCGCCGTGGGCCACTCCTCCGTAATGGTGGGGACCTGCGTGCTGAGGGAGGGGAGGTATGAGATCCTGTCTAACCTGCTCCCAATCCGTTTGCCCAATTGAGACGACCCAAGGACCGCTCGGTAGTTCAGCCGTGACGAGGGACATCCTTTCTTGAATAAAGGCCAGTAGTAATCCCCCTTCCATTGAACTGGTTCGTTAACGCGGAGTTGAGCTTTTCAGGGAGAGGGTGCGAGACATGGGCGATGTCGACCGCCAGCTTGCGAATCATATTGCATCTGAAACCGTCTGGTCCTGCTGCGGATGGGCGTGCGCCTCTGAGATTGCTAACATCTCTGGCCATAGTGTACAAGTTCTCTGGGGAAAGAGGCACGCGATTCAGAACATCTGGCGGGAATTCGTGAATTTCCTGCTCTAGCAGTTAGGGATCTTGGAAAAAGGTATAGCTGGTCCCGCTTCAATTCCTGCAAAGTGGAGCGTCCACATGTTGGCTACCTGGTTTTCTGTTTCCAGCGGAGCTTCGCCGAACCTGTTCAGAATAGGGAGAAACCTCTGCCTGCTTTTTCGCTTG
This sequence comes from Prorocentrum cordatum, assembly GCA_963575745.1. Lineage (NCBI taxonomy): Eukaryota > Dinophyceae > Prorocentrales > Prorocentraceae > Prorocentrum > Prorocentrum cordatum. The sequence continues at coordinate 161,919 of CAUYUJ010018297.1, read as the reverse complement.
GATCCTGCTCCGATCGCGCGCAAACGTCTGAAAGTTTGAAGGTGATCTCTTCGAGACCATTCGCCAGAAATATCCTTGGAGCGGGGTAAGGATGTCCTGGCAGTTACCCTTCGACATCCTGTTAACTAAACCTACGAGCTCCAAGCGACGGAACCTGTTCCCAGAATGGTCCAGCGGGTCTTTCCTGGGCCTTCCTGGGCATATTTTGCAGGTGCCTTTGGTGGAGTGCAGCTGGTGGACCCCAGCGAGCCCCTGGCCCCGGTGACAGCGGCCTTCAGCCGGCCCTTCACACGATCTCGATTGTAAGATACTTAAGGATGCAACTCCTGGGAGGTTAAATTCAGCGTCGGTTCTGGTAGATCCGTGGTCGAAAACCAGCCTAACCTGGCCTGGTCCAATGTAATCCCGACTGATCCCGCTTTGTCTGGCTTCACCCTTGGTTTCATCTGGGCTCCATGGGTTTTCAATCGTGCTGACTGTGTCTTCCTCGTTCTTGCGTCGTCCTCTCAGAAGCTCCCTCTCATAAAGTATTTGGCCCCGTCGTCGGATCTTGTTCGATTGCAGCCGAGGAGCACCCTCGCGCGCTGAGCTGCTCCCCAGTCCTTGTCACTGGGCACTCCGCCGGCGCGCAGGCGCGGACGTGGCCCCAGACATGGAGGAGGGCGAGGCTGCGTTGAAGGACGTCGGCCTTCGTGCCGAGCTGCGCCGTTATCCACTCCCCCTTTCGCCTCGCCCTCCTCCTCCCGCCCTCCGCTTGCTCACCGAGGAGGAAAGGAAAAGGTACCCGTGCCGCTGCCCTTCCCTCGCTTGCGCCTTCTGGGGCCTCCCAGGAGGCCCTCGTCGCCACGGCCAGATTCGCCTCGACATGTTGGTCAGAGCGCTCCCCGGCAGCGCGCCTGCCGCTTCGGATGCAACTCCTGGAAGGTTAAGGTCAGCACCAGTGCTGGTAGATCCGTGGTCGAACGCTGGCCTAATCCGGCATGGTCCCGTTGAGTACGGTTTGTTATTGTTTAATCGGGGTTAATCCGCTTTGATTCTGGGCTTTATCTTGGCTGATCCAGATGAGTGGCCCATTCGTATGGCTCAGTAGCCCTCAATCGGTCTTGCAGAGACCTCCCTGGATTTGCTTCTTAGCTTTCCTGCCCCCCCGATCAGTCCCCGTTAGCTGCCCCCACGTCCACGCCAACCCGCGAGAGTGCACCAGTGCTCTAGGCCTCACAGATGGGGTCTGAGTAGATGGGGTCGGAGGGTCGCGCCGCAACGCCGATGTATCGGTGATGCGGCTCGACTTGGAGACCAATTTGTTTTACGCCGACGTCGCCGATGCATCGCCAATGCATCGGCGGTGCATCGTCGATGAGGCTCGATCCTCCGAAACCATCTGCTCGGACCCCATGCAGGAGGCCTCGTAGGTGTTGGTACTGCAGCCTCGCGGAGAACCCGCTCAGGAGGCCCACACCACGGCGTCGGCGGCGGCGGAGCGACGGTATCGGCGGCGGCGCTGTGCTGCACAGCCGAGACGTCGAAAGAAGAGCCACTTCGGGCTCGGGAGGTTCAGGCCTCCCAGGTGGGGTCCGAGCAGATGGGGCCGGAGGATCGCGCCGCACCGCCGTGGCGTCGCCGATGCGGCTCGATGTGGAGCCGGTTTCTGTCCACGCCAGCGTCGCCGGTGCATCGCCGACGCCGCCGCTGCATCGCCGATGCATTGGCGAACCAGCGCGATGCTCCGGTCGCACGTGCTCCGACCCCGTGTGGCAGGCCTGGTCTGCGGCGCGCGTGAGATCCAGGTTGGGGAACCGATTCGTCCCAAGGCGGCGGACGAGTTTGTATCCCAAGGATGGCCAGTCGGGCAAGAAGCTTCGAGCATTTTCTCTGGGTGGAGGGCAGGGGGTGACATCTGAAGTGCTGTTTCGATGGAT
>CAUYUJ010018297.1:127500-155000 GCA_963575745.1 Prorocentrum cordatum | reverse complement strand
AGCAGGCACACCGTTTCATCATCCTTCAATGGGTGCACGGGCAAGGCATTTTTTCTTGGCATCACGCAATGTATTCCAAACGCCTGCTCTGGGCACGTTATATGCGCATGTTTGCATATGCTGACTTACGCTCGGGGGTACCACCGACTCCCCGTACCAAGCGAGGGGCAACGCCTCCCGATGTACCAGCGTGTCCGCGGCTGTGCCAGAGCGTGCTCTTGCAGCTTGCGTGCCCCCTGGCGTTGCAGTTGCCCTCCCGTGGGTGGGGAGCTGCATCGGCATCCTGCTCAGAAGCAGAAATCTGAAACTTCGGGCGCCGCGGCGGGTACATCCGTGGTGGCCCAAGCCTTTTTCTGCCTCGAGGACCGCGCCGCCCTGGAGCGCTGTGCCCTCGCGCTGGGGCGTGCGGGCGCGCGGCCGCGCCCCTACGCGCCTCCCGCGCCTGCGAGGGGGGGGGGGGGGTCCTCGGGCACGCCTGCGCGATGGAGGCGAACGGGGTGCGCCGCCGGCGCCGCCGCGAGGTGCGGCGCCGCGTGGGGATCATGGAGGACGCGCCGTTTTCGGTGGCGGCTGCTTGCCCGCCGCCCTCTCCGTCTCCAGCCCCTGCCGCGACAGGGCTTTCGCCCTGCCCTCCGCCGTCGCCTGGCTGGAGCGACGGTGACCAGGCAGCGGGCCCGACGAAGCGCATCTCGCTGTCGGACCCAGGGCCGCTGCAGAAGGTGTGCTGCTGCATCCCGGGGCTCATGATCTTCCCCCCCATGCTGGCCATCGTGTTCTGCTCCATCTTCGCGCATGACGTCATGGTGTGGATCGCCGCCGTGCTGTCTGTCTGGACGGTCATCTACACCGGAAACTTGGCGATCTCGGCTGCCTTCGGGGCGTGGAGGATGCGCCACGATGTCAGCGTTGATTGGCAGGCCAAGCTTGAGAAGGTGGTGGAGGAGGCCCCAGAGAGCAGCGCTTTCATGCACATCGTTTTCCTGCCGAATTACAGGGAGGACGAGGGCATGATGCTGCAAACCCTGCAGAACCTCGGGCGATCTGCCCTGGCCCGCGAACACGTATACGTGGTTCTCTGCATGGAGGGCAGGGAGGGCGAGATTGCGCGTCGGAAAGCAGCGAATCTGATCGACGCTTCCCGCCACCTGTTCGCGGACATCAGCGCTACTTTTCACCCAGAGAATTGTCCAGGCGATGTCGCGGGCAAGTCGTCCAATCAACAGTGGGCCTACAGGCAGGTTTTGCAGAGGCTGGCTCCGCAGCTGAGCAGATATGATGCCTCGCAGATTTTCCTCACTGTCTCCGACGCAGACAGCCTCGTCCATCCGCAGTACTTCAGCGCAATGACCTACCAGGGTCTGACCATGTCGGCCTACGAGCGCGCTTGGTCGATCTGGCAGGCGCCAATCCTGCTGTTACGCAACCTTTTCTCTTCGCCAGCCCCCACTCGCTTGTCCGGCTACGCCACCATCGTCTTCGAGCTCGCGGGCCTGGCGAACCAGAAGTTGTCGCCGCATTTTAGCTACTCGACATACTCCTTCACGCTCGCTATGGGCTCGCACCGTTTTGTTGATGGCTGGGACAGGGACGTGATAGCAGAGGATCACCACATGTTCTGCAAGTGTTACTTCGCGTCTATCTGGGAACAGCTGGAGGCCCTGACGTCAGGAAGCAGTCAGCAGCAGTGTGCCGCGGAGGGTGCGGCGTCTCACCTGCGGCTGCGTCCCGTGTTTCTGCCAGCGATATCCTATTCCAGACGCTGCGCGTTCACCTCCCGCTCGCGGGAGTGACTTTTGGTGCGGGCACAGATGGGCCCCCAGATGGTCGAAAGAGAAGCGGTAGCAGCGGCCTGCGCGCTTGTTTTTTCCCCCCCGCGGTCCCAAAAAGCCGCGCACCAAAGGTCACTCTTACCCAGTGTCACTCTTGCGTGTAGCCGAGGGGGGGGGAAGGGGAACAGCCACGCATCGCACGCGCCCTCTCGCCCCCCTTGGCAGGCCAGGGGTGGCGGACCTCGTCGAGTCGGACGGCGGCTGGTTCGCCTCGGTCCACGCCAGGTTCGTGCAGGCGCGGCGGCACTCCCAGGGCCTGGCAGAGCTGTCCTACGTCTTCCTGCAGCACGCGCGCCTGCTGATGTCGGGTGGCTCGAGGCACATCGCGACGGCCACCCATGCCAGGATCTTGGGCGTCGCAGGGAAGATGGCGAGCGTGCACATTCTCCCCAACATGCACTCCCTGTCCCTCATCCCGAGGAAGACAAAACGGCATACACATAACCTTTCGATGGCCCGCGCGGACTTCGCGTATCGGCGCTGGATCACATTGGCGGCGCCTTTGGCGCCGCCCTTGGCGCGCTTCGCGCGCCAGGAAGGGGGGTCCAGCGCAGACTCAAGAAATCTGCGCGGACATCCAAAAGGTTATGCTCAAGCCGCTTTTTCAGTTCCCCAGTCATCTTGACTACCATGTTGGTGGTGCTGGAAACCTTGCGGTGGCTCGTGTCCCAAAGCCCTCAGGATCTTCTCTCACTTGTGCCCGCCTACGGCACAGAGGGGGCGTGGAGCATGCAGAGTTTCGCGGGGGTCAAGTGGGCCTTGTTTGCAATTTTCGGTCCAGTCCCACCTTTGAGCATGCTGATGTCGTCGACGACGTACATTGTTGTGAAGGACGCGCTAGAGGGCAAAGTCTCGCGAGACCCCGCCAACCCCAAAGAGCTGCCAAGCCTGCAAGGCTCGGTCAAGGGTGGCATGAGCTCGTGGCAGAAGCTCAAGCTTTATCTCATGGTCCAGAACGACTATTTGGGCGGCGCGTTCATCACTCTGTTCGCCTACGGCCTGGTGCCTGCGACGATGGCCGCGTGGTCACTGATGACGAAGAACGGTAGTGGGTTCCAGTACGTCGTGGCTGGTAAGCCAAAAGATGCCGCTTCGTGACGCGTTCCGTTCGCGCCGTGGTTTGGAACCACTGGGCGCGGTGGGGCGGGCTCGTCGCGCTTTCACTGGTGAGGTTGTGGGGAGGAAGGGCACAGCGCCCTCCGATTCGGGAGGCCAGAGCAGTTGAAGTGGTGAGGCTGCCTCTGTGCCGCTCCAGAAGGGCATTCTACCAGGAGGTCCCGCCTCGTCGCCGCAAACAGCGCGGAGCACCGATGCACCGAGACTCAGAAGCTCAGCTCGCTCGTGATGTTGTGCCAACGTTGTTCAGATGCCAGAAGCTGCGAGCATCAGCACATGGTGGCGCGCAGCGGAGGTGCCTCTTTGGCCCCGCATGCCGCGCCAAGTTCTGCGCGAGTTTTGGTTTGTGGTTGTGCTGCATTGCCCAGTCGAGCCAGCCGACATGCCTTCCGATGGTTAGACTGCAACTCCTGGGAGGTTCAGTTCAGCATCGGCGCCGGTATAACGGGCCTAACCAGGCACACTCCGTTGAGTTCCTCTTGCTCCCACTGGTGTGACCTAATCCAGCTCGCTTCTGGTTCCAAATCTGGGCTAATCCAGATTGCCGGCCCATCAATCGGGCTTGATACCCGTAATCGCTCTTACGAAGACTTCCTAGAAGTTGCATTCTAAGACAGTGCCTTCCGATGGCCGGGGGCCGGCGGCGCTGGACGTCTGGCGGGCTCACAGGACGCAGGGGGCGGCCCAGCAGCGGCCAGCGGTGCGCGTGCGTAGGTCACCGCCCCCCGCGCAGCCGCGCGCAGTGCGGCCAGCGGCGCGTAGTCCTGGTTTCGTCTTCGATTCCCATGAGCTCCGCTGGCCCGATGCTGGCCCCAACGGGTCGGAGTCGGAGTCTTTGGTGCGGGATTGTCCCCGTTTTCCCACCTTCAGTGTGCTCTGCATGATTGCCCCCCATGCATGCGTAGGACTATAAGCGTCCCTCACAATTAGCTAGTCTAGTACTGGTCGATGACTGCTGGCAGGATGCCGCTCGCAGTTTGGATTGCTTCGTGGGAGGCGTCTCTAAAACAAATTCCTCTCAGCTGTATGTTTTACCGTTGGAGAAAGTTCGAACGCATCCGCTCTTCCTCCTTCCGAGGTGCGTATGGCGTCGGTGTGACGCACAGTGAGTTCACGCACAAGGCTACTAGACAACGCATGCATCTCAATAACACAGCTTTCCGAGCAGTCAGCCTCGCGAAGCACTTGGCGCCTGCTCTTATGTGGAGCGTGGTGAGCGGTTGTGAGATGGAGGATGGTGTGTGCGTGCGCGCGTGTGTGTGTGTGTGCGTGTGTGTGCGTGTGTGTGCGTGCGTGTATGTGTGTGCGCGTGCGTGCGTGCATGCGTGTGTGTGTGTGTGTGTGTGTGCTTAGGTTTGTGTGTTGTTTGTGTGTGTGTGTGGGTGCGCATGTCCTTTCAGTCCTGGTTGGCTGATGGCACGTTTCACCTTACCGTAGTCTCGTTTTTCCGCTACTCCCCCCTGCCACCCATGCCCGGATGGTTATGGTTGCCGGCGCGAGACCCTAAGTGGTCTCTGAGTGCTCGGGCGGGCTTGGACGCGCGCGCGCGACTGCTGGTTGTCGACCTTTACGCACTGTCGCTGCGCGCAGGGGTGTGTGTCCGTGTTGGGGGGGTGGGGGCTTGGATGGCGTGGGGTGGGGGGGGGGGGCGGGAAAAGGCAGGGTGAGGAGGATCAGGGATGAAATTATCAAGGCGAAAGACCCAACTTTATGCAAATGTGAATACTGCGAGACAGGTGGGACGAAGGAGAGGAAGCTAATCCTGAGGCCACGAAATGTGTGGGGTGTGTGTGTGCTGAAATGAGCGGGGGTCCCCCTGTGCGAACGCACCCAGTGGGGCCTTAGGTGGAGCTCCCTACGGGGCCAACAAGCGTGTGAGCCGTGTGCTGAGATGAATGGGGACCCCAATGCGAACGCACCCACTAGGGCCTTAGGTGGAGCTCCTCGTGGGGCCAAGAAGCGGGTGAGGGGAGGTCAACATGGGCGTCGAGTGCGCATGCGACCGTTGCCGCTTGCTTGGGCCCTCGGCGGAGCTCCCGATGGGGCCACGAAGCGCGTCAGCGGCGTGCCGACATGTAACGCCGGGAGGCGTTCGAGCACCGTCACCGGGGCCCTCGGCTGAACTCCTTATGAGGGCACGAAGCGTGCCTGGAGGCCCCGTGGGGCTATCAACCTCCGACTTCAGGATGCTTGGTCCGCTGCACCCCCAGTCGAAGCGCCCTGTCCCAGACGGCAAGACGTAAAACGAGAAAGAGTCTGATTCTCATTCGTCCACGCTCTGCCCAGGTCCGAGTCGGGGCAGCGCTGGTTCCACACCCAGCAGCAATACTTCAACACCAGGGGAACTGTGGCGTCTACGTCGAGATCATATGGCGGGCCCCAGCGAATGCAACGATAGACAGTGACGTGCGAATGGTTGTTGGTTCCAATGAGACCAGCAGCAAGAGATCGGAGGCCACGCATAGTGGAGTCCGTAATGACCGGAACTCCAGCACCATGGCACCCGCATGTTATGCGGCCAGCGCGCAACAACCCAGAAACCTTAGCGGTCCCCCTCGGACCGCTCAAGAGGAGCCTTTTTGCTTGTTTCATGAGGGACTGTCCTGCGCTTAGCTTCTATGGTTTTGTACACGCGCCTGCCATGCATGTCAGGCCCTCGTTACTTACGTGCTGATTGCTTCTAAGCCTCAGCATGCGTGCAGAGAACTGCACCTGCTTATCCGCGGCACTGCATTGTGATATATAACCTGATTTGCTCGACTGGAGAAGGAGGCCTACGGGGGGGCTACAGCTGTCATACTCCAGAGTCGCCGCTAGCGCCCTCGAAGATTGACTAGCGCTGGGTCTCTGCCATTGCAATGAAACATCTTCCATGAGCGCCCTTGCCTGGACACTATGGAACTGAGCAGTCGAATGCTTAATGGGCTGCAACAGCACCGCAAGCATGGCCGATGCCGCGGGGCATCCAGCTAGGATCCCTGGAATATTGGCAAGGGCGTCTGCAAGCAAACCGGAAGGGTCGGTTCTGCTCGAGGCGATGAAGCTCTGGATAAGCATCCAACCTAGCCTGAATGCGCGGCGGGATCGCATGCGTACTTTGCCAATGGAGCCTTCGGCGTAAGTCGGCGGCGGGAGCTCATGCGAACTTTGCCACTGGGGCCTTCGTTACAGCTCCTTATGGGACCACGAATTGTGTGGTGTGTGTGTGTGTGCCGAAATCAGCGGCGGGGCCGCATGCTACTATTGCCAATGCAGCCTTCGACGGAGCTCTCTATTGGGCCACGGAGTGTGCGAGCGGTGCGCCGAAATGGGCGGCGGGAGCACGTGCGAACGTTGCAATTGGGACCTTCGGCGGAGCTCCCTGTGGGGCCACGAAACGTGAGAGGGGGTTGTCGATCGATCTTTGCCACTGGGGATTTTGCGGGAGCTCCAGATGTGGCCACGCAGCCAATGAGGTAAGTTCCGAACTAGGCGGTAGGAGCGCATGCCACCTTTGCCATTGGGTCCTTCGGCGGAGCTCCTTTTGGGGCCAGGAAGCGTTGGAGAGGTCTGGCTCGGGAGGGTCTGAGATGATGATGACGATGATGATGACGATGATGATGATGATGATGATGATTATTGCACAGATGATGCTGGTGACGATGACGATGATGATGCTGATGATGATGCTGATGATGATGGTGAAGATGATGATGCTGATTATGGCGATGATGCTGATGATGATGGTGATGAAGAAGCTGATGCTGCTGATGATGGTGATGATGCTGCTGATGATGATCACGATGATGACGATGATGATGATGATGCCGATGCCGACGATGCTGATGGTGCATATGGTGCTACTGAAGGAAATGATGATGATGATGCTGATGACGATGATGATGCTGCTGCTGATGATGATGATGCTGATGATGATGGTGATGATGATGATGATGGTGATGCTGATGATGATGATGCTGATGATGATGATGATGATGATGATGATGATGATTATGATGATGCTGCTGCTGCTGCTGATGATGATGATGATGATGATGATGATGATGATAGTGGTAACTGTTGTCATGGTTATGTGGATGATGACGACGAGTACATGCAAAGATACGGGCCGTGGATGGGATACGGGAAGAGGAAAGAAAACGAGGACGGGATGGACGACAGATAGTGCGGCGTGGTTGGTTCAGAACCACGGTCCACCACCACAGGATGGTTGCTGAAAAAGCGAGGGGTACGGGGAAGAGGGCGAAGGATATTGAGAAGTGGATGAGGAGGAGGAGGAGGAGGAGGAGGAGGAGGAGCAAGAGGAGGAGGAGGGGGAGGAGGAGGAGGACCAGTGCTGATCATTAAGAGAACGACTAGGCAGGATGAGGAGGAGGAGGAGGAGAAGTGGCAGTGAAGGGTGCAGTTTTGGAGGGAGGAGGCATGAGGAGGTAGGCGTTGGATGACACTGATGAGGGATTGGTCGCCAGGTGAAGAGGAGGGAGAGGACGAGGAGGAGAAGGAGGAGACGGAAGAGGAGAACACGGTTAACCATGAATGGAGCGAGGGAATGCGGATGAACCTTATGCTTATTTGTGGACTCGGAGATGCCTGGTAAGGCGGGAGGTTGGTGATGACGAGGATGGGGAGAGGGATCAGTGAGGCAGGGAGGGAGAGAAAAGAGAGACGGAGAAGGACGAGGAGGTGCGCCGGGAAGGATGGATAAGGGTGCCGATGCCTCGTTTGTGGGCGCCTCCCGCCGAGGCGCGCTGCTTCTACAGCAAGAACTGGCAGTGCCGCGTCGCGGCGCTCACGTATCCCAGGGGGGCTGGCGCCCGAGCCGCCTCGTGCACTCGAGCTTTGGGTGGCCTCCGCGCCTGCCCACCTTCCCGTGTCCCTCTTCTTCTTCTTCTTCCTCCTCCGCCTGGGCACCCGTGGTCGGGGGACCTGGGCTCGCCGCTGGAGGCGCAGGTCCCCCGTGCTCGTGCGTGCGCGCGGGCGGGCCGGGGCGGGCAGGTTCGACTGGCCGCTTCTGGGGCGCGGGCCTCATCTCCACCCCCCTTCCCTCTGTCCTGCTCGGCCCTTTACAATTACCCAGTTCGCATACTGGTCTCATCTCTCTCCTCCGGCTGCGTCTTGACAGGGTCCCGTCCTCTGCGTGTTTTTTTGTGCACCGGGTGTCATAAGGTGTGCTTGAATTCCGTGTTTGTTGTGCCAGTCGGAACGTATCTGGTGTTTCAGATTGGTGTCCCCGCTGTAACATGCTTCCAACTTTTGGCGTAGCCCGAATCTATTTCTCGCGAGGTAAACTGATTGAACTGATCTGACTGGTCGCACCCGTTACGCAACGATTTTATTCTCGGCCGCCAGGGGCGCAAACTATGGCGCAACCGACAGGTGACGGTTCGATTCTCGGCCGCCGAGCGCGCAACTTGTGGCGCAACCGATAGGAGACGGTTTTATTCTCGGCCAACGTGGGCGCAACCTATGGCGCAACCGATTTACGGGATGGTTCGATTCTCGGTCGCCGAGGGCGCAACCTATGGCGCAACCGATACGAGATGGTTCGATTCTCGGTCGCCGAGGGCGCAACCTATGTATGGTGCAACCGATAGGAGGCGGTTTCATTCTCGGCCGCCGAGGGCGCAACCTATGGCGCAACCGATAGGAGACGGTTCGATTCTCGGCCGCCGAGGGCGCAACCTATGACGCAACCGATAGGATACGGTTTGATTCTCGGCCGCCGAGGGCGCAACCGATGGCGCAACCGATAGGAGACGTTGTTATTCTCCGCCGAGGGTGCAACCTATGGCGCAACCGATAGGAGACGGTTTCATTCTCGGCCGCCGAGGGCGCAACCTATAGCGCAACCGATAGGATACGGTTTGATTCTCGGCCGCCGAGGGCGCAACCGATGGCGCAACCGATAGGAGGCGTTTTTTTTTCGGCCGCCGAGGGCGCAACCTATGGCGCAACCGATAGGAGACGGTTCGAGTCTCGGCCGCCGAGGGCGCAACCTATGGCGCAACCGATCGGAGACGGTTTTATTCTCGGCAGCCGAGGGTGCAACCTATGGCGCAACCTAGGTGCCAGGAAAAGGAGGATGAGCAGGAGGAGGAAGAGGAGAGTCGAGGACGAAATCTTAGAAGAGGGCGACGAGGAGGAGCTGGAGCAGGAGGAAGACGAGTTGGATGAGGAGGACGAGGAGGAGGACGACGATGACGATCAGGATGGGTAGGAGGACGGGTAATGTGGGCATTCGAATGCGTGAGCATTCGAATGCGTGCGGGGCTACGCCCGATTTATGCTCGCCGTTTGGGCTGGCGGTGGGGCCCAAGCGGCGAGCTGTCTTGTGATTTTGGGGTTGGTGCTTTGCTCCCATCGTTGACACTGGGACTCTAGCCTCAGCGCGAGCCATGTTCCTGGATCCGAGTCCTTTCGCATCGTTGTCTCCTCCTTCCCCTGGTCCTCCTGTCTCTCCCGCTCCTCCCACTCCTGCTGGTGCTGGTCTTTCTCGACTTCCGTCCTTCACCATCCTCCTTGCCCATTCTCGAGCTCATACGCCACATCTTCCTGCTCCAATGGTCACAGCTCCCCTTTTCTGATTGCGGACAACACGATAGTGTCCTGTGGGGGACTCTGAGTAGTCCACGATGACACTTATCGGCGGATGGCGGGGTAGGTTGTCGATGCAATGTGTCTGGCTGTCTGGGGACCCAGCAGGCCCCCCGAACGGCGAAAGTTAGCAAGACCGTGTGTCGTGCCCATCTCATTCTTTGTCCCGTCCTCTTGTCCAGAACGGAGGAGGAGGCGAGGAATGATAACGGGGAGGAGAGTTTTTGTCAAAGGTACTTGCTTTCGGGAAAAGCGCTTCTGAGGAAACGACCTCGGGGACTCTTCCGTGCGTCTGAACGTGGGTGCAAGTACCATGCCAGCCCCCCATGGTTTGTGAATATCGCCACCCCCGCGCTGCTGATGGTGCGTGATGTTATGATAGCGCAGGCACCATGTCAGCTTACCATGGTCGGGGATTCGCGCCGCCCCCACGTTGCCGACGGCAGCGAATATCCCACCCCTCATCCCCTTGATACCAGCTTCAATCCACCTCCCCTCGTAGAGGGCTGGTGCGGACCATCTTTGGCCGCCCAGCGGCCTGCAGACTGCCCAGGCATTCCCTTGGAGGCATTCTAAGTTGCCCCCCCCCATCCCAGCGTGCGCGCGTGTGTCGTTTCAGGCCCCATGAGTTTGCCCAGAAGAGCGAGGGAGGAGGAGGAGGAGGAGGAGGAGGAGGAGGAAGAAGTGAGGAGGAGGAGGAGGAGGAGGAGGAGGAGGAGGAGGAGGAGGAGGAGGAGGAGGAGGAGGAGGAGGAGGAGGAAGTGAGGAGGAGGAGGAAGTGAGGAGGAGGATGAGGAGGAGGAGGAGGAGGAGGAGGAGGAGAAGAATGAGGAGGCCTGGGGTCAGTACTCACACCAATCGTCCCCTCTTGGGGGCCCGCGGACCTCGCGGCCAGCATCGCGCAGCGCCTCGAGGGCGCCACCGAGCCCGGCCAGGCGCCAGGCGCGGCGGGCGACCTCTTCGGCGGAGCGCTGCGGGCGGCACCCTCAGCTCAGGGGCCACGTTCGGTGGAGCCTCAGGTGGGCATACATCGACCCCCGATCGCCCATTCGTCGCCGATAGTGATGGGCCTGTTTTCCACCACCACCACCACCACCATAAGTTGGAGGGGGAGGGGGTCCTCCTCCTCCTCCTCCTCCTCCTCCTTATCCCCTTCCGCCTCCTCCTTCTCCCCCTCCTTCTCCCCCTCCGCCTCCTCCTCCTCCGCCTTCTTCTTCCTCCTCCTCCTCCTCCTCCTCCTCCTCCTCCTCCTTCTCCTCATGCATCGACCCCCGATCGCCCATTCATCGCCGATCGTGACCCGATAGCCTGCACTTCTCCCAGGAGTGTGCGGATTCGCCATCGGGGGCCCGTCGCCGATCTATCGGCGAGTTGTCGCCGAGTTCGGGTCGATGTTTCCCCCCTGGGCCGGTGCCCCTCTTAACGTTCCCCCTGCATCAGCCTCCGCAGGCCGCGCGGTCGGCGGCCACCGATCGTCCGTCGTGGATCGTCGTGGTTGTCGTCGTCGTCTTCGACGTCGTCGTCGTCGTCGTCGCCGTCGTCGTCAATGTCGTCAACGTCGTCGTCATGGGTCGTCGTCGTCGTCGTCGTCGTCGTCGTCGTCGTCGTCGTCGTCGTCGTCGTCGTCATGGGTCGTCGTCGTCGTCGTCATCGTCGTCGTCATCGTCGTCGTCGTCGTCGTCGTCGTCGTCGTTGTCATTCGTCCTCCCCGCTGTGCCCCGCCCGCGCCCTTGCGCCGCAGAACCCTTTCTTTCGTTGTCGTTCGTCCTCCCCCTGCTTCCCTGGCCTCGTCCGTTCTGGACCGCTGGGCCGCGTAGCCCGTCCTTGGCTGGGCCGCCTCCCTTCTGGGCCGCGGAGCCCACTCGTGGTTCCGCCCCGCCCCTTCTGCCCATCCCTCTGGGGCGCGGAACCTAGTATTTTCGTCGTCGTTCGTCCTCCCCTTCTGGGCCTCCCTGGCCTCGCCCGTTCTGGGCCGTTGGGTCGCGGAGCCTGCCCTTTGCTGGGCCACCTCCCTCGTCCGCCGCGGAGCTCGCCCCAGGCTCCGCCCCCCTCCCCCGCCTGCCCCCCCCTCTGGGCCGCGGGGCCCCCCTGGCCTCCGCCCTTCTGGGCCGCGGAGCCCGTCCCTGGGCCCCGCCCCCGCCCTTGGGCCGCAGAACCGTTGATATTTTCGTTGTCGCTCGTTCTCTCCCCCTGGGCCCCCTGGGCCTCTACTTCTCTGGGCAGCGGGGCCCACCCTGGTCGAATTGCCCCCTGGCCCCTGGGGTTCTCTGGGCCGCCCCCCTTTTTGGGCCGCGAAGCCCACACCTGCCCCCCCCCAGGGCCCGCCACCCCCTGGGCCGCGGAACTTTCTCTTTTGTTGTCGTCAGTCCTCCCCTCTGGGGCTCCCTGACTTCTTCCCTTCTTCGGGTAGGAGATCGAGAACAGAACTGATGTAGCACAGATCTGCTGCTTGGTTCAATGTAGCACAATCGATATATATATATATATATATATATATATGTTGTTGATCTGCGGACATGCTGGATGTGCTTGTAGATTCGGCGAACTAGTCCATGTGGGGCACGCCAATTCTACAATCGATCTCCGACTCGACCTCTAGGTTCGGCCGCGGAGCCCGCTTCTGGCCCCTCTCCGGGCCCCGACCCGCCCCCGCCCCCTGCGCCGCCTCCCTGTTTCCGCTGTCGCTCGTCCTCCCCCCATGGGCCCGCCTGGCCTCTTCCGCTTTGGGCCGCTGGGCCGCGGAACCCGCCCCTGGCCTGGCCGCCTCCCCTGCTCGGCCGCGGCGCCGCCATTGCGCCGCGGACTCCTTCCTGTTCGTTGTCGCTCGTCCTCCCCCCACTGGGGCTTCCTGGCCTCGTCCCTTCAGTGTCGCGGAGCCCGCCCGGCCCAGCTCCCCCCTGGACCCGCCCCCGCCCCTGGGCCGCGGCACTTCATTATATCGTTGTCGTTCGTCCCCCTCCCCTGGGCCCCCCCCCGGCCTCGTCCGTTCTGGGCCGCAGAGCCCACCCTTGGCCACCTTGGGCCCTGCCCCGCCCCTGAGCCGCGGATCTTCAGATTCTCTTCCACAGCTGTGTGCTGCGTGCTCGGAGCCCTTTCTTTTTTGCCGTCGTTCGTTCCGTCGCTCGTGCCCCCCCCCCCCCGGGCCCCCTGCCCGGGCCTCCTCATGATGGTCATGAAGGGCCCCAAGAGCCCCCTACCCCTCCCCACCCAGCCTCGCCTGGCCCTCGTCCTACCTCGTGCAAGAGCCAGGGCACGTGTGCCACTTGTTCATGCGCCGCGCCCTCGGGAATCGCGCTATCGCTGGAGACTTCCTCGCGATTCACGCAGGACTGACGCTTCGGCGGCCCACCCGCTGGACCCCGCCGTCTGGGCCCGCCCACCCGACCCGCCCGTCTGGTTCCGCGGCTTGGTTCCTGCTGTTATCCCCCTCCTGTCAACCTCTCTCGCGCTTCATCCTTCGTTCTCTCGGTTGTCCCTTCCCTTCTCCCTTATTTTGTTTAGGGGCTGCGCCAACTACACGTGGCAGGCAAGGAAGATACCTGTACGACCACCCTTCGGGTGATAAGGAGGTTTGGGGGGAAAGAACCAACTGATGGCAATATTGGTGGTCGTGATGAGGACGATGCCGGTGATGCGCCCTGGGGTGGGCGACGACGCGTGATGATGATGATATTGGTCGCGACGAGTGCTGTTGTTTGTCATCCCACCCGGCGGCGAGGCAGGCTCGAGCAGGCGGTGGAAGAGATCATGCGTAAAGCTGATGTGGGCCGCACGACTACGATAGCAATATTCGCCAGTGGCATCCGTTGTGTTTGATCTTCTGTCCTTCTCACCGAGCTCACACGAGATCTCACCATCGATCGAGATCTCATGATCGTTCTCACAACGAATCCCAGTACGATCGTATCACGACGATCTGTCGATTTCATTACAACTGTCACATTCGACCGCTATCGATCTCACAATCGATCTCACAACCGATTTCGCGATCGATCTCACAGCAGATCTCCCAATCGATCTCTCTGTCGATCTGACTATCGAACTCACCATCGATTCCACATTCGGGCTCACATTCGATCTCACAACAGTTCTCACTATCAGTCGCACAATCGATCCTACAGTCGATCTCATGCTCGATCTCACTGTCGATCCCACTGCATCTCTCACAGGCGATCCCACAGTCGATCTCGCAACAGATCTCACTATCGATGTCACAACGGATCTCACAGTCGATCTCCCAAACGATGGCACTATCGATCTCGCCGCCCTGCTCTGGGACACTGACCCGCGCCGCCCTGCTCCGGGACTCGGCGCAACGACGGGACACCGACGCGCCACCGACGGGACACCCCTGGCCACCGCGCGCCAGGGCGGGAGCGGCGAACAACGGGCCACGGCGGCATCAGTCCTCTCGCGCGTCCACGCAGCTCCGCCTCGCCCTCACGCACGACACGAACACGAAACCGAAACCGATTTCCGGTGGGGGGCTCCCCGTTCCGCGGCGATCTCATCCTTCAACCGTTGATACCCGCAAGGGGGTGTGATCGAAGACGAGGAGGGCGGGTATCGAGGGTTTGGGATCTTCATGCGTTGAACGTCGCGCGATCAGATAAGAACGAGCAGTCTTAAAATGATTGTCATTATTGCTGCTGTTTTCGGGGGACCTTACCGGGTCCCGGGCCCGTCAAATTTTGGACGTGACAGTTGATCCATCCCTAGTCGTGTCCGCGTCAAAAACTCATCGGGATGGCAAACCGGTCCTAGGGAAGGGGTCGAGACTTCTGGTGGCCCACGCTGCGTCGATGGCCTGGGCATCGTCGTCGGTGGCGGCGCTGGCCTAGGCATCGATGACGTCGGTGGGCAACGAAAGTCAGGACGTCGATGGACAAGGCATCGAGGACTTCCCTGGTGTGAGATCACGCCTCGAGGTAGTCGTCGCCGCATGTGCCGCCGTGGCGGGCGCGATCGGACCGCGGAGTTTTCGGTCGACAGGAGTCGCGCCTGCGTTGCGGGAACCTGTTCTTCGCGTTGCGAAAAATATAAATCGGGAAACCCCAACGGTGCGGTGACCACACCACGTGGTGGGTCAGTGGGGATTCGGGACGAAACCGTGCGGTGACGGACCGTGCGGCGGTGAGGCCTTTGGAGATGCCGAGGTCACCGCACGGTCTGTCACCGCACCGTCTAGGGTTTCCCCTAAATTCGGGAGGGGACACACACACACACAGTCACAGTTAATCGTCGGTTCCCAGGAACAAATTGGGAAAAGATGGGAAGTGGGGGGAGACGCAAACCCAGAGAATACAGGAAAAGATTGGGGATCTTGGGAGTGGTGTCTACTGATTCGTGTGTGCCTGGGCCCCTTCAAACACAGGGACGGACGTTTTTTCTTGATGCTGTCTCTCGGGGGGGGGGGGGAGGCGGGCCGTTGCCGGGCCCCGACCGTCCAAAGAGCGTCTCGCGGGAGGGAACGCCGGGCCCTCTGGGAAGGGGATCGGGGCCTCCGTAGGGCCCGCGCTGCGAAGAAGAAGAAGCCGGGATCCCAGACCCCCTCGCGATGTGACGCGTGTCGCGGCGGGAGGGGGCCCGGACCGGGCCTCGGGACGCGGGGCCGTCCACAAGACCGACTCGGGATGAGAAAAGCCGGTCCCGGGGGCGGGGTCCAGACCTCTGGGGGTCGAGGTTGTGAGCAGACTCACGGCGTCGGGGGTCTGCGGACGTCAGTGGCGGGGGGCCGCGCGATGGATCGCGCCTCGAGGCAGTACGCGCCGCGCGCCTCTGCGGCGTGGCGCGATCGGGCCGCGCAGTGCCAGGTCGACCGGAGGCGCTCCTCTTGGCGCGACGGGCTCGGCGGCGTCGCCCCGGCCACTGGCCGCCGTGCATGGCGAGGGGCTCGGAGGGGAGCGGGTTCTGAGGTTTTCCGCCGTTGTCGGGCGCCTCCCGGGGCCCTCCCCTGGGCCTTTGGGCAGTCAGGTTAAACGGCTCCGGCGGGGTCCAACGGACCCGCTTCCCTCCGGAAGCGCTTCTTAATTTGCGTGCTACCTTCAACCCGCGCAGGAAGGATGGGCATCCTTCCCAAGGGTACCCTTGCATCCCTGCCCCTTCGGCCCCTCCTTGGCCACCTTCGCTGGCCGTGCCCCGCCCGAAAAGCCTCGAGATGACCGTCCGAGGCCCGTGCATCCTTGCCGCGCATCCTTCTGGCACGGGCCGCCTGTATGTGCCGAGGCGGTGGTCGAGGGCCTCGACGACCAGAACGTGCGGGTCTACGCCGAGGCCGCCGCGGGGCGGTCTCGCCCCTCCCCCCGGGAGTCGCGGCTCGAGGGCTCGGAGCGTCTTGTTGGCTTCCCCTCTCTCGCGACCTCCGGGGGGCTGGGTGCCTCCGCGCGTGGGCTGCGCGGGGGGACCTCGGGGGGCTTCGGCGCGGCCGCCGCTGCCGTGGTCCGCGCCAGCCCCGCCATCTTCGAGCGCCGCCTAGCCCCAACATTCATTGCGACGGCCAGTCGAGTCAAATCCAATCCACACACACACACACCCGTCTCTCCCACCTACGTAGGAGGAGGGAGGAGGAGGAAGAATAGGAGGATGACCAGTGCAAACCCAAGACGCATCAATGATAAGAGGTCCCCCAACTCAATTGTTCTTGATGCGGGAATTGCCCACCTGTTGGACCACAACCCTTTGGGAATCCTCGGTTTTCAGCGCCACGAATCAGCATGGTTGCTACGTTCTGTCAGTCCGGGACTTCAGCACAGCGAATCAACGCGAGCGATGCGTCCCGACATGATTAAATCGTTCCAGAACACTGCGACTGGGACTTCAGCCATGCGAACCCTTGAAACGATTGTATATGTTTAAGTCGAATGCGCGCGGCGCCTTGAGGAGAGCCACATTTTGAAAAGGAACCAATTTCCAGCCGTGAGGCTGTTCCACACTTGTAAAACGAGTGTTCGCGGCGCTAACGAAGCGACCGCCCTCCATCATCGAAACTTATGCAAGCTGTTACTGTAAGGCACATCTGCGCGGCGCTAGAACGACAGCCACATGGTGAAAGCAGTCCGCTCCCCATCAGTGAAGGTGTTGCGCCTTTTCAGGACGAATGTGCGCGGCGCTGATGCGACAGCCACACATTGGAGACGACCCGCCCTCGAGTTGTTGTAACATTTCAAGCTCAAGGATCCGAGGTAGTGAGGACGTCTCAGGCGAACGCCGGGCTCGCCGTACCGACACTTCTTGGGGGTGCGACAGGGAGGAGTTTTTTTTGTATATCAGGGGCGTGGGGTGGAGGAGGACCCGGAAAGGGAGGAGGAGTAGAGGGAGGAGGAGGAGGGGGGAGAGACCAGGAGGAGGAACGGAAGGAGGAGGAGGTGGACGAGTAGGAACAGGAGGAAGACCGAGAACTGATGCTACGGGGCGATTGGAGTTGTTTTGCCTCCCACCCCCCCATCTCCACTCCTCTGCGCGTTGTCGTGCTCCTTGCCCTCATCCCTCTGTGCTGTTGCTCCTTTTCATCATCGTGCCCTCCTCCTCCGCCTGCCAGCGCCCATGTTGCCCCCTCCTTCTTCTCCTCCTCCTCCTCCTCCTCCTCCTCCTCCTCTTCCTCCTCCTCCTCCTCCTCCTTCTCTCCTTCTTCCGCCCCTCTTCAGCTGTGGTCTTGCCGCGCCGAGGAGGGAGAAGGTCATGCTGAGGAGAGGATCGAGGTCCCATGTTACTGAGCGTTTGGAGCTTCTGTCCCCCCCCCTCTCCACTCCTCTCTCTACGCGGTGACTGAGCCCTCGCCCTCATCCCACCTCTGCTGCTGCTGCTGCTGCTCCTCCTCCTCCTCCTCCTCAACATCATCATCATCATTATCATCATCATCATCAGCATCAGCATCAGCATCAGCATCATCAGCATCAGCATCAGCATCAGCATCAGCATCAGCATCATCATCATCATCATCATCATCATCATCATCATCATCATCATCATCATCATCATCATCATCATCATCATCAACAGCATCAGCATCATCATCATCTCGCCCCCCTCCTCCTCCTTCTCCTCCTCCTCCTCCTCCTCCTCCTCCTCCTCCTCCTCCTCCTCCTCCTATCCTTATTCCTTATTAGAATATACTCCTACTCCCCCCTCAGGCCGGCAGATAGCGGGCGCATCCGGGTGGTCCCATCCTAACCTGTAAAAAACAATACAAAATCAACATTTTTCTTATTTTTTCCTCTCGACATGGACGTCCTGTCGTCCACGGCGATAATCCATTGCAAAAAATACCACAAAGAGCACACGCGCGCGTTCATGTCAGAATCCTACCGAACACCGTGTGTTTGCAAGCATTTCAACATAAAACATCAAAAACCCAATGCTTTTTCACAAAAATTGTACAAATTTCCCGCCCGGGCTCTCTTGCTGAAATCATAGGAAAACCATAGGAATCTTAAGAATTCGGTCAAATCCAGCGATTTCACGTCATCGCGCGGTGCACTCGCGATGCTCTGTCATGCACCCAGGCCGCGAATCCTGTGCAAAAAATATTACAAAGAGCACACTCGCGCGTTCATGTCAGAATCCTACCGAATACCGTGTTTTGCAAGCATTTCAACATAAAAACATCAAAAACCCAATGCTTTTTCACAAAAATGCTTTGGGGTGTCCTGTCAGACCGTCGGGCTTCCTCCGGCCACCTCTGGCTTCCTGCGGTGTACCGGGCCATTCTCGACTCGTCTGGCAATGCGTGCGCGGCATTCAACACGCGCTCGCCAGTTCCCGTCGGCAACCGCCATCGCGGCCGCATCAGCTGTACCAAACCGGCTGGCCGGTGTGACTTCGGCCCCCAGTTGTGCCAGCTTTGCTTCTTATGTTGTGGGAGGGCGGGTGGGACTGGGCATGCCATGCTTGACTCGCTCGAGCTGGCTAGCTTGACTCCTACTCCTACTCCTACTCCTATCCTTATTCCTTATTAGAATATACTCCTACTCCCCCCTCAGGCCGGCCATTAGGGGCCGCATCCGGGTGGTCCCATCCTAACCTGTAAAAAACAATACAAAATCAACATTTTTCTTATTTTTTCCTCTCGACATGGACGTCCTGTCGTCCACGGCGATAATCCATTGCAAAAAATACCACAAAGAGCACACGCGCGCGTTCATGTCAGAATCCTACCGAACACCGTGTGTTTGCAAGCATTTCAACATAAAAACATCAAAAACCCAATGCTTTTTCACAAAAAATTCTACAAATTTCCTGCCCGGGCTCTCTTGCCGAAATCATAGGAAAACCATAGGAATCTTAAGAATTCGGTCAAATCCAGCGATTTCACGTCATCGCGCGGTGCACTCGCGATGCTCTGTCATGCACCCAGGCCGCGAATCCTGTGCAAAAAAAAACCACGCGGGCGACATGCGCGCGCGTCGCCGCGAGCGCATGCTCAAATCCTTCTAGAGTCGTCGCCGTCATTGGCACCGTCGCATGGACGTCCTGTCGTCCACGTCTCAAAATGCATGGCAGGAATGGGACGCGGCGCACACCCCGCGCCCGCCCATCCAATCCGTCCCATTCTAATCTGCAAAAGACAATACACAGTTTTTGTTACTACTACTACTACTACTACTACTACTACTACTACTACTACTACTACTACTACTACTACTACTACTACTACTACTACTACTACTACTACTACTACTACTACTACTACTACTACTACTACTACTACTAATACTACTAGTACTAGTAGTACTGCAAGTACTTGTCATAGCACTACTTTTTCTGTTACTACTACTACCACTACCACTACCAACACCACTACCACTGGTACTACTACTCCTGCCTCTTGGGGCCTCCTGGGCCCCCTTGGGGTGTCCTGTCAGACCGTCGGGCTTCCTCCGGCCACCTCTGGCTTCCTGCGGTGTACCGGGCCATTCTCGACTCGTCTGGCAATGCGTGCGCGGCATTCAACACGCGCTCGCCAGTTCCCGTCGGCAACCGCCATCGCGGCCGCATCAGCTGTACCAAACCGGCTGGCCGGTGTGACTTCGGCCCCCAGTTGTGCCAGCTTTGCTTCTTATGTTGTGGGAGGGCGGGTGGGACTGGGCATGCCATGCTTGACTCGCTCGAGCTGGCTAGCTTGACTCCTACTCCTACTCCTCATACTCCTCCTACTCCTCCTGCTCCTCCTACTCCTCTCCCCCTCTGCTTCCCCCCGACGCAGAAACTCTGACAGGTGGCCGAAGATGCTGAATTATGGTCTGATTACATCCGCCGGGGCACCCACAGAGCTGAGGAACTCACGAGCATGCAAGACATCCCAGATGTGACTCAGATGCGTCGCATAATTGTTTGGTGCTGGACAGCACGCGAAGCCACCCACCCTCCGAAGAGATGTACGCAGCGCGCACTGTTGCACACACAGCAACAGGGATATCGACTACACAGCGGCCAGCACAAACGTTGGGACGATCATCTGCAACAGTTTTTTCACAAAGTGCATCGACATGGTTGCGAAAGTAGCACACAACGCGAAATCGACGACGCAACCCGACCTCGACGATACCTCCATCGCGACACCAACGACGTGAGAGGGCTTACTGCGGCGACACCCATACGAATTGTCATATCCCCAGGCTGTGGTAGATCTGACAGGGCCGACCCCCGAACCACCAACACCGACCGACGACACCCAAGCACCGACTACCGGCGCACTGCGCCATCAACAGCGCCACACCCAGTACAGACCACCAGCGCCGACATGCGCCGACTCCACCGAACGACGCGGCACCACCAACACACGACGATATCGACTGTAAGGATTCCTCCTGTCCCTCTCCCTTGGCCTACACAATTTCGAGATCTGTCCCGCGTGCATACTGCAACACACGCTAGCACAAAAGCATATCTGGAGGCTCCGTCCTCAGTCTCTTGGTCTCACGCGGCCCTGGCACTCGTCCGGACTGGTAGTTCGTTCGTTCGCTCCTCCCGGCGTCGCCAATTTTGCCCCCCCCCCCCCCCCCTCGTTCCTCCTCCTCCTCCTCCTCCTCCTCCTCCTCCTGCTCCTCCTCCTCCTCCTCCTGCTCCTCCTCCTCCTCCTCTCCTCCTCCTCCTCCCCTCCTCCTCCCCCTCCTCCTCCTCCTCCTCCTCCTCCTCCTCGTCCTTCCCACCCCACACCCCTTCCTCCTCCTCCTCCTCCTCTTCCTCCTTTTCCTCCTCTTCCTTCTGCTCCTCCTCCTCCTCCTCCTCCTCCTCCTCCTCCTCCTCCCAGACTTCCTCCGCCCCCTTTTCAGTCGTGGTCTTCTCGCGCCGAGGAGGGAGGGGCCATGGGATCGGGATGATTGGGAAGGGAGGAGTGGGGGGGGGGGCCGTAGGGAAGAGGGGCCGACTGGTGCATTCTCGCCCTGGCTTCAAGATCAGCGCCGTCCAGATCCGTTGCCAATGACCAAGGCCAGGGCAAGCGAAACAATCACGTGCGAAACAGAGAGGTGCCATCGATGCATCTCTCCTCTCCCCTCCTCTCCCCGCTTCCCTCCCCTCCTGCTCCTCCTCGTCCTCCCGATTCTTCCCTCGTCCCTTGCCTCTCCTCCTCCTCCTCCTCCTCCTCCTCCTCCTCCTTCTCCTCCTCCTCCCCCCTCCTTTCTCGCCCCCCCCCCCCCCCCCTCTCCCCCTTACACCTCCCCCTGCCCCCCCCCCCCCCCCCCCCAAGAGGAAGTCCTCACGCACTCGAGTCTGTGCATGAAAATCACCGTCTTCCCTATGGATGGTAAGTGGATTCCTCTGTGCTGCAGCTGGCCAGGGAGGCATGGAGGGAGGTAGGGATGAGGAGGAGGAGGAGGAGGAGGAGGAGGAGGAGGAAGTGGAGGAGGAGGAGGAAGTGGAGGAGGAGGAGGAAGTGGAGGAAGCTGCGCATGCCCGCTGGCGGTTGGCGGCGAGACAACGGCATCCTCCTGCTGCCCCCCCCCATCCTTCCCCCTGCTGCCTTGGCGCCAGCCTTGCCTTCGACCGCAGGGCTGCACAGGATCCTCGGCTGCTGCTCCCGCTACCCCCGCTGCCCTTTCCCTCTCTGCGTGGCCTTGTCCTGCTGCGCCGCCGCGCGGCGCGTCGCCTCGAGCTCCGTGCGACGCTCCTCCTTTGTCCTCCTCTTCCGCCTCCTCGTCCTCCTCCTCGTCTGCCTCCTCCTCGTCTTCCTCCTCCTCGTTCTCCCCAACCGTCCTCGTCCTCCTCCTCCTCGTCCTTTGTCCTCCCCTTCCGCCTCCTCGTCCTCCGCCTCCTCGGTCTCCTCCTCCTCCTCCTCCTCCTCCTCCTCCTCCTCGTTCGCCTCCTCTACGCGTCATGCTTGCCCCCCCCGTTCTTCCCCCCTCCCGACACCTACGACAGCAGGCCGATCTCTTGACGAGAGCCCAGAGTTTTAACCAGCAGCGGCCTGCCCCTTGCGGGCCTGTCTCTGCGTCTGTTTGTTCGGACGGGGGTTCGACGCTGATTTGGGCACCATGGCGCTCATGGAGCCCTGGGCGTCCTTTCTTCTTCTTCTTCTTCTTCTTATACTTATGAGTGTGTTTATGTTTGTTCTTATGTGGTTTCTTGGTCTTCCTCTTATTAGTCTTATCCGTAAGGGCTTCGCCCCATGCCGCTGGCTCCCTGTCTCGAATAATTGGAGATGCAAACGCGAACTCATGAGGTCTGGGCGCCGCCGTGAAGCTGTGTCGGGACCTGTTTGTTTTTTCGACCCTGACCCCGCCGATCTGCGTGAGGGGTGCCACCGAAATTCAGGAATGTTGCAAATGCTATTGTTTTTTATTGACCCTGCACTGCAGATCTGCGTAATGGGTGCCGCCGAATTTCAGAATTTCAAATGTGTGGCACATCTCCTTGACTTTGGACCCTGGCCCCGCCGATGTGCGTGAGGGGTGCCACCGAATTTCAGAAATGTGGCAAATCCCTTGTGTTGTTTGGACCCTGGCCCTTCCGATTTGCGTGAGGGGTGCCACCTAATTTAAACCAAATCACACGGCCCTTGTTTTTGTTGGATCCTGACCCAGCCGATCTGCGTGAGGGGTGCCGCCGAAGTTCAGAAATGTGGTGCATCCCCTGTGTTTTTGGACCCTGACCCCGCCGATCTGCGTGAGGGGTGCCACCGAATTTGAGAAATGTGATGCGTCCCTTGTGTTTTTGGACCCTGACCCCGCCGATCTGTGTGAGGGGCCGCCGAACTTCAGAAATGTGGTGCATTTCCTGTGTTTTTGGACCCTGACCCCGCCGATCTGCGTGAGGGGTGCCACCGAATTTGAGACATATTGCAAATCCCTTGTGTGTTTAGACCCTGACCCCGCCAATTTGCATGAGGGGTGCCGCCTAACTTCAGAAATGTGGCGCATCCCCTGTGTTTTTGGACCCTGACCCAGCCGATTTGCATGAGGGGTGCCGCCGAACTTCAGAAATGTGGCACATCCCCTGTGTTTTTGGACCCTGACCCCGCCGATCTGCGTGAGGGGTCCCACCGAATTTGAGAAATGTTGTAGATCGTTTGTGTTTTTGGACCCTGACCCCGCCAATTTGCATGAGGGGTGCCGCCGAACTTCAGAAATGTGGTGCATCCACTGTGTTTTTGAACCCTGACCCCGCCGATCTGCGTGAGGGGTGCCATTGAATTTCAGGTATGTGGCAAATCCCATGTGTTTTTTAACCGTGACCCCGCCGATCTGCGTGATGGGTACTACTGAAGTTCAAACATGTGGCACATCCCTTGTGTTTTTGGATCTGCGTGAGGGTGTCAATTTTTACCCCCCCAGAAATTCTGAGAACCCTCCCAGGGCGTGGTAGTTCTGCTGGTTTGGGCTCCCCCCCCCTCGCGCGTTCATCAACAAGGATCAGTAAGCAGCAAGAAGCGGAACTGCAAGAGTGGAAACTGGAAGCTGCAACTAGTGCAGGGAGCAGCACATTCCCGGCCTACAGCCTGGTGGCCCCGCAAGGGGGCCGGCGGATTTTTGTTTCCATATTCTTGATGATCCTCTTCCTCCCCCTCCTGCAGCAGCCCCTCCTTTGGCTCCCGCGGTGTGCTCCCAACCTCTCCCGCGATACCTCGTGCCCGTGCGTGCATCCTGCCCTTCTCGCGGCGCGCGGGCGCGTGTCTCTGCCGGCGTGCCCCCCCGCGGACGTGCGAGGACGTTTCGACCCGTTTCGCTTCGCAGTCGCCAGGGAAGGAACAAACCGCCGGGACCCGAGAAGTGGCGTTTGCTAAACAGCCCTGGGTGTTTACTAAACAGCCCTGCGTTTGCTAAACGGCTTCGCGTGCTGGGGTGATTATCATGAGGGTGGAGTTTCTGCCCTCTTAATTCGGGAGTCGGGGCAGGCGTTTTGGGGAACGTGCGAGTTTCGGCCAGTTTCGGGGCGCTCGAAGAAGGGCCTCGCATTCGAGGTATCGAAGAAGTTGTCGTTTCTTCCTCGGCAGGCGTTTCTGGGGAACATGCGAGTTTCGGCCAGATTTGGGGCGCTCAAGAAAGGGCCTCGCCACTTGAGAATTCGGAAAAGTTGCCGTCGTTTCCTCGGCGAAAGGCGGCGGAAGGCCCGCGGAAGGCCCGCGGAAGTAAAACGAGGGCGGCTGGAAGGATGGTGGAAGGCCGTTGGGATCAGACACGTGTTCCCGACGAGGTGGTAACTATTTGGTGGTCCAGGGTTTCTGGGACCCGCTATAACACGGGGCCCCAGAGAGGCCAACACAAACCCTAGCGCTCACCGCTCTCGCTCTGCAGCGCCGCCAGCGCCGCGCATCCATCTCCGCGCGCACGTGCATGCCGCTTGGCAGTGCGCGACCACAGGCCTGCGCGCAAGCCTGCGCAAGCCTACCCGGCCGCGAGGCCTGCATGGCCACCACCGCTATCGTGCCGGCGTTCACCAGCATCGTGGACGGGCGTCTGCTGGTGCCAGCGGCTGAGGGGGGGTATTGCCCTCCCTGCTACTTTCCTCTTCCCCGCCTTCCCGTGGTCATCCTGCTCCTCCCGCTTCTCCCACTCTTGCTCCTGCCACTGCTATTCCTCCTGTCCTCCTGCGTCCCTCCTCCTGCTCATCCTCCTACTCATCCGCCACCTCCTCCTCCACTGTACGCAGCTCCCCCTTTTTTGGGACAAAGTGGTCCTCTTGGGGGTTCGAAACCCGCTATGACACTCGTCGGCGGTTATAGCACAAAACAGCGCAATGGGAAGAGATGGGTGGGAGGGGTAATTAGGATGTCAGATCTGGCGCGAGCGCGCCCACCTTGCCTTGCTCCTTTCCCCTCTCCTCTCTTCCTCCTCCCTCCTCCCCCTCCTCCCTGCAAGGCCATCGCCGGCGCAAGGGGATGTCGGGCGCAGGGGCGCAGGTGCCAGCGCACCTGCGAATTCTCTTGCCGGCCCGTCACGAGTGCAGCCTGGTCTTGTCACAGCTCATGTGCTCCCGCTCGGGCACAGCCCGCGCCCCCAAGCAGCAGAGCCTCGCCAACAGAGCTGGACGGCGCTATACTATGCACAGAACCAGCAGACTGAAGCTGAAGAGTACTTCAAGACGTGTCGCACTCGAGTGGAGAGTATTCAAGGCGAGCTTGCGCACGCGGAAGCATTGCTAGACCACTATAGGGACTTCGAGGACATGGGGGAAGAAGACCGCACGCAACCCGATACACGTGCCCATCCCGCACGCGCTTTGCGCCCCAGAGCCCCAGAATACATGGATGAGGACGGTGAGGATGAGTTTGATGAAGCGTCTCTCACAGTTGAAGGCCCTTCGGGCTGCAGCGAGTCTGGCGCGCGGAGCATGGCAGACCTGAGGGTACTGTCTCCCGCCGCCCACCTGTACACCGCCTAGAGCTACACCGTTCCCTGCGGGCTCAGCGGGTACGGGATGCGAGCTCACCGCGCTGGGGCTGCTTGCGCCCATGTAACATACACAGTCAGAACTACTTTCGCAGATATTGGATTTTCAGAACGCCATGGCCAACATTCGCACAGGCAGATCACGGAGGTAAGCCACAACCGCGAGGAGGACAATTATCAGCTGCAGAAGCAGATCTTGGAAGTCAAAAGAGAACCTGGCACACGAGGAACACCATCTGAGGTACGAGCAGCAGGACGTAGCTGCTTGGAGGCCGCCGGCTTGCAGGGCGCCTCTCCAGCGGCCGCCAGGCCAGCCCGTTCGGCATCTCAGCGGCGCCAGCCTGGCCAGGCTGCTGCCGAGCAGACGAGGAGCAGCCTGGACCAAGCTGCTGACCCCAGCATGCACGACCTGACGAAGCAGCAGTCAACCTCACAGCTGGGGACACTGATGACGATGATCAACGCGTCAGTGCCCGCTGAGCTCCGGCAAAAGTCCGACGCCTTCAGCAGCTGCACGGCCACTTCTCCCACTGATGGCCAGCCGCTTGTTCGCGCGGCATCTTGCGCGCCAGCACCGACGTGACAACGCCGAAGAGCTGTGAGTCACGGAATTTGTCCATGCCGCCTCAGGTCCATGGCTTTCCCCCTCTCCTCAATGGCCCATGCCGCCTCCGATTCCGCAGGGGGCCGACCAATCTGCGAACGTGGGTTGCTTGCGAACGTGGTGCCAGGACACTCCTCTCGGCCTCAGGATTCAATCGGGCATGTCCCTCCAGAAACGGTTCTAACAAATACACAGTATGGGGACGATGCTCCGAGCATTTCTGCCTATGTTCGTACATGTTTTGACTTCTTCCCCTTTTTCCGCTCAAAGCCCGCCGGTAGGGGGCCCTGCCCGACCGAACCTCAGGACGACCCCGCGCGGGGCCCCCGAGGCGCCGAGAGCGCGCGCCCCTGCCTTGGGGGCCCCGCGGGCCCCGCGCGGGAGCTCTCTTGGAGTGCCACTGGCCGGCGCAGCCAGCTCGGGGCAGTCTGTGGTGGGGGTCCATCTTCTCGGCGCTGTGTCCACACAATGCAACAATTGCCTGGCATCGCTCGGACGTGTGTATTTTTCCTTCGGCGAGGACCATCGAGGAGCATTCATTTGGCGAAAAAACCACGCACAAAACCTAAAAAGACACAGGGAATGGACGTCCGAGCGATGGCCAGTTGACGATCTCAAGAGTGGGATGTATGTGGTAGCTTGTTTTGCAGGCGCTCTGTGGTGAGCTTTCGCCGGGGCCTCGACGGCTCGTCAGACGGCCTGAACAAAAACAGCTATGGCACGGCCCTCCATCTTGCCAGCACGCGCGCGCAGGACCCAGGAGGGAAAGAAACGCACAGACACAATTGATTGTCGACTCCCAGGAAGAATATGGGAAAGTATGGGAAGTGGGGGGGAAGACGAGCACCCAGAAAATATGGGAAAATGTTGGGAATCCTGTTATTCGTGTCTATTTATTTGTGTCGTGGCCCCTTCAAGGACCCAGTCCCTACGATCCCGTGGCTACTCCTGGCCATCTGCAAATCTTAACGGATGCCGCGGCCGGTGGGTGCAAGCACAGTGATGAGGTATGTGCCCCAGCACGTGCTTTCTGTGTGTGTGGTTATTCCAGCACTGGGGATTTCTCTGATTGGCTACATGGCTGGCCTCTCGAGGAATGGTTAGCCACGGATCCGCCCGCGCCGCTCGGAGCCTATCTGGAGGCCGCCATGTGGGCCGCGGCTTGGATCATGCAGCCGCCGCGCTTGCGAAAGTGCCCGGACAGTTATCTCTCGGACAAGATGGATATGCCGCGTATACACGAAGGTGGGTATGCGCATGGAGCGCTACGTTCAGCTAAGCAATTCCCAGTCAGCCTCTCGTTA
Source organism: Prorocentrum cordatum (assembly GCA_963575745.1). Lineage (NCBI taxonomy): Eukaryota > Dinophyceae > Prorocentrales > Prorocentraceae > Prorocentrum > Prorocentrum cordatum. Next base: position 127,729 of record CAUYUJ010018297.1, on the reverse strand, counting down.
TGGGCACGCGCGTGTGTGTTGTGCGGTGGCTTCCCAGAGCGCACATGGGCATGCCGCACACCATTGGAGCGAATGCGTAGACACACTGCCCAGACTTTACGCTATGCAAGTGTTTATGTTTTTTTGCGCCCCAATGACTACCCATTTCGGGTCCATGCGGGCCCGTCGACACGGGAAGACGAATGGTATGTGACGGCGTGCTTCCTCCTCTTCCTCCTTCTCCTCTTCC
>CAUYUJ010018297.1:2500-122500 GCA_963575745.1 Prorocentrum cordatum | reverse complement strand
GAGCAATCGGGGCGCTCTCAGGCCGCGCCGCATCCTGGACGCATCGGCGATACGGCACGACCCGCCATACAGGCTTCGCCGACGCACCGTCGACGTTCCGGCGATGCGGCGCGATCGTGATCCGTCATCCAGACTTCGCCGACGCCCCGGCGATGCGGCACGACCCGTGATCCCGACATCATCGACGCACCGCCGACGCAGCGGCGACGCGGCACGATTTTTCATTTTAGGTCTTCGACCATTGACCTCTTCTTGAGCGCAGCCGCCCACCTTTCGCGCTCCAGATCGCCGGAATTCGCCGAGTCCAGGATCTCGTGCTGTCCAGCACAGGCTCAAAAGACGAGGGCCGCCAGATGCTCCAGAAATCGAGGGACGTATCCTGAGCCAATTTCCTCAGGACTTCGTTCTCGTCCTGTGCAAAGCCAGTCCTGGGGGATGCGGGTCTGAAAACCTCCGTGGTCCACGCTGTGAAAAGGTCACCGCGGAGATCCGGGCCGCCCCCGCTGAGGTGAGGACCCAGACCACGCAGGCCCTCTTCCGGCTGCTGCGGCCGCCGGTGGGCGAGTTGCTGAGCCCGGGGGCGGTGGCGGTCCTCATCCTGAGGCTCAGGGGCAGCGTCGGGGGGGATGGGCTCAGGGGGGCACGCAATGACCGCCAGTCGCACTTTGATCGCCGATACGGCCTGTCTAGGGGCTCGATCGCTCACCACGGGAATCTTTGGGAATCTTAGGTGATACCTGGGAATCCTATGGGAGTCCTTGGGAATCCTATGGGAATCCTAGGGGATCCTAAGGGAATCCTAGGGGATCCCATGGGAATCCTATGGGATTCTATGGAATCCCTGGGAATCCTAGGGAATCCTAGGGAATCCTAGGCAATCCAATGGGAATCGTAAGGAGTCCTATGGGCCCAGGACCGTGTGGATTCGCCATCGGGGGCCTACCGCCGACATGTCTGCGCTGTGTCGCCGACTCCGGGCCAGCGCTTCCGGCTCCTGAACCCCTCCCAGCGCTCCCCCTCGTGAGGCACCTCGCCCCTGGCAAGCACGAGGACGAGGCGGCGTCGCCGCCGCGGGCGCCGTCTGGCAAGGGCGCCACCGTCGCGTGGCTCTGCCGCCTCGCCGCGCTGCGCGACCTGGTGAAGGAGTGCGGCGGCGCGGAGAAGTGGGTGGCGCGAGGGGAGGGGCCTTCGAAGAGAAGGCGGGGTGCTTTTTGGAAGGTGGGGGCCTTCGTGGAAGCTGAGAAGGCCCGATCCCGCCTTCTATCAGGAGGGGAAAAACACAAAGACGCAACTCAAGAGGGGAAAATATGGGACGGGGGGGGGAAGACAAAACGTAGAAACTATTGAACATGTGGGGAATCCTGGGATTGGCGTCTATCTATTTGTGTGTCCCAGGGCCCCTTCATTCTAAGAAGCCTTCCAAGAAGGCCCTCGCCTCCTAAGAGAAGCACCCCGCCCCCTTCGAGGGCCGCCCGCCCCCCCCGCGCCACCCCCTTGGTGCGCGCCGCCGAGGAGTACCCGCAGGCCTCCCTCATGCAGCCTGGCTCCACGCACCCGGGCGAGTGGCTCCGGCTCCAGGCCGGGCTGGGGCACAGCGACCCGACGGTGCTCGGAGGAGGAAAGGGTACACGCCCGTCGTCGGGAGCAGGTGCGGCAGGTTGGTGTCGCGTCGACCAGCGGCGACCCCGCCAGCGGCGTTCAACTTTGAAGGCTGCGGGCGACCCAGAATCGTTCGAGGTGGAACGATTTGGACGTTTCGGAAACGGCCGATCGTTCAATGTTGACCGATCCCCGCGGTGTCAGCCGAAGTCGGCACGACACGAACCTGATGTATTTCTGGATTCACAGATCCCGATCTACTTCAAGCGCCTCCCTATTTCAATTATCGATTTGCTTTCGTTGTGTTTATTCTCTGGGAGGGCCTGGACCAAATCTGCTTGATCCGTCTTCCTACTTCATGTTTTTACCTATTTCTTCCGACTGGCGGGTACCGATATTGCTGCCTTGGGCTCGTTGTCGTCTCTTCCAGCCCTCGTCGCCACGGCTGGATTCGCCTCAGAATTTTGGTTGTAACGCTCTTTGGGAGAGGTCTGGCGAGTAGTGGTAACGTTCCCCAAACAGAGCGTGCACTGATAGCTGATAAGGGGTTCTTATTTCTTGAATGCGCAGTTGGGCGTGGGGTCGGTATGATGGCGGCTATGTAGTCGCCGTCGCCGCCCCATCGCCTCATCGTCGCCGCTCGTTGTCTTGGCCTGGGTGTCGGTCTGGCGGCTATGTGGTGCTATGTGGTCGCCGTCGCCGCCCCGTCGCCGCCTTATCGCCGTCCGTCCTCTAGGCCGGCAGTGCTTCGCATTGGCGTTGCTTGGCGTTGCTTGGCATTGCGTTGCTTTGCAAAGGTACGAGACATCTGCACCACATATATCTCAACACATACGTTGTACCAGATGTAATCTTCCCCTTAAGAATGTATTAGGATCTCCCCCCCGAGTTTAACGGTATTTGTTTCGTTTTGTTTGTCGTATCTGATTTTGCACACGCGCCCGTCCGAATTATGAAGTCGCACCATCCCAGGCAGTCCCTTATCGACCCCCCTTCTTACCATTTCCAACAAAATCATCAGCAGAAGCATCTGCTTTCATGAATCTCTTGCAACCGATGGGACGAAGTGCACACGCGCGCAAAGTTGCGCGCGCATGCCGAGATCCTTCAAGCGAATTTTAGATGCCGTCAGGATTTCAAACCCGAGTGTCCCGAAACATGTTTTAAACAATGGCTCCGGCAATGGAATTTTCAAAAAAACATGCTCTCGCGCCCTTTCGAATTCTAAAGCAAACTATGGCTTTTGTCAACATGGTCATCAAATGCTGCCAAACGTGCCACTCGCGCGCGCGTGTCGAATTCGTTGGAACGCCCTTGCGTGCCTGCTGTCGCAAGAATCTCTTGCGAACGACAGGACGAAGTGCAGACGTGCGCGCCGTCGCGCGCGCATGCCGAAATCTATCAACAACCTTAGGTTCCGCACGGATTTCAAAATCCAGTTTCCCGAAAACAAAATGAAATTACAAAGTTATGCAACATCCGTTGGGAAAAGGTCTGCGCGCGCTCTTGCGAATTCTCAAGAAACCATCGGTTTTGAACATGTTCAGGACATTCAACCAAACGGGCCTCTCGCGCCGCATGTCGAAACATTTCGAACGCCCTCGTGCGCGTGCTGTGGGGGCACGGTCTGTGTGAAATAATGCCATGCGGGCCATTCGCGTGCGTCGGCCGCGCGCGCATGTTGAACTCCGTCCACAATCATCATCACGGACGCGAGGACACCGTTATCGTCATCGGCCTGATCAACATCGGCGCCCTCATTGGCTTTGCCGTGGTCATCGCCACCATCGTCACCATCATAGCTACCCTCAGAATCGTGTGTACCATTGTCGGCGTCACCATGACATCGCGCCCGCCCAAGTCACCGACTCGCATTGAAGTGCCCTTTGGGGAGTGCCCAGCGGTTAGCGCTACCGCGGCCGCGCTGGTCGCGCCAAACTAGCTGGCCGTTGTGCGCGCGAGCATGCGCGGGCAGAGATGCACCAGCCAACGCCAAGCACTCATCGGAATCGCTGCCGCATGGGTTTTGCAAACCAAGTCGCGGGTTGGTGGGTGGGATGTTTGCAAGAGCACGGAGTTTGTGACTTCGCTTGTAAAACGCAGTTGCACCACATAGGTTGCACCACATACGTTGGATATTGCACCGCAGTATGCCAGAACACATTGTTTCGCGGCCCACGCTGGCTAACACTTGCTGGGGGTGTACACAGGTGCGGCACGAGTCCGCCCGCCTCCTCGCCCTCGTGTGCAAGATGCACCTTCGCGGCGCCGCCGCCGAGGCCGACCACGAGACGATCAAGGAGGCGTGGGTGGCGGCGCTGCAGGACGTGCCGGCCAAGTCCCTGGCGCAGGTCGTGGAGGGCGAAATCCAGGAGTCACATTCGGGGGATAGGCTCAGGGATCGCCATGCGCCCGTGGAGCCTACCCCCCGTAATGCTGCCCGGCGCATCGACGAGGTTTGAGCGGGGAATGGGCGATTGGGGTTCGATGCGCCCGTCTCGTCGATCCTCAATCGCCTATTCCTTGCCGATGGGGGCGTGATAGCCCACCCCGCCCAGGAGCATGCGGTCAGGCAATCTGGGGCCCATCGCCGAAGCGGTTAGGAATTGCAAAGCGGGGTACGACCCCAGATCTCCGACGAAGCGTGTGTTTTCAGTCCCGGCGTTTTCCATGATTTCGGACCTCGGGCACCGCCGGGCACCGCCTTCGGGCCCCCAGGACCATCAAGAAGGGGTCCAGGGCGAAGAACTACTCCTGGTGAGTGGATCGGGACTTCTGGGGCCGTGCCTTGAATCACATCGTCGGGTGTCCGGGCGGGGGGGGGGGAGGAGGGGGGAAATCTGGAAGGGTACGACACTTGCAGGCTGTGCGCAGCTGGTTTCTCGGCCCCACCGCTGGGCACGTTAGTTACTCGAGACATGGCAGCTGCGGGCGCCCAGCGGCGCCCGGTAAGGCGGCTGCGTGCGGCTGCTTCGCCGACCGTCGCTTCTCCGAAACGGATGGCCCTTGGCCGGGGTGAGGCCTGGCACGGGCCCGCTGGGATGCCCCGATCGCTGGATGCTACGCATGCGATGCCAGCGGCTTGCGCGCTTGGGCTTGGCCCCCCTCGCGCATCCCCTCAAGCCGCGCACCACAGGTCGCCCTTGCCCAGGGCCCATCCTTGCGTGGACTAGCCTTCGACTCGTCCACTCTTCTCCCCTGCGGTCCGACGTTGCCACTAAAAAGGCAACATCGCAACAAAAACGCGGCCGGAGCCCCAGACCAAGCCCGCTGTGAAGAAATGGCAACACCAGGATCCGAGGCCCAGATCGCCGACGTCATGATCTTTTCAGGACGTCGACCCCCAGAGGTTTCGACCCATTCCCGGGGGCTGGTTTTTCATCCTGAGTCGTGTTGTGACGGTCCCGGGGCCTTACAAGGACCCCCAGGAGGCCGAAAATGGCCAAACACCTCCCGTCGTAATGTTGTCATCCTTCGAGGGGGTCTGGGGGGACAGGTGCGGAAGCTGCTGAAGCTGCCCGAGCGCCAGCCGGACGCCCCGAAGGCCCCCCCCCAGGGCGGCGGAGCGCTCGCCGCCGCCGGCGCCCCGTGGGAGGTGCCGCAGGGCCTCGCGGACTGGGCGGGCTGCCCGCCCGAGGTGCTCGCGGCACTGCGGGCGCCGGCCGAGGGCAGCGAGGACGCGGTCGCGGTGGCGCTGCGGGCGCTGACGGAGGCCGCCGTGGCCGTGGGCGAGTCGGGGGCCCAGCGCCGCGGCGCGTCGCTGGAGGATCGGGGGCGGCCCAAGCGACCCCTATAGTCGGCCTGGCCGAGCTCGGGAGGCGAGGCTGACGCCACGGAAGGAGATGGTTTGCCAGGGGTCGGTTAGGCCGCGCCCGAGAGGAGGCGTTCGCGGGCATCTGCGCCGCGGCGCAGCGGGCGCTGGCCAGCCCGGTGGGCGCGGACCGCGCCGTGTTTCTGGGAGGGGCTGCCTCGGGGCGGGGGGGGGCGCCGCGGCAGCGCTGCAGCTGTTGCTGCTGCCGCCGCCGCTCGTTGCCCACCCTCGTCCTGGTCGACGTCGTCGCTCTCCATCGCAAGGGCGCGCGCAGAGAGGCACGAGGGGGGGGGGAGAGCCTGCGGGGAGGCCCTCGTCGCGGCTGCAGTTCCTGGCGGGAACGTGCTGCACGAGAGGTCCAGGGAGGGATCGATGCTGGTGTGCGTGCCGCCCAAGTCAAGTTGTCAGGGGCGGCGCTGCTGGAGCAGTGAGCACGGACGGTGAGCCGTGCGTAGGAAGAGGAGGAGGTGGAAGGCGCGGAGTGAAGGGCGCTGGGGAGAATAACGTGAGGATTCATAGGCGAAGTACGAGAAGGGGGAGGAGGAGGAGGAGGAGGAGGAGGAGGAGGAGGAGGAGAAGGAGGATGAGAAGCAGAAGGAGGAGGAGGAGGAGGAGAAACAGAAGGAGGGGAGGAGGAGGAGGAGGAGGAGGAGGAGGAGGAGGAGGAGGAGGAGAGGAGAGAGGAGAGGGAGGAGGAGGAGAGGAGGAGGAGAGGAGGAGGAGGATGAGGAGGAGGAGGAGGAGAGGAGAGGAGGAGGAGGAGGAGGAGAGGAGGAGGAGGAGGAGGAGGAGGAGAGGAGGAGGAGGAGGAGGAGAAGCAGAAGGAGGAGGAGGAGGAGGAGGAGGAGGAGGAGGAGGAGGAGGACCAAGATGAGGGGGAGGTAGAGGCGAAGGAAGAGGGGGCGGATGAGGCGAAGGAAGTGGAGCAGAATCGACAACGGGTGGGGCAGGAGCCGTACGACTTTGCCAGGGCGCCATCACCCACATGGCGTCGGCTCTGTCGGGCCTCGACATCAGCATGGGGCTTGCCAAGGCTCCGCGGGCTGAGCTGCTGCTCCCATCCAGGCCTCCCAGATGGGATCGGAGTAGATGGGGTCGAAGGATCGCGCCGCATCGCCGATGCGTCGACCACGTGGCTCGATCTGGAGCCCGCTTTTCGTCACGCCGACGGCGCCGATGCATCGCCCACGTCGCCGATGCATCGGCGACGTATCGGTGATGCGGTGCAATCCTCTGGCCCCATCTACTCGGACCCCGTCTCGGAGGATTCTATTGCGAAGGCCTTACGGCCGGTGCCGCTGACCCTGAAGATGAGGACGCTGACCACGACGAGGTAGGAGGAAAAGTAGGACGAGCAGGGGGATGAGCCGCATGAGGAGGAGGAGCGTGAGGAGGATGGGGAGGAGGAGGTGGAGGCAGAGATTCAGGGGAGGGGGGGGGGGGAATGGAGGGGTGTCTCGGAGGATTCTATCTTCTATCCCACGGGAATGCAGTTGGTCTCTCAGGCTCGCACCCGTCATACGGGGAGTGGCATGTGCCGATGCCGCTGCTCGATCTTGAGAGACCACGCCGCCACAGCGGAACTCTCCGCGGGATTCCTGGGTCGAGCAGCAGCCCAGGAGAGGTCTGCAGAGTGTCGGTATCGGTGCCTTTCGTCTCGAGGCCGCCGTCTCTGCTCTTGTTGTCGCCGCTCGGGCCGACGCGGCCCCATCTGGCGTCTCCCCCTTGTTGCCCTCTTCCCACGTCCTGTGTCCTCCTCATCCTCATCATTCCTGCTCCCTTCTAGTCGTCGCAGTGATCTTCTGCCTCCTCTTCCTCCTCATCTTCCTCCTCCTCCTCCTGACCCGCCCTGTCCTTCTTCCCCTCTCTCCTTTCTTCTCCAACCGTCTTCCCTGTCATTGCCCACGCGAGGTTTTCCCGACGCTCATGGAGAGGACCTCGCTCGCAGGTGCCAGCGATGTCAGACTTGGGGTGCCGCAGTGGGGAGTGCGGGGGGGGGCATCATGCGGCTATCTGTTGGGTGCGTATGTCAGGCCCAGGCCAGGAGCGTTCATCTCGCACTCGCGGCGAGCAACAGCGGGGAACCATTCGCCATACTCCTCGTCATCTGTCTGCTCATCAGCAGTTGTTCGGGGCGTCTGGAGGGCTGCATGATGAGAGGGCGAGGCGGGGCAGACCTTCGGCGTTTGCCTTCTATGGTGACGCGTGCCCTGGAGCTTCAGCCTCCTCCCCTGGACCGATGCTTCGTCGCGAGTCGTTTCTTGGACGGCCTCCGGGCGGGTAAAGGGACCCCTGGGCCCTGGACGCTGAGATACTGCCGGGAGCGTCTGCTCAGCGGGTCGGGGTCGCTCCGCCTGCTCTGTGCCCACGGCGCCTGCGTGCGACGCGCCAACCGCGCCCTGGCCCCGCAGGGTCGACGCTCCGAGCTCTACTCAGCCCTTTCGGGCCGCGGAGCAGGGAGCGACACGCCAACAGCTCGCAGGGGCCATCGCGCGTCGCCGGGGCCGCCGCCGCGACACGCGGAGCAGAAGCTCCTGGCCGCAGGGAGGCACACGCAAGGATCGCCCGTCGTCGTTCTCGCGACGTCCAAGGGCTTGGCGGCGCCTCTTCCTGACTGCGGGCGGGGCGACGGAGTCGGGCGCTGCGGTTTCGCGGTGTCTCAGGCCACAGGTTGCCGCGCAAGAGTGCGAGGTCGCTCTGCGGCTCTCTGCGCGGCCGAGCGGCTTCTCCTTCCACGTCCTCCAGGTCCTGCTCAGTTTCGAGAAGGAGGGGGGCGACGACCAATGGGGCGTTCCAGAGAGGGCCTCGCCTTCGAGGGTCGAAGGAATGGGCATCTCTTCCTCGGCGGAAGGAGGCAGAAGGCCGGCGGAAGCTGCGGAAGTAAAACGGGGCCGGCTCCGTCGGCGGGAGGCCGGCGGAAGCCAGCGGAAGGAAAGAGGTGGCCAGGTGTTCGGGAGCCCGCCAAGTAGGAGAATGTCTGGGAGGACGGATGCCAATGGCGATCTCGCGCTCTGGCTCACGAGGGCTTGAGGACTCACAGCCCCCGCGGCACATCAAATACTATGAGGAGGATGTCGCACCCCGCTCTCGATTTGATGGCCGCCCAATCGATGCTGGACGCGCCGGGATGGGCGCGGGCCAGACGAGGAGGATGAGGCTGCGGTTGCGGCTAATGAGAAGGCCGAGGAGGATGAGGATACCGAACGATGAGGAAGGGAAGAAGGAGGAGGAGGAGGAGGAGGAGGAGGAGGAGGAGGAGGAGGAGGAGGAGGAGGAGGGGGAGGAGGAGGAGGAGGAGGAGGAGGAGGAGGAGGAGGGGGAATGATGACGTCGACGACGAGGCGGAGGAGGAGGAGGAGGAGGAGGAGGAGGAGAAGGAGGAGGAAGTGGAGGAGGAGGAGGAAGTGGAGGAGGAGGAGGAGGAGGAAGGGGGATACTCAGTGAGGTCGAGGGCGAGGAGGATGAGGCTCCACTGCCCCCGGCGCCGCCCGTGCCGAGCCCTGCTCCCGCGCGCGGCCGGCGGAGCGGGGAGGTTGCCTCGGACAAGTTTGTGCAGCAGATCGCCAAGCACCCCAAGGCGGGAGTCGAAGAAAAAGCACGTCATACACACAAACATCAGCAAAAGAAGAACCCATACACATGAACATGAGAAAAACAAACCATAAACTTGAACTTAGACGTAAACATAAGCACACACATAAGAAGATCCAGCACCATAAACATAACTTTTGGCGCTCCGCGTGGATCTCTTGGATCCGCGCTGGGTTCCCCAGGCGACGCCTCCGGCGCCAGGGAGGGGAGTCGAGCGCAGATCCGAGAGATCCGCGCGGAGCGCCAAAGTTTGTGTTTGTGGCGTCTTGTCTTCTTCTAGGGAGGGTGCCGGCCACCCACTTGCAGTCGGCCCCAGCAGGGGCTTAAAAGCAGCGTTACAACGTCAGCCCCAGAAGTAGACAGGGAGGACGGCCCCCGTCCTCTCTCTGGGGGGCGGGGGAGGGGGGCGCCAGCGCTCCGGACGGCGCAAGATCTGTCATGCTTCTCCCCTCGCTGCGGTGTTTCCCAGCCGTCGTTCCAGTTCTGGCTGCCCGTTATGACTCGCGTGCTGTCGAGAGGCGCGGCTCTGGCGATCTAGGGTCGCTCGAATATCCACAATTCTTCGCCCGAGAGGTTTGTTTCATTTTAGGAATCTAATGAGTCGTGGGCCCGCATTATGAAGTGATAGGCTCAGGAGGGAACGTAGCGATCCTCAATCGCCCCTTGATCGCTGATAGGGGCCGACCGACAGCCCAACCTAGGAACGTGCGGAGTTGCTATCGGCGGCCCAACGCCGATCTATCGGCTACTTATCGCCGATTCCAGGTCGATGCTTCTCCCCCTGAGCTGGTCCCGCCCGAACGTTTCCCCTGCAGTCAACCAAAGCAGTAACTAACCCAGGTCTCCGATCGCCGCGAGCGTAGCTCACGTCGGGTGCGCAGAGCCTCCTCCTGCTCCTCGTCCTCCTCCTCCTCCTCCTCCTCCTCCTCCTCCTCCTCCTCCTCCTCCCCCTCCTCCTCCCTCTCCCTAAGTCTCTCGATTTTGCAGCTCGCTATATTTCAAACGGGCGCCCTAGCGCCGTGCCAAGGCTTGCGCTTGGCTTCTGTGTGCGCCGCCTTGGCTCAGGCAGGATGGCGTACCGACCAACGCCAGGATCCCAGGCCTCCGACGTCGGCCGTGTTTTTGTAAATGCGCGGCCCCTGGAGTTCTTTGCCTTTTCCCACGGGGTCGGTTATGATCCCGAGTCGGAGGTTGGGGGTGTGAGGTGTGAGCGAAGTGACCCAGCCGGGACATCGGTTTCGTTCGTGTCGCGCGCGCGCGTACGAGGCGAAGTGGCTCGAGGGCGATGATGTGTCAGCCAAGGCAAGGCCGTGGGTTGTCCCGCGATTGTCCCTGGCGTTTTCCCTTCGTTTGTGCCATGGGTTGTCCCGTAGGGTGGGTTGTCCCGTGGCTTGTCCCGTGGTTGTCGTGTGGATTGTCTTGTGGGTTGTCCCGTGGGTTGTGCCGTGATTGTCCCGTGGTTGTGCCTGGTTGCCTTGTGGTTGTCCCGTGCGCCGTGGGTTGTCCCTTGGTCGTTGTCGTCCCCTTGGTTGTTCTGTGGGTTGTCCCGTGTTTGTCCCGCGGTTGTCCTGTGGTTTTTTTCTTCGCTGTCTTGCGGATAATGCGAGTCGAAGTTCCCATGTATTTTCGTCATCGTCAGAACCAACCGAACCCTTGATGGGGCAGGGTACGGTGACTCTCCCGTCGCGGGCGAAAAACATGTCCGTATCCGCGGCCTCGCTAGTTGAGCCCTTTGGGCCGCGTCCTCGCGGGTACGTTTTTGTTTCGGATGCTTCGCGCTGAACGTATCCGTACAGCGGAGGTCTATGAAAGTAAACACCCTGCTTGCCTCCAGGGTGTTCAGGGTTTCTTGGGTTTCGGTGGTTTCGCTGTGGAAGGCGTGACGTTCCCACACCAAAAACCAATGATCGTTCTCGGGTCTCAGGGTTGGGCTACTTGTGGAAGGCTTCTTGTGGTCGAGCCCCTACTGTACGGCCGCGTATCCGCGGGATCGCGCCCCAGAAGCAAGACCGCGGATCCCAGTTTCGCCTCTCGTGTTATCCCAGTGTCCCCTTGCTTGGGCGGGGATGGGTCCAGCGAGCCCCCGGAGGACAGGGCACCCCCGTCCCCACGCCGGGAGGGGGCAGGGAAGGGCCGGCGGGGCCAAGGGTCTGCCTGGTGGGGGGAGGGGAGGGCGCTGCTTCCCAAGGCAGTTGCAGCCGACATTCGAAGAAGAAAAAACTGCATAAACATAAACTTCTGGCGCTCCGCGCGGATTTCTTGGATCCGCGCTGGGCCCCCCCAGCGGCGCGCGCTCCGCGCGCCGGGAAGGGGGGTCCACCGCAGATCCAAGAAAGCCGCGCGGAGGGCCACAAGTTTATGTCTATTTTTTGTTGTCTAAACTTGCAAAGCTGAAGTCAGATTTCGAAATGAGCCTCGAGATGCGCATCGCATTGAGAAATCGAAGTGGTCATCGTAATTCAACGCCGGTTGCGATCGGCATGCGCATTTGGCTTAGTGCAAATCGGAATGTACATGCGATTGCAGTCGACATGCACATCGAAATGCATTGCACCTTGAATTGAACTTCAGGTAACGATCGAAATGCAAACCCAATGACAATCGACATGCAAATCGAAATGCACGGTGAAAAGGCAATCCAATTTAACAATTTCACGGCACACGCGTGAACATCCAATTGCAATCATAATGGAACACGCAACAGACATACAATGACCATCGACACGCAAGTCGACATGCAATTTCACTTGCAAACGAAATGTAACTCGAAAGTCATATAGGCAGTTCAAAGTTCAAATCCAGTTGTGATCAAGCTGCACATCTGAATGCAGACCGAGATGTAAACAGCACTGCGAACGCTCATGCAGATTGATAAATCAAGCGATCTTCGAATTTCACACTGGACTGCACATCCAAGTGTAAAGGAACTGCAGATCAACATGGCAACCATGTCACTCATCGAAATTCGCATCGAACCGAAAGCTCTTCACCTTCCCCCAACATCCTTATTAGAATGGTCTATGAGGTAGTTGTTGAATGGTCCTAGGACCTGCTCATGGCCCCTGGGCGTCGAAGAAATGAAACACATACGCTGCTAAGTTGTATGCGTCGTTGGGGGATTGGGTTCTGCAGGAATGCGTGTCCACCGATCCTAGTCCCAGGATCGGTCTGGTCAGTATCGGCAGCCACACGCGGGTAGCGCCCCCCACCCCCTCCCGAAAGGTTGGCTGCGAGTCCGTCACCAAGATGGTGGTCGGCGCCCCTCACAGGGCTGGAAGCGATCCCTCGAGCCACATCCTCCCTCCTCCGCTTCATATCTCTCCTTTGCATCCAGGTCATTCTCTGCCGCTTCATCTTTGTTTTCTCGTCGGTAGTTTGATAAGATTCACCATCCTATGATGTTTCCTGCATCCTCGTGGGCAGCCTGGTCATCATACTCTGTGCATGGTGCACACTGCGTGTTGTTCTTAAATGTGGTAGTAGATGCGGTGCCATACACGCTGTGCAATCTACGGAGTGCAGCCTAAGTGGTAGAATTGATCTGTATTTTTTGAAGAACTTGAAGCCGCCAGCTCCCATGCTCGAGCAAACATCCCACTCTACTTCCGCAACTTGCTGTCAAAATCAACTGGCGCAATAATGTAGTGGTGACGACGGCGCTATTGATATTAGTGGGATGGTAGTAGAGACGATGACACGGGCGACGACTACGACGATGAGGATGACGAGGATTGTGGCCACGGTGGTGAGACTGACGACGACTATGGTAATGGTGATGAAATGGTGGCGGCAATGACGACGGCAGTGGTTGTCGTTGGTGATGATGTCAACGATGGTGTTGGTGACGATGTTGAGGAAGTGCGCGCGCAGAAACCCTGGCATATCATTGAGACGCACTTGTGGTTTCCAAGCCTCAACAGACACTAACATGTGCAGCAAACCAACGGCCTTGCGATGGTTGCGACAGGCAGTCCCGTCGACGCGCGCGTGTGGCCCGTATGGTGCTATTTGACAGAGTCGTCGGGCGTGCCATTTCTCGTTGAATGATTCCGACGCGCGCGCACGTGTGGCCCGCACGGCCTCACTGGACGGAGCGACGGACCAAGTTTGGACCTCCTTTTCTGTCCGAGTCCAGCTGTACGCCCGCACCAGCCGAGGAAAAACTGGACGCATTGCCACATGAAGCGCACGGCCCTGCCGCCGCCGCCCCCCTCCATGGAAGGAGTCCTCCCCCCGCGCGCGCGCGGAGCGGCACACCGCTGCCCGCATGGGGCGCGCTCCAGCGAAGGCCTCGCCTCCGGCGCACCCTCGCCCTCGGCGGAACAGCCGGCGGAAGGGCGGTCTGCCGGCGGAAGATCGGCGGAGGGCGGCGGGAAGCAGAAGCGAGGCGCCAGCGCTGGTTGATTCGGGGTCGCCAGCCGCGCGCCGCGCGGGCCCAGGGAAGTGACGTTACGGCTTCTGCGCCGCAGGGGACGGCCCCGCCGCCGCCGCCGCCCTCCACACTGCAGCAGCCCGTTCCCTGCGCACGCGCAGGGCTCCACCGCGCCCTGCCCGCGTGCCCGCCACCACCACTGCCGCGGGCCAGGGGGGCGGAGGGCGTTGATGGGCCTGTTTTCCACCACAACCACTATAAGTTGGAGGGGGAGGGGCTCCTCCTCCTCCTCCTCCTCCTCCTCCTCCTCCTCCTCCTCCTCCTCCTCCTCCTCCTCCTCCTCCTCCTCCTCCTCCTCCTCCTCCTCCTCCTCCTCCCCCCTCCGACTTATGGTAGTGGTGGTGGAAAACAGGCCCATGAGGCGTTGCAGGCCTTGGCGGCTTCGGCGCGCAGCCTCGGGGCCCCGAGGAGGGCCAGCCGCCCCTCACCTCCTGTACACAGCACGCTGGAAGCTCCGGGCCTAGCGCGTCGGCGCGGGCTCGCCCGCCGTCCCTCCCCCCTCCGAGGCGGGGATTTATCCATAACCACCGCCTGAGGGATCGATCTTCGCGGACTTCCACAGGCGGTGGATATGCATATACTCGGCCCCCCGGGAGCCAGAGTATATCCATATCCACCGCCCGCTGGGGCGCCAGGACGTCGGTTCCCAGGCGGTGGATATGGATAAATCCCCGCCTCTCGCCCCCCTCCCCCCTCCTTGCAGTTGATGCTTTCTCGGCGCCCGCCTCCTCTGTGTTCCTCCTCCCTCTTGCAGGACACACAGCGGCGCAGCATCGTCACAACCAGGTTGGGGCACTGGCGTGTGGGCGCGGGGATCTGCAGTAAGGTCCGCCTTCTAGACGTCGTGGTTTCTGGAATGCGCGTTGTGTTTCTGGCCGGCGACTGCCCGTTTATGCTGGTGCTCCAGCAGGCCACCGAGAGGCGATCCGTGATATCTTGCTCGTCGGAGAAAGACTCAGCGTCGAGCCCAGGGGGGAAAGCAGAGAGGGGGCGCGGGCGTCTTAGAAGGCTCAGAATGCCTACGGCTTAAGCCTTCTCGGAAGGCACAGACGGCTTCTCGGAAGGCCAGAGGGCTTCCGAGAAGCCCTGCCGCCTTTGCGAAGGCATGCTCCCTCTCAATCCTTCCCCTCCCGGCGCGCCGCCGGATAACATGTTTTGTTTTACAAGCTTTTCGATGGCCCGGCTGGTCAGGCCCCGGGCTGCGCAGAGACAGCCTTCCCAGGTGGCCCTTCCTTGCTGGCTTCAACTGCCCCCACGAGTAGTGCCAGCTGGCCCTAACCCCTGACAGGGCCCCCTAATCGACTGGGGCGGACTCAACACCTCAATCCTGGGGCGCGCGCCCCGGGTTGGGGTTGCCGCCAGGGGCGGTGCCAGGGTGTGGATTCTGCCCTGGACTACTGGGACTACTCGGGGAGCCTGTTAGGCCCAGCTGGGACCACTCGGTGGGCCAGTTGAGGCCAGCCTGGGCTACTGCCTGGGGAGGCTGTCTCCGCGCAGCCCGGGGCCTCACCAGCCGGGCGACCGAGAAGCTTGTTTCTTTGTGAAGTACGTCTTGTTCCTCGCTCGGTGGCCCGGCCGCCCCCCCCCCCCCCCAAGTCGGCGGCCGAATCCGATCAACGAATCGGGCAGCTCGATTGGCGGTGGGGGCAGGGCTCGCATTCGTCAAGCACCTGGCGAAATCCGAGCCCTAATTACCCCCCGCCCCCCATCGACTCAGGAGAACCGATGGTTGAGGGGGGCTGTCGCCACCTACAGTTGAAACCGACGGTAAGGACGGTAACCTTCCCCAGGGCTCCATTGTATCTTTGCCTCCTCTGTCTATCAACCCCTTGCGATGGCCAGCCCCGCTCGAAAAAGCTTCGACATGGGCGCCCAAGGGGCTTGCACCCTTATTCCGAGTTTCTTAATAAGCGTCTGAGGAGTCACCCCCGCCGACAGCCCCACATCGACCCCCGTCGTGGGCAGCCACCGCGCGCCGAAGGCGCTCCGACCCCTGTCGCGGTGCGACGACGAGGCGAGGATGACCCCTGTTGGGGGGATACCCCCCCACGCTTATCAAGAAACCCAGAGTATCGTTCATGCTGAGTTTCAGTTTTGACTGTGCCCCAGGTCAGCGCCGTGAGCCGGACGGAGAGGCCGGTCCGGCCCCTGGTGCTGCTGCGGACGCTGCTGAGCGACTTCGGGCTGCGGCTGTGCGCCCAGGCGCGGCGCGGGCTCGGGCGGTCCCGGGCGCGCGGAGGGCACCCTGCCGCCCCTCGGTGTCGTCTGGACGGCGTGGAAAGCGAGGGCGCGCGTTCCCACGACTTCAGTGAGGACGGCGAAACACGAGGGCGCGCGTTCCCAGGGCTCCCTTGAGAGCCTGGCGTCGCAGTTTTTTCGGGTGGGGCGTCTTCGCATAGTTCTGGGCCCCTGGACCTTCACAGATCGATCTGGCCCGAAGAATGCTATAGAGAAAGATGGGGTCCGGGGCTCGAGTCGCGATTTCTCACGATGTCTTATTTTTCCGCGTAGTCGGGTCGAGAGGACGTGCGCTCCCAGAGCTCCAACGTAGCACAAAAATTAAGACGGATGTCTTGCTCCGTTTTCGGTTTCTCGGGGTCCTCGCCGAGCCCCGGGACCGTCGAATAACGACGCAAGATAAAAAAGCCGAACCCAGGGAAAGGGCTCGGGAAATCCAGGGACCCCGCGTTGACTTGATCAAGACATCGGATCTAATGGTGCGCTTTCGTTCCGATTCGGGCCCTGGGCGCGGCGGGCTCTTCAAGGCAGGACCGATCCTCGCGGATCGGTCCAGCTCGAAGAGTCCGCCGCGCCATGGGGCTCGTCTGTGATCGGCGGCACTCCAGCATGTACTAGTACTTTGTGTGCGTCGCCCCCCCTGGGGCGACAGGGCGACGCGCGCACCGAGAAATGTTGTAGTATATGCGTTGTGGCGTGCGCTTTCTGGTCGCACCGCTCGGGAAACGATGTACTACAATATAGTTCTGCTGACTGTTCGGGTCGGACGCAGGCCTACGAGGAGGACACATAGTACTAGTATGTCCTTGTGCGTTCTATATGATTAGAAGAGAAAAACGGAGACACCGCCACCAGCGGTGCTACCTCCAGCGAGGAGGTCACGGCCCACGGTGCCTCCCCTCGCCAGGGGCAGGGGATGCCTCGAGCGGGGGTGGTGGACCACACCACCGCGAGGATCCCCCCCTGGCTCCTCGCTCTGGCGATGGTGGTGTCGTGCTCCTAAGTAAGTGAGGCGTCTGGTCTTACTCAGCGGCGAGCCCACGGGGAAAGTGAAAAGGGGCGGGCCTTTTCAGAGGGCTCGGAAGTCCCCCAGCCTTCGGAGAAGTGTTCTGAGCCTTCTCCGAAGACGCGAAAGACTTCTCCGAAGGCGCGAGGGCTTCTGAGAAGCCCCGCCGCCGTCTGAGAAGGCCTTTTCCTTCTCACTTCCCTCCCTTGCTCGCCGCCTAACATCGTCCCTGGGTGCGTGGCTGAAGTGGGTGGGTTTCTGCTCTTCTCGCTGTCGGCTCCGCCCCCCGACGCACCCGCGACCCACCCACGGCCTACCCGTGACTTGCCCAGCGACCCACCCACGACAGACCGCCACCCGACGCACGACTTGCCAGCCGACCTGCTGACGATTCATCCGCGACCCACTTTGGAAAAGAAATCGTTGCCTGCCGCGGGCTCCTTGTTTAACGTTGTGTAGAAGAGTCGGCGCATGCTTCGGATTTCTTCACACGTGCTGTCGAGCCTCGCAAACTGCCGACGACCACCCCCGCCCCCTCACTTTTACTCGCAACTGCGGGGGCTATGGTGCTGTGACTCATGTAGGCAGTCCCCCGCCCTATTTTGTGATTCCCCTCTTCGTCCTGCTGACTCTCCCTGTTATTTCATTGGCATTTGCTTCGGGCATCATCCGTTAAGCTCGGAGCAATACAGAGCAAGGCCCCTGCGCAGGGATGACACGCACACATTTGAGAAGTGCACACAGCTTAGGGTTTCGTGGCGTCCTGTTCGCCCATGGCAAGCGTGAGCGCTTTCTCTTGGTAGTACAGTACTGCTCATGCGCGCACGCGCGCACACGTGCAGCGGCTCGCGCGCGTGTACGCTTGTCCGAGCACTGACGGGCCCCATATTTGTTTTGCTATTTCAGCGGGAAGCCTCCGTCTTAGTTTGTTTAGGCCGGCGTAGGTCTGGTTGCCCATTTTGGCGTGGAATCCCGCCGAGCGATATCTTGGGTCGGCCCGGTCGCACAGCTCCCAGCCATCACCCTGAACCCCCAGCCTAGATACCTACGCAGTCATGGTGACATGCCTAGGCATGGCCATGTTGATGCCTGGGTATGCCACAGCTGATGCCTGGGCATCTGTATGGGTATGCCCACGCATGCATCGAGGAATGTGTCCATGGATGTAGCTGGACGTAGCTTGGCCTGGGCGTAGCAGCTGCCCAGTCATCGATCTGTTGCTGTCCAGGCATCGAGCTGTCGATATTTATTCATCGGCACAGGGCTCGTTTCGATTCTTCCGGTTCGATTCGATTTCCATGGCTTCCGATTCCAATTCGATTCGGCTTGGGATTCCGATGTGGGTTCCGAGTTCTCAGTGGAGGCATACTAGCCTGCCGATGCCCGCCGATCAGATTTTTCCCGACTCGGCTGCCGATTTCCGCCGATCCGATTCATGCCGATTGCTGATCCGACTGGTCGATTCGATTCTGGGCTCTCCTGTCGGCAGGACGGCGCGCAGGGTTGGGATCTCTGGCTCAATGTACCAGAGCCAGTGGGCAGTGCCAAGCGATATTCGGGGGTGGACAGAACCCCCACCCCGACACGTCGATTCGTGAATTGCCCGTTTTCGGTTCCCGAGAGGGCGCCGCGGCCGTCATTTTCCAGGCTTGCGCCCGCCAGGTTTGGGCCTGATGTCGTTTTCACTGAACCACGTCTTGCGCAAGGCGCAAGGGGGGTCCTGTCCATCCCCCGAGATGTCGGGGCAGCTGCTCTCTCCCGGAGTCGCCTCCTGCCGCCCCCGCGCCCCAGCGCGACATCGTCGCCCAGCTGCTGCAGGCCGTCGGCGCGCAGCTCGAGCGCCTCGGCGGCCCGGTGCGCGCCCTTCCCCCCTCCCCCCCCCCGGAGGAGAGGTCGACGACACGTAAGGAGTGACCCCTCGCCGGAGTGACCTCTGTGGTGCGGGCTCTCATGGGGCTCCCCCCGATCGCCGAGCGCGATGCGATGTATAAGCGGCCCGCGCCCTCGGGTTTGGGCCCCTTCGCACCCCCCAGAGCTGCGCACCAAAGGTCACTCTTGCCCAGGGTCACTCTTGCGTCTAGCCGACTGGGAGAAGCGAGGCAGGAGCCGGGGAGCTGCTGACCAGGGTCGATCCAGACGCGGGTCAGTCAGGCCCTGCAGGATCCTGCAGGATCCTGCGCCCAAAAGCCCCGGTCAGTGCGCCCCTGACTCCGCAGGATCCTGCAAGATCCCGCGCTCTGACTGGCCCCCGTTTGCACTGGCCCCCGTCTCTTGAGCCCCAGAGGAGAGGAGAAGGACACGGAGATTGCTGGGCCTTAGGGAAGAGGGAAGGCGCGAGGCGATGAAGAGCCGGAGAGGCCGAGAGCGCGAGGGAGCCACACTCCGACCGTTTGTGAGTCTTCGTGTGCGTGCCGAGGAGCCAGGTCTTGAAGTGCGAGGCGAGCATGAAGGGCGGGTCCGCGCTTGAGGCGTTCCAGGAACCGCCTTGCCTTCGAGGATCGAAGGTGTTGCCATCTCTTCCGCGGCGGAAGGGCGGCGGAAGGTTGGCGGTAGTAGAACGAGGCCGCCTGCGCCGGCGGAAGCCGGCGGAAGGGCGGCGGAAGGCGGCGGAAGTGAAGCGTGCGCCCCTAAGAGATGAAAGCATCTTTGCGTTAAGTTCAGGGTCTCCGGAATCGGCCACAAAAAGCCGAGCGAGATTGTTGGAGTTTTCCGATCACTTGCACTGGTGCGCGCGCGAACCCGTACGGGTGATGCTCTGCCCTCGCTCCTTCTGTGTGAGGCTGGCCGCAGGGCAGAGAGTGCAGCTTCGCCTGCTCAGAGCAAAGGCGTCGAAACAGCGACAACTACAAGGGAGGAAGAGGACACGTGGGCTTGGGCGTCTGATGCGTTGGCCCTCTTGTGCCTGGGATGGGAAGGGGACCGTCTCCGTGACCGAATTTTCTGCGAGGTCTTGGAGGCAGAGAATCAATGGGCACCGAGTCGGAGGGTGACGAGGGGCAGGATGGTAACGACGCTGACGACGACGAAGACACTCTATACTAGCCTACTGGCAAGCGCATGTATGAGCCTAATTGAAGAACCCGGCGATGATGAATGTGACGACTTTGCTATGGTGATGATGGCGAGGAGGAGAAGGACATGGAGGAGGATGAGGAGGAGGAGGAGGAGGAGGAGGAGGAGGAGGGGGAGGAGGAGGAGGAGGAGGAGGAGGAGTTCATGTTGTGAAGACGGGCGGAAGGGATGCGAGCGAGCGATGCTGTGCCTTCCCAGTAGCAGTGAGCTCACTCACCGGTTCGAATTGGAAGGAGACCGCGTTGCTGGCGATTGCCAAGAGGAAAGCAGCAGGCTCGCCCGTGGGACCGCTTGGCCGACAGAGGCCTGCGAGGCCCACGTCGGCCCGCGGGCGGATCCGTGAAGGAAGCGGCGGGATCAAGAGCAGAGCGCACGTGGGCGTGTGGCCCAGAGTCGGGTGTTGCTAGAGGTGCCCCTGGCCCAAGGTGCCCCCAGCTTTTCGCTCCATACTGGAGCCCCTGGGGCCCTCTGGGCCTCGTGAGGGGTGCCCTGGAGGCCGTCTGGGCCACCCCGAGGATCCCCGGGGTACCTTGGACCAGGGGTACTTCTACCAACACCCGACAGAGCACTCTCCCGAGGGCCCCCGAACTCCGCGGTCTTGGGGTTCACCTTCGAAGACTCAGCAGCGTCCGCGTGCGGGCCAGACAGGAGGAGGAGGAGGAGGAGGAGGGGAGGGGAGGACAAGGAGGAGAACAACTTGTGCGACCCCATACTGCATCAGCGATGTTGCAATCAACTACAGTATCCTTCCAATTTCCTCGGCACATGACTGCAGAACAAGATTTCATTGCGAGAAGTGGCCCATTAGAAGACAGTCGCCTAATAATCCGCAATCGTGCCAAACCACCGTGCCTGCGACTTCAACTCCGCGGATGAACGTGATTGATGCGTCCTGACAGTTTAAAATAACCTGCCACAACACCATTCCTGGAATTTCAACACCGCGAGTCCGTGTGGCTGTTGCGTCCTGACAATCCGAAGTCTTGCTTGCCAGAAAATCAGACTTGTAATCTCGACCGTACGAATCCTTGAAGCTCTTTCGAACTTGTAAAGCGAAAGTGCGCGGCGCTAAGGCGAAAGCCAAAGTTTGAAAACGGCTCGCCCTCCATCCGTGAATCTGATGCAGCAAATTAAAACGATTATGCGCGGCGCGAAGGCGAGAACCATATTGCGAAAACCACCCGCCCTTCCATCCGTGAACTTGCTGCAGACGTGTAAGACGATTATGCGTGGCGCTGATGCGAGAGCCATAGTTCGAAAACCACCCACCCTTCCATCCGTAAGTCTGCTGCGAAGGTGTCAGGCGATTATGCGCGGCGCTAATGCGAGAGCCGTAGTTCGAAAACCACCCGCCCTCCATCCGTGAATATGCAGCAGACGTCTAAGACGAATGTGTGCGACGCTGAGGCGAGAGCCGCATGTTGAAAACGACCTACCCTTTGTTCTAAAAACGCTGTTTTTTATTATAATGTTTTCAACCTTTCGTGTGGTCGTTTACTAAAGCATAAGAAGCGCTGCAACCAGAAACATACCAAGAACGGCACCGGCCAGGCACGAAACGAGCGAGCAGCGGCAACCCAGCACAGAAAAAAACGCCAACCCAAAAACAGAGAACGCTTGACAGAAGCAGGACACAGACACCAAACATGGCAATCAAGCAAGTAGGACAAGGATCGCACAACGAACAGAAAGCGGCGAGACGGCAATCCCCACACCGAGGCAGAATTGCTCCCAAAACAGAGCAGCCCGCCGATCTTGAAAACGAGACAAAGACGCCCCCCGGCGCTTTTGCTAACACCTACGGGGCCTGCCCGGCCTGCCTTCCATCTTCGAAGCTGCTGCACATTTCTGGCCTCGGGGCCACACGCGTCGAGGAGGTCCCAGGGGGTAAACGCCCGTCCAGAGGAGAAGGATTGGTGCAGAGTGGAGGGTGACGGATGCTGGCGAGTGGAAGAGGGAGGAATCAGGATGGAGGACTGGGATACGAGGAATGATGACGAAACAGACCTCAAATATCACCCATTCTCTACCGATTAAGCTAACGATTGGCCGACGGGGTGGGGGTGGCGGAGGAAGATGAGGGAGGTGTGGATGAGGAGGAAGACGAGGATCAGGCGGAGCGGAGGAGGGTGAGGATTGAATAAGGGGATGGGCAGCATGAGGAGGAGGTGGAGTAGGAGGAGGTACAGGAATAAGGGGACTAGGATGCAGGATAAAGGAGAGCAGGAGAAATAGTAGCATGAGGAAGAGGAGTGTGATGAGGAAGATAAGGATAATGATGTTGAGTGTGAAGCGAAGGTGGATGGGGTGAATGAGGCCGTCCTGCGCACGCGTGACTTGGGGGAGTGATAGGGTGAGGGGAGGAGGCGGGTGAGCATGAGGATGACCCGGATTATGACGCTGCTCATGATGGTGCTGATGATGATGCTAATGACGCTGATGATGATTATAATGATGATGATGATGATGATGATGATGATGATGATGATGATGATGATGATGATGGTGATGGTGATGGTGATGGTGATGGTGATGATGATGATGATGCTGATGATGATGATGACGATGATGATGATGCTGATGGTGGTGATGATGATGATGCTGATGATGATGACGGTGATGATGATGCTGATGATGATGTTGGTGGTGGTGACGATGATGCTGCTGCTGCTGCTGATGTGTCTTATAATGCTGTTGCTGATGATGCTGATGATGAGGCTACTACTACTGATGATGATGATGCTGGTGGTGACGATGATGCTGCTGCTGACGCTGATAATGCTGCTGCTGATGTTGATGATGATGATGATGATGATGATGATGAGGCTACTGATGATGAGGATGATGATGATGACGATGATGATGATAATGACGATGATGATGATGATGATGATGATGATGATGATGCTGATGCTGATGCTGATGCTGATGCTGATGCTGATGCTGATGCTGATGCTGCTGATGCTGCTGCTGCTGATGATGATGATGATGATGATGATGAGGATGAGGATGAGGATGAGGATGATGATGATGATGATGATGATGATGATGATGATGATGATGATGATGATGATGATGATGATGATGATGATCGCTTGCATATCGTAGGAATGCATGAGATGAAGAACCGGCACATTGTTTGGCTCTGATGGGGAGCCGCAACCGCACGGTGCAGCCGCAACGGTTGCCCGATGATGCGGTGCGCCCTGTTGTGTCTGCTCCCCGCCGCGCGAGCTTGACGGCGACCGGTGACTGAAGAGCGACTCCAGCCAGGCCGTAGGGGCCCGGGAACGGCCGAAGCGTGGCGACTGCAGAGAGGACGGCCCACCGAACGTCATCACCCAGAAAGGGAGGGACTTGACGAGGCACGCACCCGTGAAGCACGCCTCCTGTGGCAGGCACCCGTTAAGCACGCTTCCTGTGGCACGCAGCCGTGAAGCATGCCTCCAGGAAGCACGCCACGATGAAGCACGCCCGAGGAGCACCCCCGTGATGAAGCACTCCCCGATGAAGCGTTCCCCGGTGAAGAAATCCACGATGAAGCTGTCCACGGCGGTGAAGCACTCTATGATGCAGCGCTCCACGATGAAGCACTCCACAAACCACTCTCCGATGAGTCACTCCCCGATGATTCAGCTCACACGAGGCACTTCTTGGCGAAGACCTCCATGGGGAACACTCTGTGGTGAAGCACTTCTCGGTGAAGCAGTCCTTGGTGAAGCACTTCTTGGTGAAGCACTCCTTGGTGAAGCACTCCGTGTTGAAGCATTCTGGGAAGCACGCCTCCACGAAGCACGCCGCCGGGAAGCAAGCCTCCTTGAGGCACGCCCCAATGAATCACTCCTCCGTGGAGCATGCCTCCGATTAATTACGCAGCAGTGAAACACCCCCAAAGAAGCCCTCCACTAAGTATCACTTCACAGCGAAGCGCGGAACGACGAGGAAGCCCGCGATGAAACCCTCTCCGATGAAGCCCGCCACGATGAAACATGCACACGCTCGGTGAAGCTCGCTGTTAGGAGGCACGCCTCCGTGAAGCACGCCTCCGTGAAGCACGACACGAGGAAGCGCGTCACCTTGAAGCACGCCTCTCCGAGTAAGCGCGCCACAATAACGCCCTCCAGGAAGCCCTTCTCGATGAAGTTTGCCTCCAGGATTAAACTGTTTTAAGTCCGCGGGCGCCAAGTGGTCCAAGACAGTCAGACGCCAGTCGTAGCTGGCGGTGGGGTGCACCAGGAGCGAACTGAGGCACGACTGGAGGAGAACAGAGCGCGATAGG
The DNA here is from genome assembly GCA_963575745.1 of Prorocentrum cordatum. NCBI lineage: Eukaryota > Dinophyceae > Prorocentrales > Prorocentraceae > Prorocentrum > Prorocentrum cordatum. Next base: position 98,472 of record CAUYUJ010018297.1, on the reverse strand, counting down.
CTAGGGAAGAAACAGGAGCCCGCTCAGACCATGGATGCTGGCGCAGGAATGCCGTAGAAGAACTTGCAGCTGCGTCCGAGCAGCAGCGGAGCCCGGTGCCAGCTTGAAGCGGAAGGTGTGGGTGGGGTACCGCGAGCTGCAAACGAGCGGCGGAGGCCGGGGCTGGTTTGGTGTGGCAGGCCAGGACTCGGAGGCCCAGAGGTGGACACCAAACACCAATATCGGCGATGTGCCTCCACCGAGGGAAGATGATCTCGATCTCGGTGATGGTGGTAATATTTGGGCTTGCAAGGTGGCCGAAGGATTGCCACCAGCACCAAAATCTAGGATCACCTTCCCATGGTGGAGGCAGCCCTCGGTGTTGGTGTTGGTGCCCACTGCTAAGCCTACAAACGACGAGGCCCAGTGCACCGAGATGAGTGGGGCCACAAGCAGAACAGAGCGCTGGGAGCGTGCAGGGGAATACAGGGCGAGGTGGCGCGCGCGTCAAAAGCGGACTCGGCGAAGCAGAGCCGAAGACCATGTAGGGCAATGCACATCCAGGGTGAAACACGCCACCCCGATGAATACCACGATGAAGCCTTCCACGATGAAACCCCGATGGGACCCTCCACGACGTATCACTCCACGATGAAGCACGCCACTCCCTGAGGAAGCACGCCTCAGTCAACCACGCCATCATGGAGCATAGCACGCCCCGATAACGTACCCAATAGCGAAGCACCCATCACGAAGTACTCCACGGTAAAGCACGCCGCGTTCAGGCACGCCACGATGAAGCTCTCCACGTTGAAGCACTTAACGAAGCACTCCCCGATGAAGCGCTGCTTGATGAAATGGACAACGATGGAGCACACCCCGAATGATCACAAAAATCTGACACCTAGCGCTCAAGGCAGACTTGAGAGCGCGAGACTGCGCACCAGGAAACCGTGAGGTAGATCACACGAGGCTGCCAGTACAATGGCGCCAGAGGGATAGGTCGAGCCCGTTGACCGCTGGGCGCAGACACCGCCACCGTACGAGGGATACCTGGAGCCCAGCCAGTAGAGGCGGTTCTCAACCCAATACCGTGACGCGCAATGAGTGCGCACCCGTGGAAGGAAGAAACGCGAATAGACGAAGACAGTAGCCGGAACCCCACCTCCGCTGTTGCAGCGACACCGCCGGCACTGAAGGTGGATAACGATGGTGACCTGTTGCGTATAGTAGGGGTACAGGATATGAAGAAAATGTTGTTGGGCTCTGACGGGGAGCCGCAAACGCACGGAACAGCCGCAACGATTGCCCAATGGTCCGAGAGTCCGACACACCCCGTTGTGTCTGCACCCCGCCGTACGGGGTTGACGGCCACCAGCGATTGGAGAACGACTCCAGTCAGGCAGTACGGGCCCGAGGACGGACGAGGCAAGGCGACTACAGAGAAGATGGTGATTCTGGTGATTGCGACCATGGTGATGATGATGACGATGGCGATGATGATGGTGATGATGGTGATCATGATGATGATTATGATGATGATGATGATCGTGATTAGCATGATGCTGATGATGATGGTAGTGGTGGTAGTATGTTCATGGTGATGGTGACGATAATTGTGGTGTGGTGCTGGCTGTCGTGATGATGATTATGATGACAATGATGATGACGATGCTGATGGTCATTGTGGCCATGATGATGATGGTGGTGATGATGACGGTGGTGGCGATGATGATGAGGATGATGATGATGAGGATAACGATGATAATGATAGCTACGATGGTGATGATGATGATGATGGCGATGATGTGAGGATGATGGTAATGAAGATGATGATGATGATGATGATGAGGAGGAGGAGGATGATGATGGTGATGGTGATGGTGATGATGATGTTGATGGTGCTGATGATGGTGCTGTTGATGATTATGATGATGGGGATGATGATGATGATGATGATGATGATGATGATGATGATGATGATGATGATCATGATGATGATGACGATGATGATGATGATGATTATGATGATGATGATGCTGATGATGATGATGATGATGATGATGATGATGATGATGATGATGATGATGACGATGGAGGTGAGGGTACTTGCGATGAGTACTGGTGATACTCATGGTGCTGCTCTTAGATATGAGGGGGATTGGGAAGGAGGGAAGAGGAGGACGAGGAGGCGACGGACAACCCCATGACCGCTGGACGAGGAGTATGCGGTATACATGTTGATTTTCCTTCCAGTCTGCTGGAGAGGGCCCGCGAGACCTCGCGGCCAGGTCGGTGCACCGGCGAGAGTAAAGCGGAGGATGGACGAAGAGGGAGAGGAGGCTGAGAAGCTGTTCAAAGAGGACAAATTACATAAACAAATATCTTGAGGTCCGCGTTGATTTCTTGGATCGGCGCTGGGACCCCCTCGCGGCGTCTCAGGCGCCGCCCCTGGTGCCCAGCGTAAATCCGCGAAATCCGCGTGGATCTCCAACAGTTTCCTAGTTACGCAAGTTGTTGCTCATCTAGTGGGAGGCCTCTTTCTCATGATCTGTTTATCTCCTCGGAAAGCCTCTCTGAGAGCATCTTCCCTTTCTTATCCACTTGATCCTCCTCGGCCTCCTCCCCTTCCTCCCCCACCCCTCCCACTCACACTTCTTCTCCTCATCCTTCTCCTCCTCCTCCTCCTCCTTCTCCTCCTCCTCCTCCTCCTTCTCCTCCTCCTCCTCCTCCTCCTTCTCGTCCTCCTCAATCTCCTCCCTCGGGGCGGAGGAGCGCTGACGTCGACGACGCCGATGACGCCTCCGAGGCAGACGACGACGACGACGACGGCGACGGCGACGACGACGACGACGATGATGACGACGACGACGACGTTGCTGGCCAGGGCGACGCGAGCGGGGCAGACAACTCGGAGAGCCTGCGGCCGCAGCTGGTCGGGGTGCTGGCCACCTGCAGCCACACGCTTATAGCCAGGGGGGGGTTAGGGTCAGGAGCCTTGGCTCAGCGTGTCGCTCCGCCGGCTCTGGCCCACCACTCGAAGCAGAAGAAACAGCATAAACAGCAACTTTCGACGGTCCGCGCGGACCTTCGAGAAATGATGCTTCTGCAGCTCTTTGCTCCTATCCCCGCTTCGGAGCGACACGCGATCCACGCCCCCATTTCCGAGCGTCAGCGTCCCGAGCCTTTCCCAGCCTCCCGCCCCGCGGAGTGGAGCGACGCGCCATCTGTCTGCAAGGCATAGCGTGTCGCCGGGGCCGCCGCGGCGACACTGAGCAGCAGTTCCTGACCCTAGGGGGGGTTCGGCGTTCGAGGACCGGCGATTGCGGCGGCTGCGGGAGAGGTGCTCCAGGTCGCCTCCAGATCTGAGTCACCTGTGGCGTCCTGCAGCGGCTTCGCGCTGCCTTCCGGGGTCGAGAAGTCGGCTTGACGTCTTGTGCGGGAGGAGGATGAGGAGGAGGAGGAGGAGGAGGAGGAGGAGGAAGACGAGGAGGTGGACGAGGAGGTGGAGGAGGACGAGGAGGAGGGCTGAGAAGAAGAAGGAGGAGGGTGAGGACCAGAGTGATGATGATGATGATGATGATGATGATGATGATGATGATGATGGTGCTGATCACGATGATGATGATGACGCTGATGCTGATGATGATGATGCTGCTGCTGCTGATGATGATGCTGCTGTTGATGATGATGATGATGATCATGATGATGATAATGATGATGCTGATGATGATGATGGTGGTGATGATGATGCTGATGCTGATTATGATGCTGATGATGATGATGATGAGGAGGAGGAGGAGGAGGAGAATGAGGCGGAGGAGGATGAGGAGGAGGAGGAGGAGGAGGAGGAGCCAAGGTGCCGTTGGCACGTCGAATGACACCGACCTGCCCGCGGGTGCCCACGGAGGTGTTCCAGCCCACAAGGTCCCCAGGAGGGGGGCCCACAGAGGCTCTCGTGGGCACCTCGTGCAGCTCGGCTCCCGACCACAAGCGTGCCCGTGGATCTCTGCTCAGCACGATCTCGTGCCGTACACAGCCGGGACAAAGGTTTCTTCAACTCGCCATGGTGATATCTCCTACACGTTGTTCATGTCTAATGCTTCGAAAGTTCTTTGATTTTTGGGGTGCCAGGATCCTTTCACGTCTAATTGTTCTATCCGAGGCCTCTTCCTGGCCACTAGGGGGCCAGGAACAATTAGAAATGAGCCCCCTTAGATATGAGCACGATTACAAATGAACGACGTGTACCCCTCTAACGATTCCTAGCATGACGTGATGACTTGTGTCACCCGGCGGAGCAGTCATCCGATCCGCTGAATGCTCTTAGGTCTGTTGCTCCCAAGCCGGATTGGAAACTACTCCGCTCCAAACACTACGACTTATCGAGCGGGATGCGCCCACGCGCGGAGTCGTTGTGGTAGTTCTACTCCGCACCACTCCGCGTGGATGCGCTATTGGCGAAGGCAGATTGGAAAACTTTCGTCACAGTGATGTACGTGTCTACTGTAGTGGCTGGCGGGAGCCGGCAGGAGAAAAAGGCGGAATGTTGGCGGAGTTTCAAGGTGCTCCGTGGAAGATGTATCTATTGATCACAGATCTTCCAGAGAGGGTTGCTCACAGCCATCAGCTAGAAATTGCACCGCTTCCTTGACCACTTTGGCTCGAGCCATTTAGATGTGAGACGCGGCGACGTCCAGGAGTCGATCTAGTCACCGCGCTACGGTACCATGTGTTGTGTCTCTGCTGAGCTGTACCCACCGTTTGCTCGCAGAGCCCAGCAGCCACACCAGTCACAGGGTACGCTCATGATCATATCCCCACTCACCAGAGTTCCGATGTCTGTTTTTTTTCAGTGCTGGCCCCTACGGAAGTCCAGACCCCTTCCCCAGGGCTGCCTTGTCATCCTGAGTTGTTTTTTGACGGTCCCAGGGCCCTGCGAGGGTCGCCAGATGCAGAATCTGAGTAACAGGATTCGAATTTCATTTCCAATGCGGTGGAGGTGGGGAGGCTTCAGGTTGCGCGCCTACAGCACCCCCAGTTCAACGTTTCTTTTCCTCTCCGGCGTAACGCTCGTTACCCGGGCCAACCCTCCCCCCCCTCCCCCTCCGGGTAACGCTAACGATCGTGCGTGGGGGATGGGTGGCCTGGCCCCCCCCCTACATGCTGTCAGCGGACCCCCCCTCTGGGGGCGACGTGGTGCTGCAGTGCACGCGGCTGTTGTGGTGTACGGAGGCAGTGTGATGTGTACACAGGTGGCGCTGTGTTGCACGCCGGCATTGGGCATTGCCGTGTACACAGGCGATTGATGCGCCGGTGGCGCGGACGCACCCTGGCGGGCGCACGCCGCGGCCGCCGTTTCCGTTGCCTTCTCGCCCTCCCCCCCCACTTCCCCCCCCCCCCCCCGGGTAGCAGCCGTTACACCCGGGAAAGAAAACAAAAAACAAAGGTCACCAGGTGGAGGAGGAGGAGGAGGAGGAGGAGGAGGAGTCCAGCAGACCTCCCGGGGCGGTCTCAACACCCCCAGCCTTGGGGGCGCGGAGCGCTCCAGGGGCGCCGCTGGAGGCGGCGCGGGGGCGTCGAGGCCGTCCCAGGCAGCCTACCTGGGAGCCTGTCGAGGCCAGCTGGGGCTACTCTCGGCATCGTTTAAGCAATCCCCATCCCCATCCCCTTCGAGGCCCCCACCAACTACCACCCCAGTTGGGGATACACCCCTCGAGATCCGAAGGGAACGGCCTATATCCCCATGTGGAGGGGTAAATCGGCCAGTGGGGCCCAGGCCACGCCGCTGGGGATGGGGATCGGTTAAGCGATACTCATACTCGGGGGGCCTGTCTGGGCCAGCCTGGACCACCTGGGGAGGCTGCCTGTGCGCAACCTCAACCCGGAGCTTTCAGGTGGAGGTCTGTGTCCCCAGACCCCCGACGTCGTGATTTTTCCATGACGTCGGCCCCCAGAGGTCTCGACCCCTTCCCCGGGACCGGTTTCTCATCCCGAGTCGTTTTGTTGACAGTCCCGAGGCCTGGGAAGGGCCCCCAGAGGCCGAAAATAACGAAAAACCTCCCGTCGCATTTTCTTCTGAACGCGAGGAGGTCTGGGTATCCATCGCACTGATTGGGGTTTTTCTCTGACGCTTTGTTGACGGTCCCGAGCCCCGGGCCGTTTTGTTGACGGTCCCGAGGCCTGGTGAAGGCCCCCAGAGGCTGAGAATGTCCAAACAACTCGCCGTCGTGAGATTTTTCGTGGTTTTCGAAGGGGTCTGGGTCCGTACAGTGGCAACCCATGCCAGGAAACATCCTGCTTGCATCTCCTTCTTCCCTCCTTCTTCTTCCCTCCCCCTCCTCCTTTCTCCTCCTCCTCTCTTTGAGCCCGTTTCTTTATTGCTTGGGGCATGACGGGCGTCATGGCCCCCGCTCCACCCCCCCCCTATGACGTAACGCTCCCCCCCCCCCCAGTGCGCTCCGGGCACTGCCGCCGTGCGCATTGGGATCCGCGTAGGTGTCCGCCTAGGAATCCGCTTAGGTGTCTGGTCCGCAGGCGTCGTCGTCGTCGTCGTCGTCGTCGTCGTCGTCGTCGTCGTCGTCTGTCGTCGTCGCTCGGGGTTCGTCGCTCGTCGCTCATCGTCGTCGTGCGCGCGGACGCGGCTGGAGCCTGTTTGTACGTCCGGGCCGATGACGGCAATCATCTGGGGGGGGGGTCGATGACGTCACGTTTCGCGCCGGCGGCGTCTGCGAATGCTGAGGAATGACGAAGGACGGGTAGCACGAACATGTAGGTGGCGATATGCACCACAACGCCTGTGTACATCACAGTGCCCGCGTGTACCACAGCGCCTGTGTACACCACACCGCCGATGTACACCACAGCAACCGCGTGCAACACAGCGTCAGTTTGTGCCACCGTGCCTGCGGGCACAGCAGTTTCTGTGTACACCACAGCGCTTCCGTACACCACATCAGCCGTGCGCAACACAGCACCAGTGTACACCACAATGCCTGCGTGCATTGCAGTGCCTGCGTGCGCCACGGCGCCTGTGTGCACCACATCAGCCGTGTGCAACACAGCACCATTGTTGTGTATAGAATTACAGAAGAAATCCTTGTGATAAAATGGAGCGCGTGTGGATTCCAGAGAACACAATGGAACACAAATCCTCGTGGACAAAGGAGCGCCGCTGGAATCTACGAGTCCCCCCGAATCCGCCCGCATCACCCTTACTCCCACTTGCGTCCAGGAGGCTCCAGCTAAATTGGCCGTCCGAGAACCAAGTGGACCGCTTCAATCGACCATTCTGCGGTGCACGCTGAGATGCGCACGTGCGTTGTAAAGCCAAGCCGCACGACAGGGGGTAACAAGGAGGAAAAGGGGGAGGGGGAGGAGGAGGAGGAGGAGGAGGAGGAGGAGGAGAGGAGGAGGAGGAGGAGGAGGAGGAGGAGGAGGAGGAGGAGGAGGAGGAGGAGGAGGAGGAGGAGGAGGAGGAGGAGGAGGAGGAGGGAGGAGGAGGAGGAGGAGGAGGAGGAGGAGGAGGAGGAGGAGGAGGAGGAGGGAGGAGGGACAAACGTCGCATTGTTGTCCGCAGCGGATCCTGACGGACATGCTCCTCCTACCTATCCTATGCACGCAGGCACTGTGGTGTACACCAATGCTGCGTTGCACGCGGATGCTGCGGTGTAGACAGGCGCTGTGGCGTGCGCAGGCGCTGCGGTGCACGCAAGCACTGTTGTGTACACAGGCGTTGTGTTGCACATGGCTGCTGCGGTGTATGTACACCGGCGCTGCAGTGCTCCCAAGTATTGTGGTATACACGGGCGGTGCGTTGCACACGGGTTTTGCGGTGTACGCAGGCGCTGTGGTGCACACGCGCGGTGTGGTGCACGCGAGCGTTGTGGTGTACACAGGCGCAATGGGCAGATCGTCACCTACATGCTGCTCGCGTCGTCGTCGTCGCTCGTCGCTCGTCGCTCGTCGCGTCGTGCGCGCGGGCGCGGCTGTGGTGCTGGAACCACACGGCGGGGGCGGGCGTCACGTCATACCCCCCCCCCCCCCCCCCCCCCCCATGACGCCCGTCATCGCCGAACATAAAAGAAACGCGCTCTTTCTTCCCTCCTCCTTTCCTCTCCGTCCCCTCTTCCTTTCTTTTCATTCCCTTCCTCCTCCTTTTTCTTCTCCTTCCTTTCCCTTCCATGCCCAGAAATGGCTGCACCAGCGCTAGAGCTAAACGGGGGCACCGAGGAGCGAACTGGCCAGCGTGCAGGAGCGGTGGAGGGGCAGGCAGGGCGGCCGCGGAGGGGGGGGGGGGGGGGGGGGCAAAGAGCAGGCCGCTCCGGGGCGGACGCGTCTGCACCTGAGCATGCTGGCGCGACCAGCCCCGCCGGCGGGGGCCAGGGCGGCTGGCGGGCCGTGGCGCCGGGGCACCCACGGGCGCAGGCGGGGCCAAGTGCGGGCGACTGCAGGTAGGCGAGCGGTGATGCCGTCGACCATGCCAAGAAACACCCTGCTGGCCTTGAGTCGGGCCTGTCTGTTCCTGTCGCTCTACAGGAGGTATATTCAAAAATAGTCAAAAATAGTCAGGGGACGATGTGTTGACTATTTATGAGCATTGTTTAAGCATTTGTTGTGTACTTTTTCCCTACCTAGGCTCTGCCTAGAAGGGTTCTTACTCTCTTAGCTTAAAGGGGCCGGGCAGTGGAACACGCCCCGGGCGGTTCCCCCAGTCCCCTGGGAGCGGTTCCCCCCAGTCCCCTGGGAGCTTTAGCTTTAGCTTTAGCTTTAGCTTTAGCTTTAGCTTTAGCTTAGCTTTAGCTTAGCTGTAGCTTAGCTTTAGCTTAGCGTTTCGCTTAGCTGTTCGCTTAGCGTTTAGCTTAGCTTTAGCTTAGCTTTAGCTTAGCTTTAGCTTAGCTTGAGCTTAGCTGTAGCGTAGCTTTAGCTTAGCATTAGCTTAGCTTTAGCTTAACTGTAGCTTAGCTTTAGCTTAGATTTAGCTTATATTTAGCTTAGCTGTAGCTTAGCTTTAGCTTAGCTGATGCTCAGCTTTAGCTTAGCTTTAGCTTAGCTTTAGCTTAGCTTTAGCTTAGCTTTAGCTTAGTTTTAGCTTAGCTTTAGCTTAGCTGTGGCTTAGCTGTGGCTTAGCTTTAGCTTAGCTTTAGCTTAGCTTTAGCTTAGCTTTAGCTTAGCGTTACTGTTACTACTAATGCTGCTTTCCTAGGGGTTACAACTCCTAGGTAGGGTCGCACTTGGATAATTATTTGTCGTCCAAGATCCCCCTGTAGGGGGACACGCCCGACTTAATGCTGGCCTCCAGGGTGCCCTGGGCTTCGTGGGGTTCGATGGTTCTGCGATGGGGAACGCGACGTTCCCGAGCCGAAAGCCAGTGGACGCCCTGGGGTCTCAGGGCGGGGTTTCGTGTGGAAGGTTTCGTGTGGGCGAGCTCCTACTCACCACCCACCAAACCACCCCAGCCCAACGCGAAGGCTTCAATTTGCCCTCCATTTCCAGTGGGGTGGTGGAGGAACATTCTGAAAAAACACACAATTATGGAACCCGTAACTTAGGGTTGGGCTGGGGTGGCCTGGCAGGGAGTCCAGTCACCTGCTGTAGCCACTTTTGGCTCTCGACGCCATCGCGTGGCGGTCGGCGCGCGAGCTCGGCCCACCGCGCCGGGGCGCCGCAGCGCCGATGCCGCCCGGCGGGCCGCGCGGGCCGCGGCGGGCGGCGCGCGGCGGCCCGTGCGGCGATGGTGGCGAGCAGCTTCGGGAACCCCGCCTGCTGGGTGGAGGGCCGGAGCTTCCTGGGGTGCTCGGGGCCTCCTCCTCCTCCTCCTCCTCCTCCTCCTCCTCCTCCTCCTCCTCCTCCTCCTCCTCCTCCTCCTCCTCCTCCTCCTCCCCCTCCTCCTCCTCCTCCTCGGGGCACCTAGGTGTCGGGCGAGTGCTGATGGTGTGGGGGGCGGCCCACCCAGGGGGGGGCGAAGGGCGAAGGGGGCCCCCCAGGGTGCCCTTTTGGGCACCTGCTGGCTCCAAAAGGGGGCCCTGCAGATGCCACCTTTTTTTGGGACCTCGTCCTCGCCCCCCAGTCTGGAGCACCCCCCTTTGAGCACCCGCCCAAATTTTTTTTATCGGCGGCGAGCGAAGGGGGGGGGGGAGGTGAGAAGGAGAAGGACTTCTCATAGAGCGGCGGGGGTTTTCAGAAGCCCTTGTGCCTTCCGAGAGAGTTTCTGCGCCTTCGGGGAAGGCCCAGAAGACTTCTCGGAAGGCCAGGGGACTTCCGAGCCTTCTGAGAAGGCCCGCCCCTTCTCACTTTCCCCCTCGCTTGTCGCCGATTTGGGCGACGAAGAACAACTGCAGTTTGGGGCACACATCTTTGTAATTGTCCACTTTTGTCTTGCGCGTGAGCTGTTGCACGCCAAGGGCTGCCAGATCTTTGACGTGAGCCCATAGATGGGACGAACCGGGGCATGTTCTATGAATCACCACCTGCCTAGGGCCTGCGTACGACGTACGAATACTCATCCAAGCCGCACTGTTTGATGTATTCTTGCCCACGCATCCGTCAGGGATACAAGGCTGCAGACAGACGGGGTCCGAGCAGACGTGGTCGGAGGATCGCGCCGCATCGCCGACGCATCGGCGATGCGGCTCGGTGTGGGGCCCGTCTTTCGCCACGCCGACGGCGCCAGTGCATCGCCGACATCGCCGGTGCATCGTCAATGCTTCGCCGATGCATCGGCAAGGCGGCGCGATCCTTCGACTCCATCTACTCCGAGCCCACATAGCAGGCCCCCAGAAGAACAGGAACAAGCAACTGCATAACAAAAAACCAGTCAGAGCTTCGCGCGGATCACTCGGATCGGCGCTGGAGCCTCCTGGAGAGGGTCAGAAGCCGGGCAAAGGCTGTCAAACCCGTGGCTGGTCAAACGGAGCTCCAGGAAACATTTTTCTTCTGGGAAGCAGCCCGTTTATTATTCAGTGCGCTGAGTTTTAATCTGGGAATTTGTTTTGCTCTTCTGGGAAGACCGGTTCAGCAGCCCAGATTTGCTAGCCCTCACCCAGCTTCCGAGAGGGCCCAGGGTGAGGGACCTCCGAATTCTTATGTTTTATCCGCAAGGGTTTCGCCCCCTGCTGCCAGATCCCTGCCGATCATAATGGGGTCTGCCAGAGCAGCTTTGGGAACCCCGCCTGCCGGCTGGACGACCGGAGCTTCCTGGGGGTGCTCGACGAGCAGACAGACTGCACAAGCGACACTGCGCAGCATAACTAGTGCAGCATCGGTCTTTACCCCTCGGGATCGGGGTTGTTCGTGAGCCAAAATGGCCCCCCCACACCCGATCGCCACAGGGGTGAGGGCAGACTTGCCGAATGGGTGCCTCGACCGAGGGTGAGATTTTGGGGAGCGGCTCACGCTCGAGCGTTAGCCTCGAAGGCCGCCGAAATCTCACCCCCAACCCCCAGTCCCGGCACCCCCTCTGCGAGGGATTCCCCAGGGTGCCGCCGCCGGGGGTGGGGGGGCCAGTTTGGGTCACCAGTTGTGGATCTGCTTCGCGATCTCTGTTTGTTTGGCTCGTGACGCGAACAGCGCGCGCGCGAGCTGCCAGAGTCAGGACAGAATCTTGGGGATGCATGCAGTGGCTACGTGGGAACAGCTGCATACCACGCAGCGGGTCTCTTGGATCGGCGCTGGACCCACAGCGCCGCTCCGAGAAGTCCGCGCGAATCTCCGAAAGTGTATGCTCCTTTGCACAGTTGTTCCCCAGTCAGCGCTTGCACTGAAGGGGTCCAAGCGGATATTGAAAGATTTGGCGAAACACGATCGAGCTCACCATTGATCTCATGGTCGATCTCATGATCGATTTTATCATCGATCTCACTACCCAGACCCCGACGTCATGATGTTTACATGACGTCGACCCCCAGAGGTCTTGACTCCTTCCCTAGGACCAGTTTTTCATCGCGAGTCGTTTTGTTGACGGTCCCGAGGCCCGGGAAGAGCCCCAGAGGCTGACCATAACAAACAATTTCCCGCCGTACTTTTTTCACATCGCGAGGAGGTCTGGGTATCCATCGCATTGATTGGGGCTTTCCTCTGCCGTCATCTGTTCCTCTGGTTGACCCAGAGGGGGGTCCAGCTAGAAGGGGGTGGTGCAACAGATCTGGTGCAATGGATTTGTGGGTTGCAATAGATCTAGGGCGTGCAGTACATTCCGGGACGCAGATGTGTTGCTGGATTCTCGCGTGCAGTACATTAGTTGGAATACAATATGCAGTACATTTCTCAGGCGCAATTTACTTTTGCAATACAATTGGCCCAAATCTATTGCACCACCCCCTTTCAGCTGGACCCCCTTTCCCAGACCGCAGACGTCATGATGTTTTCATGACGTCGACCCCAGAGGTTTCGACCTATTCCCCGGGACCGACTTTCATCCCGAGTCGTTTTTGGACGGCTCTGAGGCCCGGTAAGGGCCCCCAGAGGCCGAACAGTGTGAACAACCTCTCGTCGTATTTTTTTCATTGCTCGAGGGGGTCTGGGTTCTGAGTCACCCAGAGTTCCTTCAGGTGCTGCGCCGTCTCCGTCTTCGGGCCCGCCGGCAACTCGGCCTGCTGGGCGGGGGCCCTCCTCGGCGGCGCGCCCCTCGGCTTCCGGCGCTGCTGCCGGGACCCGCCCGCGGGCCCAGAGGAGCTGCACCGGCGCGCGGCGGCGGCGCTGGCGGACGCTGGCAGCGATTTTGGCGCCGCCAGCCTCGGCTACGCGCAAGAGTGATCCTCAGAGGAGGATACCGCCACCTTCCCCTCGTTCTCTCCTTTCGGAGGCCGCCTGGGAGGTCCTCGTCGCCATCGCTGGATCCGCCTCGAAATTCTTTCCAGAGCGCACCACTGGAGAGGTCTTGGGAGTAGCGGTATCGGCACCCTTTGGGTTTCCCCAGATCCTTCGCCGGAGGGACCTGTTGGTGCGGGCCCACAGGGGTCCCCCAAGCACTTGGCCTGCTCGCTCGGATCCCTGGCCTCCCCGCGATCTCCTGAAGCAGCCGCGCACCGAAGGCCACTCTTTCTGCAAAGGCCGCTCCTGCGCGTAGCCGACGTCCGGGAGTTTGCACAGCTCGTGCACCGCGTGGACAACGAGCGGCACGCGCTCGGGGGCGCGAGGGAGCTCAGGACCTCAGAGGAGGAAGGGGTACCAATGCCGCTGCCCCTCCCCCGTCGCCACGGCTGGGTTCGCCTCGAAGTCCTGGTCAGAACGCATCCCTGGAGAGTTATCTGGGGCGGCGGCATACAGTTCAGTCGCATATAAGTAAGGATAAGCAGCGTTCCAAGGCTACCCTTGCATCCTTGCCCCTTCGGCCCATTTGTGGCAACTTTCGCTGGCAGATCCCGTTCGAGAAACGTCAGCACGGCCTTCCAAGACCCTTGCATCCTTACCGCGCATCCTCACTGTTATGCGACGTGGCTGGATCGGCACCTCCTTGTTACCCCCCCATCCAGGATCGACGAGGTGACGCTCGTTTCCGGCCTGAACGAGCAGGCCCGGCGGTGGCGCGAGGTTCGAGGGGGAGATCGACTACAGAATCTATGTGCCCCAAAATCACCACCCACCAAACCACCCCAGCCCAACCCGAAGGCCTCAATTTGCCCTCGAGTTCCAGTTTGGGGGGGAGGGGGGCGGGGAACATTGAAATTATCCTGGCGAAGGACCCAACCACATGCAATTGTGAGTACCGCAGTTGTGAATATCTTCTTCGGTGGAGCCCCCTACGGGGCCACGAAACGTACGAGGGGTGTGCCGAAATGGGTGTGCGGGACGCATGCGGGCACACCCACTGGGGCCTTCGGTGGATGTCCCTATGGGACCACAAAACGTGCGAGGGGTCACGAATCGCGTGAGGGGTGTGCCGAAATGAGTGTGCGGGACGCATGCGGGCACACCCACTGGGGCCTTCGGCGGAGCTCCCTTTGGGGCCACGAAACGTGTGAAGGGTATGCCGAAATGGGTGTGCGGGACGCATGCGGGCGGCAGCACTGGGATCTTCGGTGGAGCCCCTCTACGGGGCCACGAAACGTGCGAGGGGTGTGCCGAAATGGGTGTGCGGGACGCATGCGGGCACACCCATTGGGGCCTTCGGTGGAGCTCCCTATGGGACCACGAAACGTGTGAGGGGTCACGAAACGCGTGAGGGGTGTGCCGAAATGGATGTGCGGGACGCATGCGGGCACACCCACTGGGGTGTGCCCAATTGGGTGTGCGTGACGCATGCGGGCGGCAGCTCTGGGGCCTTCGGTGGAGCTCCCTATGGGGCCACGAGACGTGTGAAGGGTATGCCGAAATGGGCGTGCGGGACGCATTCCCTATGAGGCCACGAAACGCGTGATGGGTGTGCCGAAATGGGTGTGCGGGACGCATGCGTGCGGCAACACTCTGGGGCCTTCGGTGGAGCTCCCTATGGGACCACGAAACGTGTGAGGGGTGTGCCGAAATGAATGTGCGGGACGCATGCGGGCGGCAGCACTGGGGCCTTCGGCGGAGCTCCCTTTGGGGCCACGAAACGTGTGAGGGTGTGCCGAATTGGGTGTGCGTGACGCATGCGGGCGGCAGCACTGGGGCCTTTGGCGGAGCTCCCTATGGGGCCACGAAACGTGTGAGGGGTGTGCCCAATTGGGTGTGCGTGACGCATGCGGGCGGCAGCACTGGGGCCTTCGGTAGAGTGGGGCCACGAAACGTGTGAGGGGTGTGCCGAAATGGGTGTGGGGACGCATGCGGGCGGCAGCACTGGGGCCTTCGGCGGAGCTCCCTATGGGGCCACGAACGTGTGAGGGGTGTGCCGAATTGGGTGTGCGTGACGCATGCGGGCGGCAGCACTGGGGCCTTCGGTGGAGCTCCCTATGGGGCCACGAAACGTGTGAGGGGTGTGCCGAATGGGTGTGCGGGACGCATGCGGGCGGCAGCACTGGGGCCTTCGGTGGAGCTCCCTATGGGGCCACGAAACGTGTGAGGGGTGTGCCGAATTGGGTGTGGGTGACGCATGCGGGCGGCAGCACTGGGGCCTTCGGCGGAGCTCCCTATGGGGCCACGAAACGTGTGAGGGGTGTGCCGAATTGGGTGTGGTGACGCATGCGGGCGGCAGCACTGGGGCCTTCGGGAGCTCCCTAGGCCACGAAACGTGTGAGGGGGTGATGGGTGTGCGACGCATGCGGGCGGCAGCACTGGGGCCTTCGGTGGGGCTCCCTATGGGGCCACGAAACGTGTGAGGGGTGTGCCGAATTGGGTGTGCGGGACGCATGCGGGCGGCAGCACTGGGCCTTCGGTGGAGCTCCCTATGGGGCCACGAAACGTGTGAGGGGTGTGCCGAATTGGGTGTGCGGGACGCATGCGGGCGGCAGCACTGGGGCCTTCGGTGGAGCTCCCTATGGGGCCACGAAACGTGTGAGGGGTGTGCCGAATTGGGTGTGCGGGACGCATGCGGGCGGCAGCACTGGGGCCTTCGGTGGGGCTCCCTATGGGGCCACGAAACGTGTGAGGGGTGTGCCGAATTGGGTGTGCGGGACGCATGCGGGCGGCAGCACTGGGGCCTTCGGGGGCTCCCTATGGGGCCACGAAACGTGTGAGGGGTGTGCCGAATTGGGTGTGGGGACGCATGCGGGCGGCAGCACTGGGCCTTCGGCGGAGCTCCTATGGGGCCACGAAACGTGTGAGGGGTGTGCCGAATTGGGTGTGGGTGACGCATGCGGGCGGCAGCACTGGGGCCTTCGGCGGAGCTCCTATGGGGCCACGAAACGTGTGAGGGGTGTGCCGAATTGTGTGTGGGTGACGCATGCGGGCGGCAGCACTGGGGCCTTCGGCGGAGCTCCTATGGGGCCACGAAGCGTGTGAGGGGTGTGCCGAATTGGGTGTGCGTGACGCATGCGGGCGGCAGCACTGGGGCCTTCGGCGGAGCTCCCTATGGGGCCACGAAACGTGTGAGGGGTGTGCCGAAATGGGTGTGCGTGACGCCTGCGGGCGGCAGCACTGGGGCCTTCGGCGGAGCTCCCTATGGGGCCACGAAACGTGCGAGGGGTGTGCCGAAATGGGTGTGCGTGACGCATGCGGGCGGCCGCACTGGGGCCTTCGGCGGAGCTCCTATGGGGCTACGAAGCGTTGTACTGGGTGGGTGAAACGCAGGGAAGAGGAGGAGGAGGGAGGAGGAGGTGGAGGAGGAGGAGGAGGAGGAGGAGGAGGAGAGGAGGAGGAGGAGGAGGAGGAGGAGGAGGAGGAGGAGGAGAGGAGACGCGGGCCACCGTCTCTTCAAAACGAGGACCCAACACCACAGGATGGTTGGGAAACACACACATGAAACCCGTACCCCCCCCAACCCGAAATTCGGGTCTTCGGGTGGTCTGGTAGGTAGTCACAGAATGACTGCTTCCGCCGGATCTACCAAAACACGTATTACTTATGCTCGACGAAGAATATCAAGACTTGGCGGATTTCGGAGGCCCTGAGCCCCGAAAAGATTGTCATCTCTTGGGAGGTCGACTGTTGCTTCCGCTGGCTTCCGCCGAGCTTCAGCCGGCGGAGCCGCCGCCTGTTCTACTTCCGACGCCTTCCTCCGACCATCCGCCGCCTTCCGCCGCGGAAGAGATGGCAGCTCCCCCGACCCTCGAAAAGGCAGGGCCCTTTTTGGAACGCCTCCGTGGGGCAATTCGGCTCTGCAGTCGACCCCTGCCCCCCACTCTAGGGGAGCAAACAATGACATAAACATAAAAACTCGGAGGGCCGCGCGAAGTTCTCGGATCCGCGCTGGACCCCCCTGGCGGCGCCTCTGGCCCCGCCCCTGGCGCGCTCCGCGCGCCAGGGAGGGGGGGTCCAGCGCCGATCCGAGAATTCCGCGCGGCCCTCCGAGTCTCTGTGTTCCTGCCACTCTTTGTTCCCCTGCTACTCCGAGGTGCACCTGAGCGAGCTCGCCGCGCGCCTCCCGCAGGTGCTGCGAGGCCTCGAGCGCGCCGCGGGCACCGCTGCCGCGCGGGCGGCGCGGGGCGGCGCGCCGCGCGTGGCGGTCCTCACGGCCTGCACGCCCGACTCGGCCGCCAGTGACGTGTGCCAGGTCCTCTGGCTCCTCCTCCCTTCCCCCAGCAATCGTCAAAGATAGTTGGGGGACGATTTTGTGAATATAGTTTGGGCTATGTTTGAAGATCTTTTGGATACTATCTTCTTTTTCGTTCAATATCCGCCTGTAGACCCCCCCCTCGCGTTGTGAGAGACAGTCGCGACGGGAGGCTTTTCGCTATTTTCGGCCTCGGGCGGCCCCTGCCCGGCCCCGGCACCGTCAACAAAAAGAACCCGGTGAGAGAGCGGTCTCGGGGAGAGGGTCGAGACCTCTGGGGGTCGACGTTGTGAAGCAAGTCACGGCGTCGGGGGTCTGGGCCTGCTGCTTGCTCCTCTCGCCTAAGCCACACTGCGACCTTCTCAAGCTGGTAAGAAAGCCTGCCAGGTCGGCGCCGGCCTGTGGCAGTGCTACGCGCGACGGCACGGGTACCACTTCCCGGCGGCTCAGAGATGGGGCCCTTCAGTCAAGACTCTGGAGGAATGAGCACTCCGGGCTCTGGAGAGGCTCCGGCTCTCGGCCGTTCCTCCAGGTCGGGGAGCCTGCTTATTCGTGGCCGAGGGTCGCCGCGTTCAGATGCAACTCCTGGGAGGTCAGATTCTGACTTTGCCCCGTTCCGAAATCCGGCGTCAGCTGGCCTGTTCCTGACTAATCCCGCTGAATCCCGCTTTATCCGATTCAATCCCGCTTGATCCGCAGCCTAATTCGGCGCAGCAGCCCCCCAACGGGGCCTCATCCTCCTGAATCCCTCCGACGAAAAGCTCCCAGTAGTTGCAACCTAAGCCGTGGCCAGAAGAAAAGCCAAGTCGTCTGTCATTCAGCTCCTACTTGTGTCAGGAGGGAACAATAACACAGACACAATTACTCGCCGATTCCCCAGAAAACATGGGAAAATATGGGAAGTGGAGGGGAAGACAAAAACCCAGGAAATATGGGAAAATCTTGTGTGTCCTTGGGCCCCTCGATTGTGGCAGCACGAAGACCGCGAGGACGAGGAGCCTCAAACGCTCTGAGTTGACCTTGGGATCCCTTCCTGTCCTTCAGGCCCCCTCTATCCCAGGCCCCCGACGTCATGATTGTTTCATGACATCGACCCCCAGAGTTGTGGAAGTCGATTAATGGAGAGGAAGCATGCTGCCAAATAATTCCCAGATGTCTAAAAGATGTTTCAAACATATTTTGAATATGTAAAAAACATGTTTGAAACATGTTTCGAACATGGTTTACACATTTTAAACACATCTTTAATTCAATGATAGGATTGTTAGAGTGTCCACTGTCATGGTATGCACAACCCCAGAGGTCTCGACCCATTCCCCGGGACCTGTTTTTCATCCCGAGTCGTTTTTTTGACGGTGACGAGGCCCGGTAGGGGCCCCCAGAGGCCGAAAATTGTGAAAGACCTCCCGTCGTGATTTTTTCATCAATCGAGGGGGTCTGGATCAGAATCAGGGCCCCCACTTCTGAACCGCCGACCTTCATATTCGACACGACGCCATTCCCGAGCCTCCCGGAGAAGTTCCGCTTCGGCGCCGCCGAGGGCACGGAGGGGCTAGCGGCGCTGCATGCGGACTTCGGCCCCGGCGCGGTGAACTTCTTGGAGGAGGAGCCGCTGCTGTTCAAGGCCTGAGGACTCTTGGATTCAGTCGGGCCTGTCCTTCTACAGGGGGAATATTCAAGAATAGTCCAAAAATAGTCTGGGGATTAGTTTCTCTACTATTCGTGAATATGTGTTTGATTTTTGTTTGGCTACTTTCATGGTTCGTCTGTTGCAGCAGTCATTGGCCGCTACAGGCTATATGTTTGATCGCGCTCTGCCTAAGCGGCCTCTGCCTAAGCGACACTTTTTGCTCCTCGGACCCCGAGGGGCAAAAAGTTCCAGCTTGGAGTGGTTGAATGAGTTTTTGTCTGTATCCCGAGGCCGGCTCAGACGGCATCACGTTCAAGTGGTGGCAGCGTTGGTACGCCGCTCGCCGCCACTTGCACGCCTACGACCTCCTGCTTGTCGTGGATCCCGACACGTCGGTTTTCCCGAGCTGCTTCGACGTGGGGCTGCCTGAGGCGCTGGGCCTCCGCGGCAGCCCCGACAGCTGGCCCGGCGTGATCGTCCGCGACCCGCGGGAGGGCGAGGATTGCAACGGGGGCGTCGTGGGTCTCACGCGGTCGCCCTGGGGGCTGCTCTACCTCGAGCTTTTGCTGGCCAAGATGCAAGCAAGATCTGTGCACATATTCACTGTCGTATTCTCGGAGTCCCTTCCCTAGAGAACCGAGTTGCAGAGCACGTGGATACAAGGCCCGCCTCCAGCGAGGCCAGGGTCTTATCCACATGCGCTGCGTCTCGGGTAACTATCTGGCACCCCTTCCCCAAAAGCCAAAGACACAGTGGATAACGATGGGTATAAATCTTGCCCGCGCAAGAGCCGCTGGCCCGTGGACGTGGCCGGGGGCAGCGGCTGGTGCCAGGCGCGGCAGTCTGCCGAGTACGAGACTCTGCTGGAGGTCATCGCGCTGTCTCGGGCCGCGGCCGCGGGTGTGGCAGGCGGGGTGGTGCTCGACTACACGTCGGAGTGCATGTGGTTCGCGTTGCCGCAGGTGGTGTTGTCGGCCATGGGCCGCGCGAGCATGGGGTGCAACTGGCAGTCCTACCTGGGGTGCTGGCGGAAGAACGTGGACAGGCTGCTCGGTCCCCCAGGAGCTCGGGGCCATGACCCCAACGTGCGGCTGCTAGACCCAGAGGTGGTCGACATCAACTACAGGCCCTGGTCCAACGAGCCCCGCTACCGCGCTTCGTTCATGAACGCCACCCGGCCGCCTCCGATCGCGAACGCGGCCTTCCTGTGGCACTACGTGGGCATCCCGCGCAAGGCAGACAGCATGCTGCGAGACTTTGGCCCGCCAGGGCGCTCCAATGGGGCAGAAGTGCAGTCCAGACGCTGATCTGAGGACCACCTTTGGTGGCCTCAGGAGGGGCCTTTGGGCCTTCGAGCCGTTCCGCCTATCTGGGCCCGGGAAGCTCTTCGTGGCCCCGAGGCCCGCCGTGGCCAGAGAAGCCCCTTCGTTCCTCGTGCAGCGTTCCTTGTGGCAGTGCGTTGGTTGCAGATCATCAGATATGGGAGAAGCAGGGCTCCTGGGTCGCACGCGTTGTCTGCGCGGCGGAGTCAGGGGCGCGCGAGTCGACGCCCTGGCGGGCGAGGTCGCGAAGCTGGCGTAGAAAGGGGTGGCCAACCCTTTCGTGTGGGCGGTGATGGTGGTGCTCAGCACCACCATCACCATGACCACCACCACCACGCCGGATGGCTCTAAGAATTTGTGAGTGCTCCGCGGTGCGGTGCCCGTCGGACGGGCGCCCAGCCGCTGGCGGGGCTCATAGTTCTTCGGTTCGTCAAGGAGTGGTGCTGACGGTGGTTCACGACAGGAACTCCAAGGGATTAGAACTCCATCGGAGGAGAGTCAAAACGACACCGCTAATTACCCGTTCCTCGTCGCCACGGCCAGATTCGCCTCGAAGTCCTGTTCAGAACGCTTTCCAGGAAGGGTCCGTGGAGTAGCGCTGTCGGTACATGTTGTGCCCCCCCCGAATTGTCAGGGTTTCAGTTTTGGGGTCCGCCAGTGTTCGACGTTTCAGGCCTCGGTGCCCCTTTCGGCCCTGGGCAGCCCCCGACCCGAGAACTGTCCCGCGCGTTGCGCGAGATCAGTATCGGAGGCAGTGTCGGGAGTTCCGGGGGTCGCTGACTCTTTGGGCATGCCTGGTGCCGGGATAGCTCCCTTCAGAGCGCTTTGGAGCGCTCGGAGTCTTCTGGGGCGCTCTGGCACAGCTGCGGTGCCCGATACACCCGCCAGATCCTCCTGTCTCACAGGTCCCCGATGGATGTCCCGATCCGCTTCTGTCCCGATCCGATGGAACTCTCTCCTTCAGCCCCACCCGATGCTGATGCTGATGATCATGATGATGATGATGATGATGATGATGATGATGATGATGGTGCTGATTGTGATGCTGATGATGGTGATGGTCGTGATGATGATAATGATGATCATCATCGCCAGCATCATCATCGCCATCATCATCATCAGCAGCAGCATCATCATCATCGCCATCATCATCAGCATCATCATCATCAATATTCATCATCATCAGCATCAAGATCATCATCATCATCATCATCATCATCATAATCATCATCATCAGAATCATCATCATCATCTTCATCATCATCATCATCATCATCATCATCATCATCATCATCATCATCATCATCATCATCATCATCATCATCATCATCATCATCATCATCATCTTCGGCACCGGCTCGGCGCCCCAGAGGTCTCCAGTCCCTGGAGGACACGTTCGACTGCGACCGCCTCTGCGAGCGCTTCGGCGCCCGCGGGTCGCAGCCGCCCTGCAAGCTGGGGGGCAGCCCGAGGGCGTGCCCGTTCCAGGACGCAGAGGAGGAGAAAGGGCACCCACTTCTCTACCCCCGCCCGCCTTTCCCTTTTCTGGGGGCCTCCGGGGAGGCCCTCGCCGCCACCGCTGGACTCGCCTCGAAGTCCTGGTTCGAGCGCACCCCGGGAGAGGTCCGGGGGGGAGCGGTGTCGGCACCTTCTGGCCTCCCCGAGGACAGCCTCCTGATGCCGCGGCAGTTCGGGTGCTAGTTGGCCGGGCATGTGAGCTGCAGCGGGCCGAAGAAGCTGTCACAACCCCCTCTTCTTCCTCCTCCTCCTCCTCCTCCTCCCCCTCCTCCTCCGCCTCCTCCCCCTCCTCCTCCTCCTCCTCCTCCTCCTCCTCCTCCTCCTCCTCCTGTTTCTGTTTGACGGCATAGGGACGATGATCCGCTGCCCGCACGTGAATTCGGGAAAGGCGCGCTTACAACTGGAAATCTTGACCTTAGGCACCGACCTGCTGGGCCTCACAATACGGGTCAAGCGGGCAAAAGAAGCACGCCAAAGACGGATCGAGAGGGGGGTGACGGGTCAGGTCAACACAGCTCCGCGGATGGACCTCACCCCTCTCTCTGAGCTCCTGGCAAGCGAACGTGACAAAATGTCGGGCCAGAAACATGCACAGCTCGGGAGGATACTGCTTGGCAGCCTGGGTCTTCCAACGGCCAATGTTATCGACTCCCTCCAGAATTGCGTGGCCTCCGTGGTTGCAGCGTCCTCTGTTCGGCATCATGTGGACTTCTCTGCGCACGGAGGGAAGATTCACAGTCAGGAGCATCGTTGGTTTCGTCGATTGCGAACCAAGCATACACTGGTCAATCCAGATCGTGTCTACATTGAAACCCATCGAAGACAAGGTCCGCATGTGGCTGGTTTCCTTAAGAAACCAACTCGTGGGAGCACCTGATTCAACGGGCAAGCAGGGTGCTCTAGTATACCGCAGGCACCCGAAGCAAGACAAACGTACATGAAATACAACGCGGCACGATACAGATCATTCGCTGTAGAAATCTGGGCCCACTCTCTGGGAGTGGCTAGAGGTCGACCCCACTCGAACTGTATAGACCGAAGCGGTCGAGAACGCTGGCCTTGGGGGACCTCTAGAAATCGAGCCGACGACCAGGTCTCGCAAGGGGGTCTGACAAGAACACCAATGGCGAGACCTTGGAAAACGAAAGAAGCAAGTTTGTTGCGGGCACTGTGAGACCTGAGATCGCCGTCGACATCATTGTTGACGATGTCGATCGAGAGAACGGCAAGGGCCCAGTGGGAGCCTCAAGAATCTGAAACAGCTCTACACAGTGCTGAAAATATTCTCTCCGTCTTTGTCCGCTAAAGAGATGGAGAATGTATCTAGTTTCGCTAGGCTGAAGCCTACGGGGGCTCGGAGGGACATACCCTTCGGCCTCGGGGAACCAAACAACGGGGGTGAAGGTAGGGCGGAGCAGAGGAGGACCGAGACCATCCAGGGCAGAATGGAGGGCATCGCCAGGGTCCTCGGGGCGAGCGGGAATGTCGGCCTCGGTGGCGCGCATACCCTTGGCCTTCAGGGAGGCCACCAAAGTGCGATCATCTTCGCGCAACTCCTTGTATCTCGCGTCGGGGAGGGGAGCAACGGTACGACTCCAGAGCTCGAGACAGCCCGTACGAGCATGCCGAAGGTGCTTGAGGAGACGGGGACGCGTGACAAAGTCAACCCCACAAGCCAGGCACAGACCCGTCTCGGCGATTCTGCCCGCTGGGTCGTCATGCTTCTTAGTGATGTGAGAACGCATGGCTCCTTCATGGAAGCACACATACTGGCAAGTATCGCAAACGTACTTCGTGATCGGCTCAGGGAGCGGAGCAGTATCAGGCGGCGGAATGGCGTGAGCCTTACATATGTTACGCAAATCCTTTCTCCACAACTGCAGCCGATGCTGATCTGCTTGCCATGTTTTAAAGTTTCGTGCCGCAGTCCTGCAGATTCTTTTCCAGCGGGCTGGGTCGGCCGACGCCTGCAACAAAAGCTCGCGAGCAGAGAGTGTGTGATCTGCTTTAAATCGTAGAAATTCTGCAACCAAGCCAGATCCTCTCGTATAAGAGCGCCCCAAGACTTCCTACAGCGGCCTTCCAGATCGAGGAGCTGCCGCAGCTGTGGCGGGGCCGAAGTCATCAGCCTGGCTAAGTACCGAAGACGCATGAGACGCAGGATGTCGGGAACAGCGAGCCTGTTGACATCGAGCAAGACCTGCTCGTTGGCAACATGCGGCTGGTCAGGACGTCCGAGCCGTATCCCCCGGATGGTCCTGAAAGGGGCCAAGTGGGCGGCAACCATCGCTAGCTGCTGCTCCCTAGACAACTCTCCCCAAACGTGGGCATTGTAAAGCAATCTCGAAGCGCAGAGAGCGTCAACATATTTGGCCCGAGTCTTGATGGGTAACCTTTTGGCCTTGAGAATCGTCCTACGAAGAGGTCCGAGCCCCGTCATTCGTTGGGCCCTGCGATGGGCTAACTCGGGGGCGACGCTTCCATTCTAGGCTAACATGGTACCAAGGTACTTGTAAGATCTCTGGAGGAATATTTCATCATCATAGTTGGTGACATAAACAGGGTCATCAACAGGGAAGAGATCGGCCTTGACCGCGCGGGCTCCCGCACCTCGAGGGTGTACAAGGAGCGCTGATTTTTTTTTATTTTATATATATATATATATATATATATATATATATATATATATATATATATATAGCCATGCCTCTCTTGACCGTGGCGTTGCTGATGGTGACGACCACGTCAGACATCGCCGGGGGGAGGTCGGCAGCACATTGAACCACGGCCATGACGCAGAGGTCGTCAACAAAGGTGCTGTCCGCGAGACAATCAGTCTCAGCGTCCTGGGGCAGAGAAAAGAGAGGGTCCTGCTGGCCGTCAAGCTCAAGCAGGTAGTTGGCGCTGCTGGGTTCCTCACGAATTTCGCGCACGATGGGCGCGAATAGGAGATTGAAAACAAGGTCAGCAGGCGAGCTACCAGGACGGCTGCCAGCGGTGGTTCGAATAACTCCTCGGGCCCCCTTGGTTTTGAACCAGGTGCTGGTGTGAAGATCCGCCAGCATCCTTAACGTGTGAAAATTGTCGAGGCCCGCCAAGACAGAAGGTTGCGCGATGGTGTGCTCTAAGATCGGCACCAGGGCCTCGGGATATCGGCGGCATCGACAGCGTCAGCTATGTCCTGGGGGTCCAGAAGGAAAGGCGTGACGATGGGTCGGATAACCTTGTAGAAAGCCGATTTCAAATCGATGGGAGCAAGCACCGTGGAGAGACCCTTGGCGCAGGACACAGCCGAGAAAGTGCGAACCATATGGGCCGCCATGTCGGTCCCTTTACCCTGGGCCCCACCCATCTGGGTCTCAATCATAAGCCCCGCAACTAATGTTTTAAACTGATCCCTCAAAAATTTGCGATGGTGCTTGGCAACACTGTTCATGAGAAGTATTTGGCGATAGCTCTCGTGCGTCGCCGCGTTGCCACTGTTCTTATACAAGTCATGAGCCCACCCACCCTTGAACGCAAGAGGCTCCTGAGCGCGCATGCCCGCCTTTAAGGTGGCCGGGTGGGCCAGACGGGCAGTCTCGGCGGGGGCGCATCGCAACAGATCATCAACGACGTCATCAGGTCCTCCAGCCTTGCCTGCGGTGGCCTGCGAAAACGAGAAACGAAGTTGGTCCCGAGTCATCAGATTTTCAGGGGGGCACTCAAGGAGGGGGGGCGGTCACGATTATCTTCGCTCTACTTGACGCAATGATCTCTTTCGGTGTACAGGGCCCGCCTTCTATGCCAGCAAAATAAGCTTAAACCGAATCAGCCACCTCGGCTTTCGTCTGAAGGGGGCATCCGTCGGGCCCGTTACGAATGGGAAGAGCACCACTCTGGAGTTTCATCCTGCGTCCTCCGAAAGCCTGAAGGGATCTAGCAACCTGCCATTCTTTTTTAGCATTTCCATCCTCGATGGCCTCACTCATCTCGCTGACCATCCTTTCAAGGGTGTCGGTCTTATCAATGTCCAATTTCTTCCTGAGCAGTCCAGCCGTGGCGGAGAGGAAGCCCCTAAGCGCCCCGTCCCAAGAATCGAGGTCCATGAGCTCCAAGAAGGCCAATGCAGCCAGCTTAAGCTCCCACAGACAGGCTTAAAAGGAGATGAGGAGGCTGTGCGCCTCTTCACCGCACTCAAAAACAGGGGTATGACATGGCAGAACAAGAGTGTTGGCCCAGTTGTACATCGCTTGGGCTCTTGCACGAAGGACGGCCTTGTTCTTTCGTCTCCACTTGACGAAGTAGAGAGTGAGCTGATCAGTGTAGGGCTTCCTCGGGTAGACTTCCTGGACAGGGAAAGCGGCAGCCGCCGCCCAAAGTATATGCTCCTGAACTTGGCTGTAATGTTTGTTGATGTCGGTCGGCCATGGCATCAGGGGGATGGTACACACGAGTGACTTAATGATCGCGGCTCCATGCTGATCTCTGGTCAACTTACGGTTGTATCTCGGCCTGCTAACCCCGCTGCGGCAACTAGGATCTGGGCTGTCGTGGATTGCCCACGCCATTCCCAGCACAGCAAGGAAATGATCACTGACCTCCATCAGATCATCGAGATCACTCCACACTTGTTCGAAAACGATGGCTGGCACGAAGTGAGGTTTCACAGGAACGTAATCGATCCTGTGGTAGGCGCCATTCTTCACAAAGGTGAAACCGCTGGGCTCAGTGTCCCTGCTCCAACTGGGATCAGAGAAGGTGGAGGGGGCGACAGGGCCAAGCTCGCACATGAACTGGTGAAAGCAGGTACCCGAGACATTTTCTTCCTCCGCCCATCCTCCAACCCCGGCAGCGGTAGACGACATGCTACCGACACGCGCATTAGCATCGACAGACACGGCGTCGACCGACATCCGCTGAGCTATCGCGGTAGTCTCCTCCCACCACCTCTGAAGAGCGCCAGTGTCGATGGTCCGGCTCTGCGTGTCCTGATAGGGAGCGTGCAGGACCATGAAATTGAAATGAAGTCCTGGCGCGCGGACTTGCACAACGATCCTGCGGATATCATTATGCGTGACAAGAAAGTGTTTTTTTCTGGAAGTACCTTGGGTGGCCTCGGTGTGTCATATACGGAAGGGTCAAAGAAAAGCAGGCCTCCACGCCGAAATTTTTCCCGTCGCCTCCAGAGGCACGTATATAGTAGCCGTCGGCGGTCCTGGTCCTTTCAGGGGTCCGCGCTTCTTGGGTTCCAAGGACCTGGATGCCCTGCTCGTGAAACTGCTTTCTGACCATTTTAGCATTGTGTCTGCGCTGCTGTCTTTTGGTATCCTCAAGCATCGACATCGCATTAAAAGTCGCAACATTGAGAGTGAGATCACCAGCCATTTCCTTGGGGGGGGGTCAAGCCCGCCTTCTTGTCCAAGGGGTAAAAAGTGGTGTGGGTATCCCGTCGCGTATGTGCGCACGGGGGTAATGAAACTGACCTGACCATCGTGTTCGGTGATCTCGGGATACGCGCTGCGATCGGCTTCCAGCTCAGTAACCCAAGACCAGGCATCTCCCACCGCAGGGGTCAAGAGCCTCACCCAGTCAGGGCCGCGAGATTCGGAGTCCGTTCGCCTACGCTTAGAGAGACCATCCACTGACTCGTTCCAAGGATGGGCCGGCCTTGTGGGGCGGGACATGGCGAAACGTGAGGTCATACCTCGCTCGCAGGTCCACGACCAAGTGGCGCAGCATAGTGCCGAACTCGGGGTGGGCAGTGGATTGAGCAGATCCTTCAGCAATCTGCATCGCGGAAGCAGAGTCAGACTCGATGACAAGCCCATCAGCCTCGTGCTGCCCCAGGAGCCCGATCCAAAGCAGCGCCCAGAGGATGCCCCCCATCTCAGGCGTAGTGCTGCTAAAACGAGTGGTGTCTAAAGAAACGCCAACGGATGAGAGAACCTTCCCTGTCCTAGCCCCCAGAAAAGAAAGGCTCCTGCTCTGTCCTTGGCCACCACGGCCATCGCCCAGGCCGCTGTGCTAGGGTTCTGTTCGTCGAAGGACCCGTCGACGAAGATTGAAATCTGGCCGGCGACGTGCTCGCTAGTCGGGCACATGTCCAAGCCAAGCTGCGCGTGGGCATGCAAACCCTCTCTGTTGACATCTAACTCAAGGTCTATCTGACATCCTTCCTGTTGAAGGCGCGTGAGCAAGCCTATCTGTCCCAAGTTACAGCTGATCGAGTCGGTAGGATCATCACCCACGATCGCGACCTCGATCGGGATCCAACTATCAAGGTCAAGGACCTGCGGGCCCGCGTGACCTCCAACCCCCGAACACCCAAGAGTACCTGGGGCCCGCGCCTCCGAACTGCCCAACCCACCATCGGGAGGAGAGGAGGAGGCGGAGGAGGGATCGTAGAAGTGAAAAGGCACAGTCGTAGCGAATGCCACCTTTGACCTGGGCCTATCGAATTCAGCGCGGCAGCGCTGGGGTGGCGGTGTATGCTCGCTAGAGTCTACATGCATGTTGTTGGGTGTCGGGCTCTCCCCATCCGACACCCCCTCATGGCCGTGTAGGCTCAGTACTCGCTCTCCGCGTAGGGATCCATCTGGGCGGCGTCGCTGCTCGGTACTCGGTGATCCTCTGCTGACTTGGCGACCGCCTCGACATCCGTCCGTCTCTGTGGCTTGCGGAAAGCTGCCATCGCCGTCCTCGACTTGCTCTTGTCGTTGGCGGGCCGCCTGGAGGATCCTGGCGCTCTCGCTCTCTGGGTGCGAACGCTTGGACTCAGCGATGCTGACGTCCTCTGACTGCTGCGCTGCCGCGGCCCGAGTGAAAACTGGCCGCCCTCGGAGCCGCTCTCGAATGCTGCAGCCCGCTCCCTCACCGTGATCCATCCCGCTGTCGTGTCCTGCGCTGCGGTCTCCACCATCGGTATCGGGGTACACGGCTGCGTCGGCGTCAACGATGGTAGTGATCTGGGAGCTGCAGTCGGTGGTGATGGCGGCTGTGGCGGCGCTGGCGCGGGAAAGTGGCCTGATGCCGCCGCCACTGATGCAGATGAGCGCACCGCGTCTCGCATCATCATGGCCTCCATCATTTGCTGCATCTGCATCATCTGATCTGCCATGGGCTTCAGCTGTGCCTCGACCTGCTGCTGGACCGCCTGCTGTATACTCGCGCTCGATGGCGCGGTGCCTGCTGTGGACGCAGCCAGGGTCGATGCTGGAGAAGAGGCCGCGCCTGCTGGGGTCTCCTCCAAAGGGCGCTCGGGGAAGACCACCACGCCCTGGCTCGGCTTGTCCTCGTCCATGTCCGTGCTGTTCTCCAGCTCCTTCTGGTGCTTCTCTGCCTCCATGAGCTGGTGGATCTCCATCTTGGTGCGCTTCAGCGCGTCCAGCCGGTCCTGCAAGTTGTCTCTGATGTTGATCTTCGCTTGGAGGTGGTCTTTGAGCGAGGCGACTTCTTTGTTGGCTGCTTCCACGCGCAGCATCATCCTGGCAATCGTGGTCTCCGTCCAAGCACTCTGCTGATGTAAACTCTTCTCTGAAATCAACATTCTTCTCAATATGGAAATGGATGTGGCGAGCTCCTGCACTGGCTCTCTCATGGCCCACGCTAGGTTGTACCTCTGCTGGAGCAGGTTCAGCCTGGAGCGTGTCTCGCGGTAGTACTCTTTCTTCTCCGACTCGGTAGCACGGGAGCTCAGGGGACGGTAGTCTGGATGAGCCTGTGCTTCTGCAGGGGTCGCCATTCGTACGTATGGGGCACCATTGGACTTCAGATCGTCTTCCCATGGGCGTGACTCTGATGCTGATCTCTGGCTCTTCTGGCTCTTGGATCTCTGGCGGCCCTTGGGATTGCTGGTGCCGTTCTCTTTCTTTGAAGACTTCCAATGACCGTTGCACTTGACGCAGTTCACCGACGTATTCCAGTTCTGCTGCCCGCATCTGCACTGCCATGCGCACATCCACGGCGCCATCAACGGAACCTGCTGACTGAAGCTCCGCAGCGGGAGCAGAAAGAAAGAGGAATGCGGTGAGCCTGGCCAGGATCTTGGCCAGAGCGGTCGTGTTGCCTAGGAGCGCTGTGCTCCAAATCCTTGGGCCCTGCTACGGACGGGCCCAGACCTAATCGCTGGTTCTCGGGCGTCTATAGCCCTTCACAGCGTTTAAGTCTTGAGCCAAAATGGCTACGGTCCCTCCTCCTCCTCCTCCTCCTCCTCCTCCTCCTCCTCCGCCTCGTCTCGGGTTTACGCTGGTCCTCCTCCTCCTCCTCCTCCTCCTCCTCCTCCTATTACAAAAGAAGGCATCGCAGAGATGACCGCAGAGGCAATCGACCATTGGTCGGGGACAGAATTAGCACAAAGCGTGTCGCGCCGGTGGGTCTGGTCCATCACGCTACGGTTAAATCGGGCATGTCCCTCTACAGTAGGAACACTAAGAAACAGTATTGGGACGATTCTTAGATCAATTTTGACTATGTTTGAACACGTTTCGGCTCGGTTTGAGTTGACTTCCCAAATCCGCCTGTAGGAGGACATGCCCGACCTCACGCTGCGGCGCCACACGCTAATCAGATTCCCACTTCAGGCGTCACAGGCCCGAGCATTTCTCAGCCTCCCGCTATGTTGAGCATGGCGATACGCTATCAGCTCGCAGGGCACAGCGCGTTTCCGGGACCGCCGCCGCGACACAAGTTCCTGACCGTATGAGCTGCCATGGATCGCAGAAGCTGTCAAAAAGGCATCGCAGAGAACACAGAGGAGGTACAATAGAAACCCATGCCAAGAAACGCCCCGCTTGCCTCCAGGGTGCCCTGGTTTTTTTGGGGTTCCGATGGTTCTGCGATGGAAAGCGTGACCCTCCCACACCAAAAATCAATTGACGTGCTGGGGTCTCAGGGTTGGGTTTCTCGTGGACGGTTTCTTGTGGTCGAGCTCCTGTTGTGGGCATTTCCGAAGTTGGCGGGCTCTTCGACAACGCCAGCGACTACGGCGGGCCGCCCGGCGGCTCTCCATCTGTCTGTGCTGGCCAGGCTAGGCGTTCCACCTCTTCCGCACCTGCGGGACCCGCGAGAGCCGCGCGGGCGATCGTTTGGGTCTATGGCATCGTCTCGTGGTTCGACTTCTTGGGGGGTCGCATGACGAGTTGCGGAAGCCCTGTCGACGGAATTGCGCCGTGGCGGCATGCGGACCACGGGAAGCGCGCGCGTCGGCTCCATTTCGCAAGCGCCGACGGCACGTCGGCCCAGCACGGTCCCCAAGGGACGAGGGTAAACGTTGATGTTTGCATCGCACACAGCGCGTTGCGTCGCGAGCAGCGTCGGGCACCCCCCAATGGGGGCGCGTGGGCCCCAGCGATGGCTCAGAAGCCATCTCCGGATCGGTGCCATCGGTCCAGAGGCATCACGCGGTCCCCCGGGGCCCGGATGTCGGAGGTATTATTGTTCCAATGCGGGGGTCCTCCGAAGGCTCGACCCTGCCCCAAGGCCTGGCAGTCCTGTCTGCGAGTCGATACGAACCCTGCCCCTGCAGGTCCAATCGGCGCTGGGGTCTCGGGCGCCGCCGCTGGGGGTCACCTCGCTGTCGATGTCCTTCGGATCCTGCACCCGGGCCAGTTTTTCAGAGAGCTAACCTGCAGGGGCAAGGCTCACGCGTGGCTGCCGATCCCGAGGCCCGACGAGTGCCCCCCGAGGCCGAACACGACGAAGGACAGGAACATTCATGTTCAGGTGCGCGGGAGGTCTGTGGACTCTGAGGATTGTCCCGCCCGCCTTCGGGCACCGACGTCTTGCGCGCGGTCCGTGCCAGTTCTCACGAGACGGTGCTGGGCCGCCGTTCGACCTCGATCGAGCCGTGTTCTGCGCCCTGCCGCCCGTTCGCCCATGGACACCTCCTCTTCCTTCGGCTGTGGAGTTCGGATGCCGCGCCCTTCCGCTCGCCGCACGTGCCACCCTATCTGGGCGAGGATGGCGGGGAGGTCAGAGCCACTGCCCGCCACAGGAGCGCCCCACGCGGTGGTCGCAGTGCGAACCAGTGGGCGGCAGCACAGCCGACAGTGCGTGGTCGCCCGCGGGGCAGCAGCGCAGGCGAGGAGAAAGGGCCAGGACAGTGACAGCCGCGGAGGCAAGGCGAGGGTGGAGAACATGGGGCGGAGGGCGGAGGGGCTAGATGCCAGGGGCGCTGAGGCGGAGCGCCAGACCCAGCGTCTGGCGAGGCGGGAGCGGCGTCTGAAGCGCCAGGGGAAGCAGCGAGGAGGACGTTCGGCGGGAGGGAGCGGATGAACTGGCTGAGCAGAGGGGCAGGAAAGTCTTGCGAGCCCAAGGAACGCTCGACGAGGCCCGCGGCAGTCGCATGTTGAATGGCCCACGTGTGCCAGGCCGCGCTGACGTAGTTGGTGACGGGGGAGGCACCGTCCAGCAGGGCGGAGACCAGAGTGAGGTGCTCGGCGCTGGAGGCAGCGCAGCGGACGAGGCGGCCTCAGCCGCCTGGCCAGGCGGTGGCCCGCTGCTTCGGCGGAGGGGCGCCCGCTGGCCCAGCTGGCCCGGAGTGTCCCATCGATCGCGGTCGGGTCTCAGCGGCGGCGGAGCTGGGAGGTGGCCGCGCGCCGATGGCATGCTGGGACGTGGGCTCACCCCTGGCCACGGGTGGGGCTGCGGGTGGCGCGCGTCGTGCGGGCCTGGGGCTGGCCAGCTCCCTGGGCCGGCCGCAGGCCTCGTGCGCGGCCTCGCGGCTGCCGGCGGCCTGCGGGAGCGAGGGAGGCCACCTATGGAGGAGGACCCGAGGGCGCGGGGCCCGTCGCGGCTCGGGCCGCGCCAGGCGGCCCTGAGCGGCGGTGGCCTGGAGGGAGGGCGCTGGACGCTCGCGCCAGGCAGCTCCCTGGACCAGGTGGCGCGCTTCTGTCGTGGGAGCGGGCCGGCGGGGGCAGGCTGCGCCACGCGCGGCGAGGCGGAGGCCACGCTGGAGGCGCCTGAGGTGTGCAGGGCGACCAGCACTGGCTCGTGGGGAGACGTGCCCACGGACTCCCCGCGCCGCCCTGGGGTAGCATCGCGCGAGGTAGGGGCGCCGATGGCGTTGGGGAGCGCACGCGCACACACCTTTTCCTTAGACTCGCCGATGGCTCCTGATCAGCGGTTCAAAACCATGTGGGCGACGCCCGCATAGCTCAAGGCTGAAGGTCACACTGCACAAGTCGAGCGCAATCGACCGCTGGGAAGCAACCACGAGCGGATGCAGGACAAAGCGTCAGAGAGGGGGAGAGGGAAAGAGAGGGAAGAGCGATCAGTAGGCGCGGTACCACAAGCGCCAGCAGACAGCGAGGCGAGGCGAAGCGAGCAAAAGCACGCACGCGCACACGCACACACGCACACACGCACACACGCACACACACAGACACAGACACAGACACAGACACAGACACAGACACAGACACAGACACAGACACAGACACAGACACAGACACAGACACAGACACAGACACACGCACGCACGCACGCACGCACGGACGCACGCACACACACATACAACACACACAACACACACACACACACATATTCACACACACACACAACACACACACACAACACACACACACACACTTTTACGTCGCGGCCCTGCGCGCAGCGACAGGGCGTAGATGGTCGAAAACCAGCAATCGCACGCGCGACTAAGCCCGCCCGAACACTCAAAGATCACTAAGCGTCTCGCAGCCGCCGGCAGCCATTAACCATCTGTACAGGGGGAGCAGAGGAAGGACGAGACAACGATGAGGTGGCACCCACACACATACACATAGACGTACACACACGCACACACAGCGCCGTGGCGGATGTTACCTCTTGGGCGCTTGATGTAGTGCGCGTGCGTCCGTATGTGTGT
Organism: Prorocentrum cordatum; assembly: GCA_963575745.1. Lineage (NCBI taxonomy): Eukaryota > Dinophyceae > Prorocentrales > Prorocentraceae > Prorocentrum > Prorocentrum cordatum. The sequence continues at coordinate 65,110 of CAUYUJ010018297.1, read as the reverse complement.
GTGTGTGTATGTGTGCTCCCGCCTGCCACTGCTGGTCACCGCCGCCCCTCCCTCTCCGCTCACCGTGGCTGCACTCGGCTGGGCTTGCACGTGCTTCTCGAACGTGACTTGTATCGCTCGAGTGGCTCTTCGCCCTGGCCGCGTGAGCTCGAAATTGTTGTGTGTGTGTTGGTGTGGGAGTGTGAGTGTGAGAGAGTGTGTGTAGGTGTGCGTGTGTGTGTGTGTGTGTGTGCAAGTGTGTGCAAGTGTGTGTATGTAAGCGTCTGTGGCTGTATGTGTGGGCGTGTGTAGGTGTAAGTGCGTGTAAGTGTGTGTACCATGTGTGTATCATGTGTGTGTTGATTTGTTTTTTATGTTAGTCTGTCTCTCTGGGCGAGTGCGCACGCGAGCGGCCGCGCAGGCGTCCTCTGCGCGACTTTCTCGGTCGCACCCTGCCCGCGCGCGTGGCCGCGAGCACGAACGACTGGGCGACGGCGTCTGGCACACCGTTCGCCCTGCCTCCGCGCCCATGGCTCCGCGCGGCCTGTCCCGGCGCCGAGGCCAGTTCTCCATGGACACCGTGAAGCTTTGCATGGGCGAGCTGGAGCCGTCGCAGGAGCAGCTGCGGCACGTCTGCTCTTGTGTGGGGTGGGGGAGGGGCGGTGGGCGGCCAGACGTGTGAGGTCAACACGACCGCGGCATGGTCTGGCCCACCCTCATCCCCACCTGGGCCATGGCATCTCAGCCCAGCCCGCCCACCCTTTTGGGTTGGGGGGGGGCCCCGCGAGAGACCTGCAGGTTATCCCTACCCTGGGTGCGTGAGTCGGCCACTCGGGCCAAGGCCACGCCGCTGGGAGTATGGATCGGCCCAACGGTGCTCACAAACTTCGGACGTCAGCGGGCCTCAGGTGCTCCGTTGCTGGCCACACCCACCGCGCTCGGACCAGGCTGGTGCTCTCGCACTGGCGACGGATGCGTCGGCGAGCAGGCAGGGGGACGAGGGAGGACCAGGAGTAGCAGAAGTGGGGAGAGGAGCAGGAAGCACGATGTGTGAGGGAGGGCGAGGACGAGGCGGAGGATCAGTGGGAGGGGATTCGAGGAAGAAGCAAGACACAGGGGGAGGAGGAGGGGCAGCTCCTCGCACATGCCTGCGTGTGCGAGAGCGTGGACGCTCCTCCTCGCGGGGGCTTCCTTGCCCTTCGCGTCCTCCCTCTCGCCATCCTCCCTCCTCGCTCTCTCCCGCCTTATCCTCCCTTGTCTTCCCTTCTCCGCCCTCTTCCCTCTTCCGCTTCTCTCATCCCTCTCTTTCCAATGTCCTCCCTCTTCTTTCCGCTCCCATACTTCCTTCCCCAGCTCCGCTGGCGCCCCCTCCACCCTCTTCCCCTTACCAGTGCTTGCCAATTGTCTTGTGCTGCCCCGCGCAGGCTGACGAAGAGCTTCCATGAGCCTTTAGATCCTTGAGTCCCCTCCCACCCCATCGCCTCCTCCCCCGTCCCCCCCCCCCTTCCGTCTCCTCCGCCACCCCCCCTCCGCCTCGTCTGCCTCCTCCACCTCCCGCTCCCCCCATCCTCCCCTTACGCTGTGGTTTTGGGGCCATCACTCGGCTCTCTGGACGATCCGGGTTTCGCCTGAACAGCCTCGACGAGGCGCTGCGGCTGGAAGGCATCCGGAGGCGGGGAGACCGCCGAAAACCGGCGAAAGCGCCCGAAAACTTCAACACCCCCCACCCTTGCGTCCTCCAGGCGCTCTTGCCTCCGCCTGCGCCTCGATGGCTGGTGGTGGTGGTGGTGGTGTTTGCCACAAGCTCGGTTGGCCCGAAAAGGATTTCAGGTCCGTCCCGTGGCTTCGGCTCGGGCGGGACTGTGCTGAACCCGCTGGTGGCCTCGCTGGCTGAGCGCCCTCGAGTTTTTTGTTGCAGCAGTGATGCGCGTCCTCGTATTCGGGTGTTCTGCCACTTCGTCCTCCTGGCCCTCCTGCCACCGCCTGCGCCTCCCGTTCCCCGCCCCCCCCCGCCCCGCGCGTCTCGCCCAGCGCAAGCTCTTGCTGGCCGCCCTCCACGAGGCCCCCGACCCGCGGCTGGTGGCGCTTGGCGCGGCGCCCAGAGTGCCCGACTCCATTTGGGCGGCCATCACCGCTCCATGCTCCATTCCTGCGTGCTCTCGCGCCCTGCCTTTTTGCCGCCTTTTCCTCCCTCCTCCTCCTCCTCCTCCTCCTCCTCCGCCTCCGCTCTCTCGCCGTTTGGGCGGCCATGATCGCTCCATGCTCCACACGAGAGCCTGCGGTGGATCGGCAGGATGATCGTCGCGCCTCTTTCTCTTGCCGCCTCCGCCCCCTCCCCAAGAGTCACGTAGGAGATCGACTACATGATTGATCGAGCCTGCGAAGCTACGTACAATGCTGCGTAGATCCATGGAGCATTCTGCGTTGTTTTGTCGACTACATGATTGATCGAGTCTGCGAAACTACGTACAATGCTGCGTAGATCAGTATAGCATTCTGCGTTTTCTGATTCTCTAGATCTCGACGAACACACCACTTCGGGGGTGAGTCAACTCTGTCGTCGATCTCCGACTCGTGGCAGGTGCGCGGCCAAAAAACAGATGGGCCGCTCAGCGTCCCCGCCCGGCGAGGGAGCGGGGAGGGGAGGCCACGGCCCTGTGAACCGGCACGCTGCAAACCGGGACTTCCCCTGAGCATTCTCCGAGGCGGGAATTTTTACATGACCACCGCCTGGAGGGTCAGTTTTCGGAGCCTCGGCAGGCGGTGGAGATGGACATACTCGGGCCCCCGGGGGCCGACATGTATCCATAGCCACCGCCCGCTGGGGCAACAGGACGTCGGTTCCCAGGCGATGGATACGGATAAATCCCCGCCGCGCACATTCCACCTGGATAGAGCGAAGGGTGGAGAATGCTCCGACCCGCCGCTGCACTTCTCTTGGGCGCGCCCGGGTCCTGCCTTGTCATAATCCCAGTTCCGCGGGCCCTGACCCAGACCCCCGACGCCATTATTGGTTCCTCGCCTCGGCCCCCAGAGGGCGGGTTCTGACGGTCCCGAGAGGCCAGGTGAGGGCCTCCAGGCCGAAAGCAGTGAGAAGTCTTCCGCCGTGACTTCTTCGTGACCCGAGGGGTCTGGGGTTAGGTCGGGCACGTCCCTCTACAGGAGAAATACTCAAAAAAGATTCAAAACATAGCGAGGGGATACTTTTTTTTCACAACTGTCGACCGTTTTGGAATATTGTTTGACTACTTTTTTTTCTTCGTCCCGGATCCCCCTGTAGGAGGACCTGCCCGACCGAAGTCCGGGGAGGGGGGGGCGGGGCGAGGGCGAAAATGGCCCCCCTGTCCCCGACGGGCCAGCCCCCGCAGGCGTCGGCGGCTCTCCGGCCCAGGACCGCTCGGCGGCGAGTCGCCCTGCTGCCTTCCTTCGCACGCCGTGCACGGTGCTCCGCGACCGCCTGCCCGGGCCGCAGCGCGCCGTGGGGACAGTGCCCCTCGCCCCCCGCCTCGAGGCCCCGGAGCGTCTTTGCTTCGGGTAGGAGGTCGACTACGTAATCGATGTACCTCGAGCTTGATGGCTTCGCCGAGTCTGCGGGAAGCATGTGGACTGCTCCGTAGGTCTGCGGAGCATGTTGCGCATTGCTCGCACGGGACCACCACTTTTGAGAGGTGAGTCAATTCTGGAGTCGATCTCCTCATCGAACCTATAGAGACCCTGGAGCGCTTTTCAGCTTTGAGCGTCCATCTGAGATGTCCCTTGCCGCCTCCTATCCCCTTCCTCTCCCTCTCCCTCCACGGGAGCTCCTCGCTCCTCCGGAGGATGTAGGCTCTGGAGGTCCAAATAGGGACAACAGCGGGAAGCTGCCTCGATCCTCCCCTCCCCTTTCTCCCTCTCTCCCACTATGAGCCCGTTTGGCGCCCGAGCCCGCTCGGCCGCTAGACGGACTCCGGATCGAGCCTGCTAGTCTTAATTCGGGCCTGTCCCTCTACAGGAGGGATATTCAAAATAGTCAACAAAAATAGTATGGGGACGATGTTTCTATGATTTTTGACAATTTTGGATTCTTTTGGGGGTATTTTTTGATTTTTCGTCCAAAATCCGCCTGTAGGGGGACACGCCCGGCCTAATGGTAGGCCGAGCTCCCACCGCCCTCTCGGCATCGAGCCCGCTCGGCGGCCGAGTGGGCTCAGACGCCGAGCGTGCCCCGGAAGGGGCCCGCGGGGTCCCTGCTCCCCAGAACTCCAGCGTCGCGTTTTTGCTGCAGCGCGCGTGCTTTCCTTCCTGCGAGTCGTTGTGCTGGATGGTCCCAGCGCCCAGCGAGGTCCCCCAGAGACAGAACATTGTGCTATTCTGTGTGATGTTGTCGCAGCGCGAGTGCCCAGGCATCTGCCGATAGGATTATTCCAATCCGCGGCCCCAGAGGTCCCGACCACTCCCCCGGGGGGAAGTCGTCTGTCTCCGATCCAGTTTTGAACGTAGCATTGTCCGACGTAACGGCCTCCGAGGGCGGAAACCTACACCGTCGCCAAAAGTCTTATCAAACACGAGCCACGCAGTCTCCCTGGTCGTGCGCGCCATGTGCTTGTTGGCGCCCCCTCTCCAATGTCGGTCATCGTGGAACTTCCGAGTCGCACCCGCCCAGGCCGTGTGTCGCTCTGCTTCGATATTGAGGGGAACGGCATCGAATGGCTGCAAGGCGGCGACATTGAAGTGGCGCGTCAACCACTTTTGACCTTCACTTTGTTGAGGGTTGCAGGACAACGATGGGTCTGAAAACATGATCTCGTCGGGGATTTGGGGATAACCATGAACCCACGAGAATAACCCCCCAGAGATAATAAAGTTCGGGGTTTTCGGGGAGATCATAAAAGTTGCCCGCCAGAGCCAGCATAAAGAGATATCAAGAGGAAAAAGCCAAAGATATCTTGAGGATCCTTGGTCTTTGGTCCTGTATGATACATCCTCAACAATGATTTGTCTCGGTTGAGACATCCTCAACAATGGTTTGTCTCAGTTCAGGGCGCCAGGGGGCGAGAAGAAGGAGAAATACAACGAGATAGAGAGAGAGAGAGAAAGAAAAGAAGAGCAGGAGGAGGCGGAAGAGAGAGGATCGGAGAAGGAGGAAGCGAACATCCAAAGTTCAAAACTTATTATATTTAATTTGTAAACGCTTGATGAAAATTAAAGTTTTCATCTGCTCGTGTAGGGGAGCTCATGTGCTTAGTTTTCCCGGGGTAATCAACCCCAGCGATAAACAAGTTCAGGGCGCCAGGGGGAGGAGGAGAAGAGAGAGAGAGAGAGAGAAGGAGAGAGAGAGAGAGAGAGACAGAGAGAGAGAGAGAAAAAGAGAGAGATAACAGAAACATACACTAAGAGAGAGAGAGAGAGAGTTCAAAACTTCCTTCTTATGTTGTTATCTCAACATGAGAAGGAGGTAACCTCGATGGCGAACTTTCCCCGTGATAATGAAGTTCGGCCTCCGCGCCCTCCGCCTCTATTTGAAAACCGTCGAGGCCAAGGATAAAAACTCAAACAACTTAAGGGGGCGGGGTACTTTATTATCGTGGGTTCGGGGTTAGTTGGGAACATGTGGCTGTGACGGCCAACCTCTGGGCCAGCGCACAGCAGCAGCAGGCGGCCGCGGTGACGGCCGCCATGTGGTGGTGTCGCAGGACCTCAGAGCACTGCGACACGTGGCCTGCCGGCAGTGCACCAGAGGTCCCAGCCCCACTGGTCTGGGAGGAGGTCTGGGATGATGGGCCTGTTGTCCACCACCACCACCATAAGCTGGAGAGGGGGAGGAGGAGGAGGAGGAGGAGGAGGAGGAGGAGGAGGAGGAGGAGGAGGAGGAGGAGGAGGTAGAAGAGGGGGAGGAGGACCCCCTCCCCCCCCAACTTCTGGTGGTGGTGGTGGTGGTGCAAGACAGGCCCACCATGGGGGCCGACCGCGCCCAGGCGCAGCGGCCGCGGCCGCCGCCGAGGGCCACGCGGCGGGGGGCAGCGGCATCCGGGCCCTGTCGCGCAGCAACAGCAGGTGCGGCGGCCGCCGCCGTCGTCGCTGCCGTCGCCGCCCTCGGGTGGGCCCAGGTCTGTTTCCGTCCTGCAAAACTCGGCACGAGCGAAATGGGTGCGGAAAGAATGGGTACCATGCCCGACAGCAGTTCCCGTTCATTTTGAGCAGGACTCGCTGTCCGCGCCGCCGCGGCCTGTGTCCATTTGAGACAGAAGGCCGCCTGCCCAACAGTGGCCGCTGTTGGTTTGGGACAACATTTGTTGTTGGGAATTTTGTATTTTTTTTTCCGTACCCATTTCGGGCGTCCAAAAAACATGAGGGCGGACGGTTTTTGTTGCCGTTTTGGGCCTCTGGGGGTTCTCGCCGAGCCCCGGGCCGGTCAAACAAGGCAACATCGTCCCCAGGGCAAGGACCGGTCGGTACTTCCAGGGAGTTCGTGTTGACACAATTCATAAAGATTCTCGAATGTCTGGGACCCCATAGGTTTTAGTTCGAGAGAGGGTGCTGAACCAAACTGTCATTCACTGTCCCTGGGTGCGTGGCTAAAGTGGAATTCCGCGATGCGGATTGTTGTTGTTGTTGTAGTTGTTGTTGCTGTTGCTGTAGTAGTAGTAGTAGTAGTAGTAGTAGTAGTAGTAGTAGTAGTAGTAGTAGTAGTAGTCGTAGTCGTAGTCGTAGTCGTAGTCGTAGTCGTAGTCGTAGTCGTAAGTAGTAGTAGTAGCTAGTAGTAGTAGTAGAGTAGTAGTAGTAGTAGTAGTAGTAGTAGTAGTAGTAGTAGTAGTAGTAGTAGTAGTAGTAGTAGTAGTAGTAGTAGTAGCAGTAGCAGTAGCAGTAGCAGTAGCAGTAGCAGTAGCAGAGCAGTAGTAGTAGTAGTAGTAGTAGTAGTTGTGTTGAACATTATTACTTCTAAAGAATAATTATTGTTGGGACCCCTGGTGCGCGACCCCCCTCCAAAACCTAGGCCGCAGCTACATTTTCATCATTTTTTCGCGAAAGCTTCAGAAAAGTGGATTATGTCCGGATCCGGTTGTTTTGTTACGTTGCGTTTTCCCTTGCAAAAAACACTATAAAATGAAAATTCTTGTTCTTACTGATCAAATTTCAAGAATCCCTTGCAAAAAATGAGGTAAAGTGGACATTCGCGCGCGCAAGACGAAATCCTTCCAAAACCTTAGTTTCGTAACGATTTTAACATAAAAACATCAAAAAACCAATGGTTTTTCAAAAAAAAATGTCAAAATTTCATCCCGCGCGCTCTTGCGGATTCGTAGGAAAACCAACACTTTTTAAACAATTCTGTCAAACGGGCTTTTGCGAGCAACTTTTTCGAACTTCTGCGACAACGGTTGCGCACCTGCCAGGGCCATCATCCCTGTCAAATAATACCATGCGGGACACATTCGTTTTTTCTTCGCGCGCGCACGCCGAAATCTCCAAAAACCATTGGGTTTTTAAGAATTTTAGCACCGCGCATCATAAAATCACACGAATCGCACCGTAGGTCCTCGAAAAACACCTGCACGACTTTTCAAAATTTCCACCCGCGCGCGCTGTCCTCTGTCTCTCTCTCTGTCTTTGTACTATGTATGTCATGCGCAACAAATGCACGATGCGGGGCACATGCGGGGCCCAAACAAGTGATCAACCTCTGCGGGTGTGTACTCCACGCCAGTGTAGTATCCACGATCGTCCGCGCGCCACGAAGTGAAGTGTCCTGACGTCATAGGGCGGGAAGCTGGGTGTGGGTGGTTCCCGAGAGTCGTGTGGATGTTTGGTAGAGCTTGCATTGCCCCCCCACGAAGTGGGGGTATTGGCTGGCGTCGCATGAAAACCCTGGCACTGGGGAGAACACTGAGCGTTCGGGTAAAATGATTGTTGTTGTTGTTGTTGTTGTTGTTGTTGTTGTTGTTGTTGTTGTTGTTGAACATTATTAATTCTAAAGAATAATTATTGTTGGGACCCCTGGTGCACGACCCCCCCGCCGCGCCTAGGCCGCAGCCACATTTTCATCATTTTCGTGAGGAAGTCTCAGGCAAAACGGGGTGATCCAGATCCGGTTGTTTTGTTGCCCGCTTTCCCTTGCAAAAAACACTATAAAATGACATTTCTTGTTCTAACATAACCAAACTTCAAGAATCCCTTGCAAAAAATAAGGTAAAGTGGACATTCGCGCGCGCAAGACGAAATCCTTCCAAAACCTTAGTGTTCGCAGCGATTTTAACATAAAAACATCAAAAAACCAATGGTTTTTCAACAAAAAATTGTCAAAATCTCATCCCGCGCGCTCTTGCGGATTCGTAGGAAACCCAACACTTTTTAAACATTTCTGTCAAACGGGCTTTTGCGAGCAACTTTTTCGAACTTCTGCAACAACGGTTGCGCACCTGCCAGGGCCATCATCCCTGTCAAATAATACCATGCGGGACACATTCGTTTTTTCTTCGCGCGCGCACGCCGTCGTCGTCGGCCGCGGGGCCCTGAATAGTAGCCACGGTCGTCCGCATGCCACGAAGTGAAGTGTCCGAACGTCATAGGGCGGGAAGCTGGGTGTGGGTGGTGGCGAAGAGTCGTTTGGAAATTTGGTAGAGCTTGAACCGGCCCCCCACAAAGTGGGGGTATTGCCCGCCTCCTATGAAAACCCTGGCACTGGTGAGAACGGTGTGTCCCCACGTGCTAGTAATTGTTGTTGTTGTTGTTGTTGTTGTTGTTGTTGTTGTTGTTGTTGTTGTTGTTGAACTCTCATTCTTGAAGAATAATTGTTGTTGATCCCCCCCGCCGGTGCACATTGATTTTTTTCGATTGAAGTGCCACCCAGGGGATCGCACCTTTTTTTTTCTCAAGGAAAGTCTTCCTGCTCAAACTGTGCCCCTGCCCCCCGGGCTACAACAACAACGGCTCCCGCTTGAGACTTCCTCGGTTTTTACTCAGGACCCCCGCTCCCGCCTGAGACGTCCGCGCAATTTACTCAGGAAAGGCGCTCCCGTTTGAGACTTCCTCGCAATGTAATCAAGACCCCCGCTCCCGCCTGAGACTTCCGTGCAATTTACGCGGGAACGGCGCTCCCGCCTGAGACTTCTTCGAATTTTACTCAGGACCCCCGCTCCTGCTTGAAATTTCCGCGCAATTGACTCAGGAACGGCGCTCCCGCCTGAGACTTCCTCGCAATTTAGTGAGGACCCCCGCTCCCGCCTGAGACTTCCGTGCAATTTGCTCAGGAACGGCGCTCCCGCTTGAGACTTCCTCGCAACTTAGTCAGGGCCCCCGCTTCCGCCTGAGATTTCTTCACAATGTACTCAGGACTGCGCTCTCGCGTGCGACGTCCTCACAAATTATTCTGGAATTGCGTTTCGGCGCTCAGGAGCCACGCGCGCGCCAAGGACGCCTTCACAACGTGGTATCTTCCCTCTTCCTTCGTCCTTCCCCCTCCCCTTCCTCCCACTCTCCCTCGTTCTTCCCCTCCTCCTCTTGCAGGGCCCGCGCCAATTCCAATGGCGGGCAGAGAGATATACGCACCCAAAGGATTGTCCGCCCGTTCCGGTTTGCCCGTGCGTCTAAGCCCGCGGGCCCCAGCAAAGAGAAATAATCCCCCCGAAAGGGGTGTGATCGAAGACGAAGAGGGCGGGCATCGACGGTGTAGGGTATACGTGTTGAATGACTCGCGGGCAAGTAAGAGCGTACAGCCTTAAAATGGTTGTTGTTGTTGTTGTTGAACATTATTATTCTAAAGAATAATTATTGTTGGGCCCCCTGGTGCGCGCCCCCCCTGCGCCGCCTAGGCCGCAGCTACATTTTCATCATTTTCGTGAGGAAGCCTCAGGTAAAAGATGTGATACAGATCCGGTTGTTTTGTTGTAATCCGCTTTCCCTTGCAAAAAACAATATAAAATGACATTTCTTGTTCTAATATAATCAAATTTCAAGAATCCCTTGCAAAAAATAAGGTAAAGTGGACATTCGCGCGCGCAAGACGAAATCCTTCCAAAAGCTTAGTGTTCGCAGCGATTTTAACATACAAACATCAAAAAACCAATGGTTTTTCAACAAAAAATGTCAAAATCTCATCCCGCGCGCTCTTGCGGATTCGTAGGAAACCCAACACTTTTTAAACATTTCTGTCAAACGGGCTTTTGCGAGCAACTTTTTCGAACTTCTGCGACAACGGTTGCGCACCTGCCAGGGCCATCATCCCTGTCAAATAATACCATGCGGGACACATTCGTTTTTTCTTCGCGCGCGCACGCCGTCGTCGTCGGCCGCGGGGCCCTGAATAGTAGCCACGGTCGTCCGCATGCCACGAAGTGAAGTGTCCGAACGTCATAGGGCGGGAAGCTGGGTGTGGGTGGTGGCGAAGAGTCGTTTGGAAATTTGGTAGAGCTTGAACCGGCCCCCCCACAAAGTGGGGGTATTGCCCGCCTCCTATGAAAACCCTGGCACTGGTGAGAACGGAGTGTCCCCAGTCTTAAATGATTGTTGTTGTTGTGGTTGTTGTTGAATTCTCATTTCTGAAGAACAATTATTGTTGATCCCCCCACCGGTGAATATGGTTTTTTCTCAATCAAAGTGTGCCCCTCGACGCTTGCACCCTGTTTGTTGACAGGGAAAGTCTTCATGCTCAAACTGCTCCCCTGGCCCCCGGGTTACAACAACAACGGCTCCCGCTTGAGGCTTCCTTACAATTTAGCCAGGACCCCCGCTCCCGCCCGAGACTTCCTCTCATTTTATTCAGGAGTCGCGCTCTCGTTTGGGACTTCCTTACAATTTATTGAGGGATCGCTCTCCCGGCGCTCTGGAGTCGCGCGCTGGAGATTTGCTTGCAATTTACTGAAGAATAGCCCTGCGTTGGAATTTCTTCACTTTGCCCAAGCGCCGCGCTCCCGACACCCAGGCACCCAGGAGTCGCGCCCGTCGTGGCCCCATGTGCATGCCCTTCGTGGCCCCGCTGTCGCCATTTGTGTCCCCCTCACTGTCCTACGTGGCCCAGTTGCTACCCTCAGTGGCCCCATAGTTGCCTTCTGTGGCCCCGCATTATCTGCACTTCGTGGCCCCCGCTCGTTCGCGCTCTTCGTGGCCCCATACGCATTCCCTTCGTGTCCCCGCTGTCGCCATTCGTGGCCTACTTCGTGCCCTTCGTGGCCCTGCTGTCGTACTCTCTCGCTCTCGCTTTCGCTCGTCGTCGCCGTCGTCGTCGTCGCCGTCGCCGTCGTCTTCGACGTCGTCGTCGTCGTCGTCGTCGTCGTCGTCGTCGTCGTCGTGGTCGGTCCCCTGTCCGTCCCTCTTGGGGTCGGGTCGACGGTCCGCGGCCGCCCCGCCGATCAGCGCTGCCGCTGGCCAGGCCGACGGTCCGCGGCCGCCCCGCCGCTTGCCGGGGCCCGGCCTGCAGGGAAAAAAGGTATGCCCCCCAAAGGGGTTCGATCGAAGACGAAGAGGGCGGGTATCGAGGGTTTGGGAAATACGCGTGATTGGACACTCTAGCATACAAGGGCGAACAGTCTTAACATGATTGTTGTTGTTGTTGTTGTTGTTGTTGTTGTTGTTGTTGTTGTTGTTGAACTCTCATTCTTGAGAAATAATTATTGTTGATCCCCCCCACCGGTGCACATTTATTTTTTTTTCGATTGAAGTGCCACCCCCGGGGCTCGCACTTTGTTTTTTCTCAAGGAAAATCTTCCTGCTCAAACTGTGCCCCTGCCCCCCGGGCTACAACAACAACGGCTCCCGCCTGAGACTTCCTCGATTTTTACTCAGGATCCCCGCTCCCGCCTGAGACTTCCGCACAATTTACTCAGGAAGGCGCTCCCGTCTGAGACTTCCTCGCATGTAATCAAACCCCGCTCCCGCTTGAGACTTCGTGCAATTTACGTGGGAACGGCGCTCCCGCCTGAGAGACTTCTTCGAATTTTACTCAGGACCCCCGCTCCTGCTTGACATTTCCGCGCAATTGACTCAGGAACGGCGCTCCCGCCTGAGACTTCCTCGCAATTTAGTGAGGACCCCCGCTCCCGCCTGAGACTTCCGTGCAATTTGCTCAGGAACGGCGCTCCCGCTTGAGACTTCCTCGCAACTTAGTCAGGGCCCCCGCTTCCGCCCGAGATTTCCTCACAATGTACTCAGGACTGCGCTCTCGCGTGCGACGTCCTCACAAATTATTCTGGAATTGCGTTTCGGCGCTCAGGAACCACGCGCGCGCCAAGGACGCCTTCACAACGTGGTATCTTCCCTCTTCCTTCGTCCTTCCCCCTCCCCTTCCTCCCACTCTCCCTCGTTCTTCCCCTCCTCCTCTTGCAGGGCCCGCGCCAATTCCAATGGCGGGCAGAGAGATATACGCCCCCGAAGGATTGTCCGCCCGTTCCGGTTTGCCCGTACGTCTAAGCCGCCGGCCCCAGCAAAGAGAAATAATCCCCCCGAAAGGGGGTGTGATCGAAGACGAAGAGGGCGGGCATCGAGGGTGTAGGGTATACGTGTTGAATGACTCGCGGGCAAGTAAGAGCGTACAGCCTTAAAATCGTTGTTGTTGTTGTTGTTGAATATTATTACTTCTAAAGAATAATTATTGTTGGGCCCCCTGGTGCACGCCCCCCCTGCGCCCGCCTAGGCCGCAGCTACATTTTCATCATTTTCGTGAGGAAGCCTCAGGTAAAACGATGTGATCCAGATCCGGTTGTTTTGTTGTAATCCGTTTTCCCTTGCAAAAAACACTATAAAATGACATTTCTTGTTCTAATATAATCAAATTTCAAGAATCCCTTGCAAAAAATAAGGTAAAGTGGACATTCGCGCGCGCAAGACGAAATCCTTCCAAAAGCTTAGTGTTCGGAGCGATTTTAACATAAAAACATCAAAAAACCAATGGTTTTTCAACAAAAAAATGTCAAAATCTCATCCCGCGCGCTCTTGCGGATTCGTAGGAAACCCAACACTTTTTAAACATTTCTGTCAAACGGGCTTTTGCGAGCAACTTTTTCGAACTTCTGCGACAACGGTTGCGCACCTGCCAGGGCCATCATCCCTGTCAAATAATACCATGCGGGACACATTCGTTTTTTCTTCGCGCGCGCACGCCGAAATCTCCAAAAACCATTGGGCTTCTTAAGAATTTTAGCACCGCGCATCATAAAATCACACGAATTTGCCCTAAAGATGTGATCAACTATCTTGTGAGTACGTATCATGTGTATCATGTGTATCATGTACCATATGCATCATATGCAACAGATGTTCTGTGGAAGGCTTAACAACTTCTGTGGGTTAACAAGGCTTAACAACTTCTGTGGGTGTACGAACGTAGGCTTAACAACTTCTGTGGGTGTGTACTCCACGCCAGTGTAGTAGCCACGGTCGTCCGCAGGCCACGAAGTGAAGTGTCCGAACGTCATAGGGCGGGAAGCTGGGTGTGGGTGGTGGCGAAGAGTCGTGTGGATATTTGGTAGAGCTTGCACTGCCCCCCCACAAAGTGGGGGTATTGGCTGGCGTCGCATGAAAACCCTGGCACTGGTGAGAACACTGAGCGTTCGGGTAAAGTGATTGTTGTTGTTGTTGTTGTTGTTGCTGTTGTTGTTGTTGTTGTTGTTTGCTGTTGTCGTCGTCCCACCCGCGACCCACCCCGCGACCCACCCAAAATTTTCGGCGCCTGCGGCGGTTTTTTCGGTATTCGTTCCAAGTGGAGAACCTGCGACCCACCCTCGACCCAAACCGCGCCCGCGACCCACCCGCGACCCACCCAAAATTTTCGGCGCATGCGGCGGGCTTTTTTTGCATTCGGTCCAGGTGGAGAAGCTGCACCCCACCCGCGACCCACCCCGCGACCCGCCCGCGACCCACCCCGAGACCCCCACGGCGACCCACCCGCGACCCACCCGCGACCCACCCTCGACCCACCCGCGACCACCCCGCGACCCACCGACCCACCCGCGACCCACTCGCGACCCACCCGCGACCCGCGACCCACTCGCGACCCACCCCGCGACCCACCCAAAATTTTCGGCGCCTGCGGCGGTTTCTTCAGCATTCGTTCCAGATGGAGAACCTGCGACCCACCCGCGACCCAATCCGCGCCCGCGACCCACCCGCGACCCACCCAAAATTTTCGGCGCCTGCGGCGGATTTTGTTTGCATTCGTTCCAGGTGGAGAACCTGCGACCCACCCACGACCTAAACCGCGTTCAGTGTAAAATCGAAATGTTCGGCGCCTGCCGCGGGCTGTTTCTGAATTCCTTCCAGGTGGAGGTGGAGATCCCGCGACCCACCCGCGACCCAAACTACGTTCACTGAACAAGCCCAAACTTCGGCGCTTGCGGCGGGCTTTTTTTGCATTCGCTCCAGGTGGAGAACCTGCGACCCAAACTGCGTTCAGTGTATAAATCAAAGTTTTGGGCGCCTGCGGCGGGCTGTGTTTGAATTCTTTCCAGGTGGAGGTGGAGAGCCCGCGACCCACCCGCGACCCAAACTACGTTCACTGAGCAAGCCAGAACTCCGGCGCCTTCGGCGGGCTTTTTTTGCATCCGTTCCGGGTGGCCCACCAGCAATCCCCCCCGCGCTGAATTTGTCAGAGTACGACGACGACGATGAGGACGAGGACGCGGACGAGGAGGAGGAGGAGGAGCAGGAGGAGGAGGAAGAGGAGGAGGAGGAGGGCGTCATCGACAGGGAAGGTGAGGGCCACGAGGTCCGCGGGCTCGACGCCCGCGTCGCCCGCGCCCGCCCCTTCACTCTTATCCGCAGTTGCGGGGCGCTACGGTAGTATCCAGCTTCCGCTCCGTCCGAAGGAGCAAGCATCGCATGATCATGCGCGTTCGAAACTCCACAGGGGTTTCTTGGAGCTGCGCTGGCGCCGCCCCCGGCGCGCTCCTCCGCGCGCCAGCTCGGGGGCTCAGCCCCGATTTCATGGAGCCCACGCGGAGGTCCGACGGTTTGTGTGAAGGCCTCTTTTTTCTATCGCCATCCCTGCCCGGGTCCAGGGCCGTCACACAACTATCCTTCGACTACACGTAAGAGTGATTTTTCGCCGGAGTGACTTTCGGTGCGGGCACAATGGGGTCCCCCGATCACCGATTGCGATGCGATAGTAGCGTCTTGCGCGCCTGAGTTTGCTCCCCCTGCGGCCCCCCAAGAGCCGCGCACCAAAGGTCACTCTTACCCAGGGTCACTCTTGCGTGTAGCCGAATCCTGGGCACGCGCATTTCTGGACAATGCCTCGGGGGCACGCCGCGTGGGGGGTCAGTGGGGGTTCGGGGTCACAGAGCGGTTCGGGGACTCGGGTCGTCCTCCGAGGATGTCTCGGGCGACCGGGGCCTCCAGGGTCCCAAGAGACCGTGTGCTGACGGACCGCGCGGTGAGGTCGTCAGGGATTCCGAGGTGACCATGCGGTCCGTCACCACACGGCTTTGGGGCCTCGGAACTCCTTCCACCAGGACTCCCCGTCACTCATGCCGAGCCGCCGTTGTCGTCGGCGTTCTTGGGCGTTGTTCTCGTCCTTGTCCTCGTCGCCGTCTTCGCCGTCGGCGGGGCCGTGGGCGGGCGGAGGCCGTCGCCACCGTCGTCGTCGTCATCGTCGTCGCCGTCGCCGTCGTCGTCGTCGTCGTCGTCGTCGTCGTCTCAGTCGTCGACGTCTCAGTCGTCGACATCGTCGGTGCCGTCGCTGTCGGTCTCGTCCTCCTCATCCTCGAGGGGTCGTGGTGGAGCGGTGGAGCACAGATCCCCGTCATCATCGGTGGGGGGAGGGGGAGGGGCAGATGGGGAAAGTGGGATGAGGAGTGAGTGGGGGAGAGGATAATCTCAGGCCCGAATTTATCAAGAGGGAGCCCCCCCCCGCTCCTCCCTCAGGGGGGGGAGGGGACAGCGATCCGGCGGCGAAAAGTGTATCATTCTTTCCCTTTCGAACTTGCGACATCTAGCTTAGTCTCGATGTCTTGTACTATTCACGCGATGTGGAGACGTGCCTCCGACGATCTTGGCTCAGACACTTCTCATCTCAGGATCCAGAGTTTTTGAATTATTCTTGAGCCCGCGTGGAAGAGGAGGAGACAGCATGGTAATTCAACCAATGTGTGGTTGTCATTTCTGTTTTCCGTTTTCTATGTGTGCATGCAACGCTTGAGAGAGACAGAGAGGGAGAGATAGAACGTATGCGTGTGTGTGTGAGTGTGTGTGAGAGAGAGAGAGAGAGAGAGAGAGTTTGTGTGTGTGTTGAAAAGTAACGCGCGCAAACATCCCGACCCCCAGCTGGATTGTTGGGGGTGGGATGGTTTGGTGCGCTCTCGCGGTGTGCGTATTCCAGTCCCCCACCCTGCCTCGGCTGCGCCCGAGAGTGAGCTCACTGCTCGCCTCCACCCCCACGCCACCCCTTACAAGAGAGAAGAAGATGATCTGCGTCGCACTTCCCCGTGGATGTATCGCTGCGCGACTCTGGGGTCTGCAAGACAAGAAATTGATTGAATTGCTGTCTCGGGGTCCGTCAGGCCGCGTCAACTGGGGCTTCATGGGAGCTTTCTGCGGCTTCCTGGAGCTCCTGTGGCTCCCCAGAGGCTTTCTGGAGCCTCCCCTGGGGCCTCCTAGGGCCTCCTAGGGCCTCCTGAGTCTTCCTGTGGCCTCCTGGGGCTCCCTGGGGCCTCCTGGAGCTTCCTGGAGCGTCTGGGCGCGCCTGGGAGCGTCCTGGAGCGTCTGGGACGCTTGGGGGGGCGGCTGGGGGGCGCCTGAGGGCGCTCGGGCGCTCCCGGAGCGTCTGGGTGCGCTTGGGGGTGCCTGGGAGCGTCTCGGAGCGTCTGTGAGCGCTTGGGAGCGCTTCTGGAGCGCCTGGGAGCGCCTAGGAGCGCCTGCGAGCGTGTTTAGGCGCCTGGGGGCGTCTGAGCGCGCCCGGGGCCGCTTGAGCGACGCTGGAGCGTCTGGGAGCGCCTGGGAGCGCTTCTGAGTCTGCAGACTCCTGGCCTGCAAGCGCCTTGGGTCGCCTGAAGAGCGCCTGGAGCCGCCGAGGAACGCTTGGGCGCTCCTGGAGCCTTTGGAAGGGCCTGGGAACATCGCAGGCGTCTGGGAGCCCTTGGAAGCCCCTGGGGCGCTGCCTGGGAGTGTTTGGGCGTTTTGGATGCTTTTGGGAGCGCTTGGGGGCGTCTGGGGGCGCCTGGGAGCGCTTGGGACCGCCTGCGGAGCGCCTGGGACTGCTTGGGGACGCTCCAGGAGCGCGTGGGAGCGCTGGGGAGCGCCTGGGAGCGGCGGGGGCGCGCATCCTGTGGCACTTACCAGGGATAGCGGCCCCTGGGGCGCCGATCGTATGTGTCTTGTGTTTTTTGTTTTCTGCTGCTTCTTGTTTATTGTTTGTTGTTGTTCTCAAGCGTTTCGAATCAAAACCAGGAGCCATCATTCTGGTTCAATTAATGGCCAGGCGCGTGGGGTTTCCACAGATGGATGTTGAGCTTGTGGTGCCGGCGGGCCATTTCGAAGAGTTCAAAAAGCTTAGAATGACGGGGCGCGCTCCAGAGAGGGAGTTGTTCTGTGCTGCGTACAAGGTGAGGAAGGCGTGGCCAGCCCTCCACACCGCTCGGAGGCGGGCGAGCTAATTCTCGCCCGCCGACGTGGTGTATTCGGCACTCCGCTGAACGCTCCAGCCAGTAGCCGCTCGCTGCCTGACGATTGTCAGGACTGGCGCCCGCTCCGGCGAACGAAACAACATATTCGTGATTACGCCTTCACCCCCTTCCTCCTTCTTCTTCTCCTCCTCTTCTTCTTCCTCCTCCTCCTCCTCCCCACGTCCTTCTTCTGCAACTACGCAGTCAGAATTATGAATGTCATTCTCCTCTCTCCACTGACTCCGTCCGGACGATCGCCGGCCCTCTCCGAGTATTGTTGTTTGGCACAGGATGGCAGGAATTGTTTCTTCTTATTGTTTTTGTTCAGTCTTTTCAGTCCGATATGTTCCCGCTGCATCGTGGGCCTCATTTTCGGATCGGCGTTTTGTTTCCGTCGTAACGGCGTACTTGCCTCAGCACGGGCCACTTGTCTGGATCCGAGTCCTTTTTCATCGCTGCCGTTCCCCATTTACCCTCCTTCGCCTTCCCCTGGTCCTCCTGCTCCTTGCTACTTCCGCTCCAGTTCCTGCTGCTGCTGTTTGTCCTCGTCCTCCTCCTTCCTCACCCTCATCGTTTTCCTTGTGCCCATCCCCTGCTCACCCCGCAACCCCCTCCCCCTCCTCCTCCTCCTCCTCCTCCTCCTCCTCCTTCTCCTCCTCCTCCTCCTCCTCCTCCTCCTCCTCCTCCTCCTCCTCCTCTGTACGCACATCCAAATTTCCGAATGCGCCTCGCACGATGGGGTTTTGTTGTAGAGTTACAGGCCGGCTATGACACGCGTCCGCGGATTGGGAAAAGTCAACGCGATTGAAAGGGATGGGATGGAGGGATTGGATGGAGGTTGTTGCGCGAGCGCACCTAGCTTGCCCCCTCCCTCTTTCACTCGTCCCACCATCAATCTCCGAAAACTTCCTGGAACCCTCCAGGGGCTTTTTCAAACCTCCATGGGTCACTCCAACACCTCTTGGCCCGTAATCCCTTGAAAACCGTCCGTGGGACTGAAATCGCCTCTTTGAGTAGCGAGGGGGTCTGGTTTATTAGGGCGTGTTGTTTGTAGCATTTTGTTTGCAAGGGGGGAGGGGGGTGCTGTTGTTCATCAGCCGTGTTCTCAGCTTCGTTGCCAGGGTCGCATTGTCGTTTGTCACAATTGATTATACTTGTTGTTGCTGTTCCAGGTCGTGCCCAAAGGTTGAGCCGAACTATTATTCCTGGCAGGTGGGATCCGCCCGTTGTCGCCCGCTGCCACCTTCTTGTATCATGTCTTCCGTCGGCGTATCCTGGCAGGGTTTGTGGCCCAGGCTCCGCGCTTGCATTGCAATTCGTTGCAGTCGCTTCCAGTGGCAATTTCACCAGTGGAAACTTTGCCAGGGCGTCCAGAGTTTCAAAACGTCCCCCTCGAGAGGGAATCTGAGAAAGGAGTCGCATGGGAACGGGCGGGGTAAGTTTTTCAAGGGAGGGGAGGTGGACTGTCAACGAATTCCCAGAAGCCCCCCTCCTCCCCCGTCTCCCCATCCCCTTCTTCACCCTCCCCCCTGAGATCTCCTGCGGCCTCCAGGTTGGGCCAACAAAAGTGGACCAGAAACGCGCGAGCGCCTCGATGCTCGATCCTCGAGGTATTCCTCCCCCCCCCCTGGTTCACGTGAGGGCCCGCCGCTCCGGGACCCGCGCGCGCGCGCGGCGCGTGCGCGCGGCGCGTGCGCGGGCACGAGGCGCACAGCAACGCGCGCCTCCTCCGACTCCCAGATATTTGTTTCCTCCGGGGCAGCCCGCCGCTCAGAGCGGGGGTGCGTTCCTCGGGGGCCCCCAGACGGGGTGGTGACCACACCGTGTGGTGAGTCGGTGGATTCGGGGTCACCGCACGGTTTTGGGACTCGAGTCCCTCGCCGAGGGCGTCTCGGGCGACAGGGGCCTCCGAGGTCCCCAAGACCGTGCGGTGACGGACCCTGCGGTGAGGTCTGTTGGGGTTCCGAGGTCACCGCACGGTCTGTCACCGCACCGTTTCGGGACCCCAAAGTTTCTTGCCAGAGCCCATGCCAAAATCCGACCCTTCCCCGCTTGGCGCGTTCCTCCTGTTGAATGTCGAGATGAGAGCAGCCACAGGGGCTCTCGAGTGCAGCAACTGGCGCAGCAGCGTCGAAGGCGCCAGTTGACAGCCTCGATTGACTCGGTGGAGCGCAATTCTTCAGAGGCGTCTGTGCTCGGGCAGAAGCTGTACGAGTCCCCCCCCCCAGGAGGAGGAGGAGGAGGAGGAGGAGGAGGAGGAGGAGGAGGAGGAGGAGGAGGAGGAGGAGGACGAGGACGAGGAGGAGGAGGAGGAGGAGGAGGAGGAGGAGGACGAGGAGGAGGACGAGGAGGAGGAGGAGGAGGAGGAGGAGGTCCTCAAGGGGAGAGGAAGAAGGAGAGGCGGCCGGCCACGCAGGGGCGGCCTGTCCGAGTCGCCATCCGCCGACGGCACGGCGTCCGGCGATTTCGACGAGAGCTCGCGCCGCAGCGGCAGTCGGAGGACGGCCTCGGAGGGGCTCGTCGTCGCCCTCGTCGGCGCCGTCGTCCTGGTAGCAGACGTAGCCGTCGCGGTCGTGTTCGTCGTCGTGTCCTTCGCCGTCTCCTTTTGTGGCCGTCGTCGCGGTTGTTTTTTTTCTCGCCAGGCGGGAAGGAGGAAGTTTGGGGAGGAGGGATGGGGCGAGGTGAGGAAAAGGAGGAGGGGGAGAGGAGCAGGAGTGAGTGGAGGAGGAGGAGGAGGAGGAGGACGACGACGACGACGAAGGGGAGTAGGTATGAGGTAGGCGGCAGGAGGTAGGATAGGTGAGGACGGCCGAGGAGGAACTGGTGAATGAGGAGGATGAGGAGGAGACGTACGAGTGTGCTGACGAAAATTGGACGGATGAGACGCAGCATGTGAGCGAGCACGAGGGAGGTGAGGAGTAGTCTGGGACCAGTCACCTCATGGCGCCCTCTCGGACGCCAGGCCTGAGCCAGCCTGCCTCAGGACTTTCGGAGTTGAATCCCGTGCGATCGTGTGAGATACCCGCGTGTGCCTAAGACTTGCCAACCGTTGGAAAGCACATTGAATCAACGCCACTGGCCTCCCTGACGAGCGCGTGGCCGAACACGACTATGAAGTGAATCGGACAACACTGCTGGCACTCAAACCGCCATATGTCGCACAGGCAGAGGAAACGAATCCCGCGTACACCATCAGACTCGAACAGGCAGGGGAATACGAATCCCGTGTACGCCATCACACATTCGAACAGGCAGGCGTATGGAACATCGAATCCGCCACCACGCCCGCAAACCCTGCCGGCAACGCCCAGATTGCTGTTACTCACACGCGACAACTCCCGCCTCCACTCTCGAGGAGCTCGCGAGGTCGTCAGGGGAACGTCCCTCCCCCCCATCCTCTTCCTCTCCCCCCGACCCCCTCTGCCGCCCGCCCTTTTTTCCAGACGGGTCCCCCGGGACCGCGTCCGCGGGACGCTACCCCACCACTCCTGCCACATACGCGCGGCTCCTCCCGCCCTGAGAGCCTGGCCCGCGCGGCGCTCCTGGCCGCGAGGCCCGACGAACTCTGGCTCGCCCGCTCGTTGCGATCTCCCCCAAAGGCCCCCAGCTCTCCTCTCCTCCCCCTCTCTCCCGCCCCTCCGCCCGCGAGCCTCCCCCGCGCGGCGCGGTGTCTCCTCCCCGCGGGGTCGCCCCCCCCCCGCGCGGGGTCGCCCCCCCCCCCCCCCCCCCCCCCCCCCCCCCCGCGCGGGGGCCGCCCCCTCCGGACCCCTCCCAGTCCCCCCCCCCCCCCCCCCCGAGGGCTCTCCTCGTGAGCTGCCCTCCGCGTCCCCTTCCGCCGGCCCCGCCGAGGGCCTTCGCCGGCGCCGCAGCCTCGGGGCGGGCGAGGGGGGCGCGGGCCCAGGGGGGAGGCTGCCCCCCCCCCTCGTCGGATCGGGGAGGAGGTGCCGATGCCGCTGCGGGGAGGTGCGAGGGGCGGCGCGGGCCCGTGCGGGTGCCGCAGCCCGTCCCGGAGAGGTCTCCGCCGCCACGGCTGGGATTCGCCACGGGTTGTGGGTCGGGGCGCGCCCTCGGCGAGGGCTCGTGGGAGCAGCGGCCTCGGTCCCCCTGGCTCGTGAGCCCCCGCAGGAGAGGAGGTGGACCCCACCCCTGGCTGCCCATGGCCGGTTCCATCTGACGCCCTGCCCGGCAGGAGGCTGCCGCGGCCTGAGGACGGCGAGGCGCGCGTGGTGCCTCTCTCTCTCTCTCTCTCTCTCTTCTCTCTGTCTGTTTGTGTCTTTGTGTGTGTGTGTGTCTCTCTCTCTCTCTCTCTCATGTTCTCTCTCGATATCCAATGTTTCCTCTCTCTCTCTCTCCCTCTCTGGTGTGCTCTCTCTCTCTCTTTCTCTCTGCTTATCTCCCTATACATCTGCCGATGTGCTAATATATACATATATATATATATGTATGATATGTATGTGTGTAGATGTGTCGGCCTCTCTCTCTCTCTCCCTCTGCTATCTCCTTCTCTTTTTTAATGTATGCGTATTTATCTCTATTGATCTATCCCTCTCCTTCCTCCTCCATCCCTCTCTCTGTCACCCTTTCTCCCTCTCCATATCGTTATCTCCCTCCTTATCTCTCTCTCTCTCTCTCTCTCTCTTCCTCTCTTTCTCTCTCGCTCTGTCGCACTCCCTTCCTTCCTCCCGCCCTCCCCCTATCCAGTCGCCTCCCCGTTCTCCTCGCCCTCCTTCCCTCCAACAGCTTCACATCCTGAAAACTATTATCCCCTCTCCCCTCATGCTGTGCGGTGGTGCCGCTGCTCATTTTGCGTACTGTCATCACACTGGTTTTCGATCGGAAAGTTCTCGCCCCCGGGAACCGTTTTTCCCGCTGCAGCCGTTGCCATATGGAAAACTTGCGCCTTGCTCCCGTCGATCAGAGCAGCGCTCTCGCCTCAGCGCGAGGCACAGTTCTTCATCTGATTCCTTGCTCGTCGTTTCTGCCGCCTCCTTTCCCCATCCTCCGCTTTGCCCTGGTCCTCCTGCCCCTTCCGCTGCTGCTGCTGTGGCTGTTGCTGCTCATCCTTCCTCATCCTCCTGCTCCTCCCGTGCACCTTCCTGCTCATCGGCCAACTCCTCCGCTTCCAGTGTGCAGGCGACCGATTCTGCTTGCGCATCACACGACAGGGGTCACTTGGGTGACCCAGGTCCTCCTGGGACACCGCAAGTCAAGTCAAATCATGCCATACGCTGGAGCGCATGGGCGGATGAAGAGACTGCCCGCCAGGTCTCTCCGCTTTTGGGGAGCGGCGGCACCTTCGCGATCTCTGAATTTACATCGCGTGCGGCTGGTGGGGAGCGGAGGAGGAGGAGGAGGAGGAGGAGGAGGAGCAGGAGGAGCAGGAGGAGCAGGAGGACAAGGAAGGGAATCTACGAAATTACTGGGACACGCCAGTGGGCGGATATCACATAATTCAGCGAAATACGAAGGGAGTGGTGGGATGAGCAGGATGCCGGATGCGGCCAGAGTGCGCCCAGCTCGTCTGTTGTCCCACTCCCTTCTCCTTTCATTTTCCCTCCTCTGTCGACTTTCCTCTACCTCTCCTCTCTCCGCGCTGCTCCTTCCTCCCAGCTCTCCAGTCCTTCTCCTCGCTTCTTGCTCCTCGCTCTTCACTCCTCAGTTGTCTTTCCTCCCTCCTTCCCCAGGCCCCCCAGGGGGCTGGAACCGCCCTCGCGCTCTGGAGGATGAGCAGGAGGAAGATGTTCCTTGCAGCGCTCGCCCCTAAGGGGTTCTGATTGACACTTGCGGAAGGGGTCATGTGGGGATGTCCTGTGGCCGTCGCATGGGGGTACGGCCAGAGTCCTGGTCTCAGGGCCAGTTTCTCCCGTTGCATTCTGGGGCATCTTGGCCGTGCAGTCAAGACGTGGACATCAGGATCATGTGGGGCTCAGGAGTGGTTTTGATGTTGGGAGAATGGTTATACACATTCCGTTCAGGGTCAAACGATTTTGTAATCTGAGGGTCAAGATTTTCTTTCGGGCCGGTTTTTCCCAGGCCCGCCGTGTGGGGCATTATCTTGGTGGGTTGGTTGGCTGCTTGGCTCACCGACTGCCGGGTCAAGCAACAGTTATCCGGGAGTTTGGTTCGATGGTTTGCGGGTGGGTGGGTTGGTTGGTTTGTTGGTCGGTTATATCGCTGGCTGTTTGGCCAGATTTCCGTTTACCTGGAAATGGTTGGTTGATTGGTCGGTTGGTTGGTTCGCTGGATGCCGGGTCAAACATTCTTTCACCAGGAGTGGTTGGTTGGTTGCTTGGGGTTGGTTCGCTGGTTGGTTGGTTGGGTGGCTGGGTACCCGGTTGCCCGCCTTGCCCGTGTGGTTGGCCGGTTCTCCCCTCCACTTCCCCTCCCCTCCTCCCCTTCCTGACCTCCTTACTCCTCTTCCTTCCCCCCTTCTTCTCCGTACCGTCTTTCCTTCTGCTCCCTCCCTGTCCTCCTCCTGCTCCTTCCGTAGCCGTTGTGGCTCAAGATTTTTAAGTCGGCTCTCTGCGGCTTCGCGCTCTCGGTGCTCCTCCGCGCCACCTGCGCGGCGATGTCCGGAGCTTCTCCGCGCCTCCTGGCCGCTGCTGGGCTCGCGGCCCTCGCCGCGCGCGTGCTGCTGCCCGTGGCGTTCGCGCCCGTCGGGGGGCCCTCCTCCACGCAGGCGGCGGCCTCGCGCACGGCCGCCTTCGGAGCACCGCGCGTGGCACCGACCGATGGCGGCTCCGCCGCCACCGCCTCGGCCCCCCTCGCGGGCGCCGCGGCCGCCGGCGTGGCGCTGGGGGCCGCCGCGAGCCTGGCCGTGGCCCGGAGGAGCAGCAGCGCCGTGGCCCGCCGCACCCACGCCGTGAAGATCTACGACACGTGCATCGGGTGCACGCTCTGCGTGCGCGCCTGCCCGGTGGACGTGCTCGAGATGGTGCCCGCCACCGTCAACGCCGCCAAGCAGGTGGCCTCCTCGCCCCGCGTGGAGGACTGCGTCGGCTGCAAGCGCTGCGAGACGGCCTGCCCGACCGACTTCCTCAGCATCCGCGTCTACATGCAGGAGGAGCAGGAGACGCAGTACAGCCTCGCCCTGGACGTGGGCGACTGGACCAACTGAGCCGCGCCACTAGGTACATAGCCGTTGGTGACTCCAGAAGGCTATGCTAGCAAGGGCTAGTCTTGGACGACTGTTTTCCTCCGTTCTGTTTTGACCTAGTTCTTCCTCTGCTTCTGCTCCTCTGTGTCCTCCCTCGCCTTCTCCGCTTCTTCCTCCAGCCTCGATTCCTTCTGTGGTATTCCCAGTCACTCCTCCTCCTCCTCCTCCTCGCCCGAGATGTGCTGCTATGAGCAATCGGAAAAAGGCGTTTTGCGCAAGTATGGGGAGGATGATTCGTATCGGGATGGAAGCACAGTCACACATAAAAGTACATGCACATGAGCATTGGAACATGTGGGACGTGGAGATGACGATGAGCATCCATTCAATATGTAGCAAGTGTGGATCTTCAACCTTGGTGCATTTATGTGTGTCTCCCTGGGCCCCAGCCACATGGAAGGAAGGGGAGGAGGAGGAAGGGGAGGAGGCTTCAAGAGGGCCGGCGAAGGGCTCCTCCGTCCCTCGCCTGTCCGCCCTCTTCTGCACCCCTGTCTCCGCTTGGCCCTCATCTCCTCCTCCTCCCTCCTCCTCCTCCTCCTCCTCCTCCTCCTCCTCCTCCTCCTCCCTCCTCCCTCCTCCTCCTCCTCCTCCTCCTCCTCCTCCTCCTCCTCCTCCTCCTCCTCCTCCTCCTCGTGCCCCCTGCTCCTCCTTGGCTCTCTCCGCGAGGTCGGAAGGCTCCCCTCCTTCGTCGCCAGGCGAGCGACACCGGCGCTTCGCCGGCCCCTGGCCAGCGCCGGCGCCGCCGGCGCTTCGACCCCACGCAGGGGCAGGAGCATGCGCCCTGGCGGGGCCGAGTCGTCGTCGCCCTCGGCGTCGTCGGCCCCCGTCGTGCTGACCCCCCCATGCTTCTGCTGGCCCAGGCCGCCTCGCGGCCCCTCGCGTCGCGACAAAAAAGATCACGGCGGTGACTTTCTTGCAACTTTCTGCCCCCAGGGGGTCCGGGATTGTCAAACAACTTCTCAGGACGGAAGGCCGGTTCCATGGAGTGGGTCGAGGCTTCCGTGGGTCCGCGTTGTGAAAAAGATTGAAAAATACGTTGTCGGGGGTCTTGGAGGAAACCACCCCACACTGAATTTTGTCGCCCAGGGGCGGCCTAGGAGTGGAGTGGTTTCGTGCGCCGCGTTGCTCGCTTCTCGACTCTCCCGAAGGTCTAGTCTGCAGACTCCAGTAGACTCCTCTCCATCCTCATCCTTCTCCTCCCCCTCTTCCCTCTCCTCTCCTCATCTCCTCCCCATCCTCGTCCCGTCCCTCCTTCCTCCTGGCCTCCACCCTAACCCCCTTCTCCTGCGCCTTATTCTCGTCGTCCTCCACCGCCGCCCTCTCCCCATCCTCCTCCTCCTCCATCTCCTCATCATCCTCCTCCTCATCATCATCAACATCATCATCATCATCATCAGCATCAGCATCAGCATCAGCATCATCATCATCATCATCATCATCATCATCATCATCATCATCATCATCCTCATCCTCATCCTCTTCCTCTTCCTCATCCTCTTCCTCTTCCTCTTCCTTATTCTCTATTGGTATATATTCCTACTCTGCCACCTGGCCAGCGGATAGGGGTCCCATCTAGGGGGGCCCATCCTACCTGTCAGGAAAGAAACATACAACGTCAATGTTTTTCGTCTCGACATGGGCTTTCTGTCGCTGACGCGTAGAATGCGTTGCAGGAAAGGGACGAGACGCTCATCTCGCGCGAAAGACCACCGTGTCGCTCTCGCCTCGGCGCGCGCTCATTTTTCGAAGTAGCTGAGCTCCCGCTTGGGCGTGGAGTAAACTTGTCGCACACGTGCTATCGTCGACGCGCGAGCACATGGACACGCCGCTCTCGGCCCAGAGCCGCGCAGACTTCGCCCGGAAGTGGCGTGCCCGCCTCGGCGCGGCGCATCTGTGTCACCTGCCCGCGTTCTTGGCCCGCGCGAGCGGGCAGCGTGTCGCCCGCGCCCGAGCTCCGTGCGCAGCGCGCTCGGGAGCGGTCTCCTCGCGCGGGCGCGGCGCCTGGCTCGCTCGCCGAGTCGCAGGGGAGAGCGACCGCCGCAGCGGGGCCGCGCGAGGGCGGGCGGAGTGCCGACCTCGCCCAGACGCCGCGCAGCCTCGTGGGTGAGAGTGGCCGTGCTGCGCCAGCGCGGCGCACGCTCCGCCTTCGCCGCGCCCATCGGAGACGTTGCCGCTCCCGCCCTGCGCGTCCCGCATCGTTTTCCGTTCACCAAGTCGTCGGGAGCGTGGCCGCGCGCGAGCGCCCTCCGTTTCCGAGGCAGGAGCTCGTTCCAATCCCAATAGCAAGTTGTAGCACAAGTGATTCTTATGTCGTGGGAGGGAGGGTGGGAGTAGGCTGGACCTTTTGACTCGCTCGACCTGGCTAACTTGACTCCCACTCCTCCCCCGCCCCCTCCTCCTGTTCTGCCCCCCCCCCCACGTGCGCGAGGGAGGGGGATTGAGGATGAAGAAAATGAGGAGGCTCCTCCTTCACCTGGAGGCTTGATCGATCACCCTGGGACATCCTGTGTGCTCGAAGGCACCTGAAAGCCTCCCTGAAGAGCCCGGGGGAGTTCAGAAGGTCCATGCCCAGTCGTGCAGCTGGTCCAAAGTTCGAGGAAGCGCAGACATGGAGCAAGGCGCGTGGATCAGCAACGGGCTCGGTTTCCATATGCCAAATCGGCGTGCTCCGTTCGTCAAATCAGGCGGCACTGGCGCCATGTTTCGGAGGTGCAGTCGGCCCGCATGGGAAAGATGGGCAACCTTCCCAAGGGTACCCTTGCATCTTTGCCTCCTCGGCCCATCCCTGGCCACTTTCGCTGGCCGCGCCCCGCCCGAAAAGCTTCGACATGGGCGTCCAAGGTCCTTACATCCTTCCTGCGCATCCTTGTGATACGGGTTGACTGTAAGTGCCCCGATTCGTGGACGTGGCGCCCACGCGCCAGATCCGCGGATCCGTAGTCCATGTTAGCCTGCGCCCGAAACATGTGGGCGCCAGCGCGTTCTTTTGCCGCCGCGCCCCCGCGGCCAGGAGAAGCCCCCCGCGACCGGCGACTCGAGGCTGTCCGAGGAGAGCCCGGGGGTCGCGCCGCGGGGGGCGTGTCGGGTCGGAACGGCATTGCCCCCCCGCCCTCACTGGATCAACAGGAGGAGGAGGAGGAGGAGGAGAAGGAGGAGGAGGAGGAGGAGGAGCAGGGGCAGGGGGAGGTGGAGGACGAGGAGGAGAGGGAGAGGAGGAGGAGGGAGGACGAGGGAGGAGGAGGAGGGAGGAGGAGGAGGAGGAGGAGGAGGAGGGGGAGGAGGAGGGAGAGGGAGGGGGGAGAGGGGGAGGGGGAGGAGGAGGGAGGAGGAGGAGGAGGAGAGGGAGGAGGGGGGGAGGGGGAGGAGAGGGAGGAGTGGAGGGGGAGGAGGGGGAGGAGGGGGAGGGGGGAGGGGGAGGAGGAGGGGGCAGATCCTGGCCCACGCAGAGAGTGCCCCCGCTCTCTCTCCTGACGATGTGGGCGGCACTCCCACTTCCTCACTCTTCCGATCGTTCGTCTCTTTGTCCTCCCTTGCCGCCTTCCCTGTCATCCTTGCCCTCCCCTTCTCCCCACCGCCGCCCAAGCATACAATATCCACACGTGGCACAGCCTGCAGCTCTTCGGGCAACCTTGTGTGGCGGAAGACTGTTACAAACCGCCAAGACCGGTGAGTCGGCGGCTTCGAGGTCGACGCGCGGCTGCACCTGCACGCAAGGCAAAGGTTCGCACAGATGCGCTCAGAAATAGTAGCACCATCTTTTCTGGCGCTAGTCGCAATGAGCCGTAGTACCGACACCTCTGTCAATGTTTTGGTTCACTTGGAAGGGAACGTGGATTGAATCTTGCAAATTGTTGGTTATGGCACGCTGGCTTGTACGACTGACACATGTAAACATCATGATTGGTTCAGGTTGTTGGTCGCAGGTTCTGGAAATCTGTGCATACCTGAAGCACCCCGCGATAGCAATGGTAGTGGTGTCCACCATGTCAAGCAAGAGTGTGCAGCTGAACGTCAGCATAGAGCAACAACGCGTGTTGCAGCGTTTTGGCGTGCACATTTAGTTCGGACTCGAGTTGGAGACTTGCAGCGCATGAGGCTAGCAGATCTGCGAAGTTTTAAATATGGTTGAAGAGGCTTACGCCATTCAGCCGACCCCCACGGGAGCTTTGCGGGAGCATGTTGGGTTGATGTTGCGGGTCAGTGGTTATGCAAGCAACATGACCCCCATAAGCAGCACATGCTTGCAACGGTCGTGGACGTTATCTAGTGACCTCTGCCCACCCCGCCATCGTGCCTGGGCTGTTGGTCAGGAGCCCCCTGGATGAATCTGAGAGTCTCCAGGTATGCCTCCCTGGGGCCTCTTGGGGAACTCTTGGGGGCACCCGGGAAGCTTTTTGGGGCCTCGTGGATGCCTCTTGGGCCCTCTTGGAGGGGCCTCAGGGGCGTCGGGGTGGCTCGAGGGGCTCGACACGTCAGTTCGTATTCCCCCTCGTGGGCTTTTTTGGGGGAGCCCCCTTGGCCCCCTCCAGGAGCTGTCTTGGGCTGTCTTGGGGGTCCCTGGGGCTGTGCCCTGCCGAGATCCTCTGGAAGCGCTGTTGGGCTGTCTTGTGGGCCATCTTGAAGCCATCTTGGATCGTCGTGGAGCTATCCTGGGCCGTCATGGCGGCGTTCTCTTCGACTGTCTTGGCGCTCTGTCTGGGCCCTGTTGGGCTTTGGGGGGTCTCCAGAGGCCCCTGGGGCTGTGTTGGCGAGCTCGTGCCCCCCCCCCTGCCCCCCCCCCCCCCCTTAGAATTGCATTTTGGACCCCAGGGAAGGGGGAAAGGGAAGGGGACAGCCATATGTCTCACACGCCTTTTCACCTGGGGCAAGCGAAGTTCACATCTGATTCCAGAAATTATCCAGCTATCATACAAATGCCCGAGAGGGCAGACGAGAGCGCACAAGATATACCAATGCCGCCATAACACGAAAGATTTGGAACATCTGATGTGCGATCCTTGTGGACGCCAGGCTCACGAAGAGGACGATTCCTCCCGGACCCCTTGTGACAGGGGCAGCGCGTGCTGCAAGCATTACCAAATCTCTGCAGTCTGCGTGGGCAGACTTCCCGAGTGGCCGTTCGACGCCAAGAGCGGTTCCTCGAGGACCGGCGACGATTGTCGCCGTGCGTAATGATCCCATGATGCTGCCGCTACTCGGGGACGCGCCCGGCAGCTCTTCACAGTGACCACGGAGGATCTCACAGGAACAGAAACAGCACCGGCGTCGGCACTTTGTCCGAATTTGGGCGACGAGATCTATGC
The DNA here is from genome assembly GCA_963575745.1 of Prorocentrum cordatum. Lineage (NCBI taxonomy): Eukaryota > Dinophyceae > Prorocentrales > Prorocentraceae > Prorocentrum > Prorocentrum cordatum. Next base: position 35,105 of record CAUYUJ010018297.1, on the reverse strand, counting down.
ACATCCGCTGCTCCTGGCCAGGCGCATCCTGGGCCCAGGAGCGGTGTGTACGCCCTCCTGGCTTGGCCAGGGAGGCCTACGCACCGCTCCTGGGGCCTCCTCCTCACGTCCGTGCCGCCCCGCGAGGCGTCCACCTTCCCCGGGAGCACGGCGTACTCCTCCGCGTCCTCCTTCGGCGAGGCGCCGCGGCGCCCGAAGCAGGGAGCGCCCGCCAGACGACGCTCCCCGCCACGTGTGGGGGCGTCCGTCTGGGCCGCTGGAGCGTGCGTATATATATTTATATATAGAGAGAGAGAGAGAGAGAGAGAGAGAGAGAGTCGGCGGTGCGCAGGGCGATGCTCGGGTACCGAGGCTGCTGTCTTCCGTCGTCTTCGCCTTGTGTTGGGCCTCCCGGGAGGCCCTCGTCGCCACGGCTGGATCCGCCTGGAAGTGTTGGTGAGAAGGCGCCCCGGGAGAGGTCCGAGGGTCATCTGCGGTGCTGGTGCCCTTCTCCCGGTTTCCCCCAGATGTTGTTTGAGACCGTTTTCAAAACGTTTCCGCTTGAAAGCGTTGCCAGTAATAACCTCCGCCAGAAATGGTCTCTTGTCCAGCGGAGCGTGTCCTTGTCGTTTTCTCCCACAAGATGTTGTCTGATTGTCTCCAGTTAATTACCCAACTCGGTTTCTGAATCCTTTCCAGCTGCAGTGTCCACATGACGTACAGGGCTACGCTGTTGGCTCACAAGACGAGGGGCTGGCAAAATATCAAACGAAGCCCCCGGCGTGTCCAAAAAACCACTGAGGCGACGGGGGGGGCTCCTCAGAGGGTACGGGGATGTGCAGAAGTCTCTTCGGAAGCCTCCGTCCTCTCCTGAGCTCCCCCTGCCATCCTGGACTGGGGAAGCCAAAAGGTACCGATACCGCTGCTCCATGTTCCTCTCCCAGGGTGCGTTCTGACCAGACTTCCGAGGCAAATCCGGCGGTGGCGACGACGGCCTCCCAGGAGGCCCAGACAGGGGAAAACGGGCGAAGGGCAGTGGTACGGGTACCTTTCCCTCCTCCGATGGACGGCCGTCGCCTTCGCCCCCCATTGCTCCCTCCTGCGCGCCGCCGGCGTCCCCCTGATTACTACTGCCAGCACGGGGTGCCCGGACCTCCAACTGGCTGAAAGCAAGGCAAGAGGGCGATGCAGTCAACCCCCATGGTAAGGATGGGCACCCTTCCCAAGGGTACCCTTGCATCCGTGCGTCCTCGCTTCAGAATGGCCTTTCCAAGGCCCTTGCATCCTTATCGCGCATCCTTACTATAATGCTCTGGGGCGTGACAGCGAGGCGATTGCGAATAGTGCTGAGTGTCGAGCTTTTTCGGTTCACTGGCGAAACCAACATCGTGAAACGGTCCTCTAAGCTGCCTAATAAAAAAAAAAAAAAAAAAAAAAAAACCTTACTATACAGGCTGACTGTACAGGGCTGCACGGTGCAGCATCGGCCTGCCCCCCTCCCGATTTGGGGTTGCGGAGCTGCCCCCGCGAAGCCTCCTCTCGCGTGGCCCCGTGGCGCGAGAACGGCGCGCGCGAGGTGCAGGGCCAGCGCCCGAGGGTGTTGATGCCTGCGTCAAGTTCGGCCTGTCCCTCCGCAGGAGGAATATTCAAAAATAGTTTTTAACAAATCGTCAGGGGGCGATTGTTGAGCATTGTTTTTGTTGTTTGTTCAAAATATGTTTTACTATTTTTACTTTTTCGTCGAACATTCGCCTGTAGGCGGACACGCCCGACTGAATGCTTGCGAGGGGGAAGCGCTGAAGACCCAGACCCCCGACGTCGTGATTTGTTCGTGACGTCGACCCCCAGAGGTTTGGACCTGTTGTTCCCCGGGACCGTTTTCTCGTCCTGCGCCGTGTTGGCCGGCCCCGAGGCCCGGCACGGACCCCCCCACGGAGGCCGAGCACTGTGAACCAGCCTCCCGTCGTGACTTGTTTGTCCTTGCTCGATGGGGTCTGGGAACAGAGCGCGGCGGAGGTTTTGCCTCGTCTTCGTCCTCCGCATACGGCGGCCCTCGCCGGGCCCCGCGGGACCGTCGCACGATGCAGCGCGCCCGGCCCTGCAGGGGCAGGTGCCCGGCCTCCCGCGGGCCCCGTGTGGAAAACAAATAGGGCGTTCTCGGGGGACTTGTGGCATCCCTCGCACGTGTGCAACGTGTTCTCGGCGAGGAGCATCCTGGACCATCGTGCGAACAATGAAGTGAACGGCACCGAAACAGGGGCGGGGAACGGATATCTGAGCGACGGCTAGCCGGACGGGGCTAGGACGAAGACAACTCCGTTCCAGAGCGTTCCAGAGCGCTCTCAGAGCGCTCTGGAGCGCTCTGAGAAGGCCGCCGCGCCAGAGACATCCTCCAGAGCCGCCGGATCTCAGAGATCCTCGATGTGTCCTCACCCGGATCTATCCTCGTCCTGGCCTCGCCTTCGTCCTCCTGGACTCTGCCTAGTCGGCTCGCCAGGACTGGGGCGGCAGCCTGGAGCTTGCCGAGCAGATCCGCGCCCGAAGGCCTCGAGGCCGAGGGCGTCGCACCCCGGGCTGCAGGGCAGCAGCTCGTCTCGTCTCAGGTGCGCCTGCTCCACGCGGAGGCCCCCCACGGCTACGGCTGGCGGGGGGGCCCCCGGGGAGGCTGGGCGCACGTGGCGCGGCTGGCCTCGGCGGGAGCTGGGTATCCAGCACTGGGCCCTCGCGCGGGGAGGCACTCCTCCTCCTCCTCTTCCTGCTCCTCCTCCTGCTCCTCCTCGTCCTCCTCCTCGTCTCCCTCCTCGTCGTCCTCTTTCTCCTCCTCCTCCTTCTTCTCCTCCTCCTCCTCCTCCTTCTCCTCCTCCTCCTCCGATTTTGAAGTACTTGATTTTTTGTCCCTCTCTCTCTTTCTCTCTCTCTCTTTCTCTCTCTTTCTCTTTCTCTTTCTTTTATTGTTTTCCTTTTTTTCTCTCACTCTCTCTCTCTCTCTCTTTCCCTCTCTCGGCCATTCAGTTTTCCGAAGGCGGCCATTCGCCTTCCCCCAAGGGGGCGGTCGTCCCCTGGGGGGTGATCAAACCAGCGCGCCTGGCAACTCCAGGGGTGCGGTCGCCCCTGGAGTCGCCAGCTGCCGAGGGTAATTAATAAGGGGCATTGCAGTCTTGAGCAGAAGGGCAAGGGAGGAGGAGGAGGAGGAGGAGGAGGAGGAGGAGGAGGAGGAGGAGGAGGAGGAGGAGGAGGAGAGGAGGAGGAGATCCGACCTCCATGAGGAATGGAGAGGGGGAAGAGTTGGCGATGCGGCGGCCAGCAGTGTGGACGTAGTGGGGTCAGAAAGTGCACGGCCTGTTGTACCCTCCAGGAAAGAGGGGGGAGGAGCAGGAGATCAGACCTCGATGAGGAACAGAGAGCGGGAAGAGTTGGCGATGCGGTGGCGGGCAGTGCGGAAGCAGTGCGGTCAGAAGGTTCTGAGGACGAGTGCGTGAGCGCTGGTTGCTTGCGGCAGCCTCGGCCCTCGCAAGTGGGGGGCCGCAGGGGCCTCTCTTTCCAGCCCGTGGGAAACCCCGCCACCCCGCCCCGCAGTTCCGCCGAAGGGGGCCCTCGCCCACCGAGGTGGCCGCAGGGTACCTCAGGGGGGGACTGCGGGGTCAGGAGCCAGTTTCCACCTGGCGCCGGGGGGGTTGCACAATCCAGCGGCGGTGGCCGCAATCGGTGGGGCCACGCTCGCCAAGGCGGGTGGCTCAAGGGCCCCTCCCCTGCTCTTAGGGAACGGCCGAGGGGTTCCCAGGGAAAGACTGGTGGGTCGGGGGGGGTCCACCAGGCATGGGGAGGTTTGAGCCACCAAGGCGGTGGCCTCACCTGTGGCACGTAGTCCTTCCGCCCCTATTCCCCCCACACACCACTGGTAGGCTGTTGTCGGAGGCTGCGTGCTATGGCTGAGGGAGGTTGGCTGAAGGCAAGCAGCTCGCTGCATGATTGAACAACTATTAGACAGGCGCGTGCAAATGCGACTGCACGTTACTTGTTCTGAGGTCAGCAGCGGGACGGTTGAGACATGCTGGGTTGAACAGGCAGGGCAAAGAGGCATGACAAACGTCAAAGGTTCGCTGTAGAGTTGCACAGCTCGACCCGCGCAGATGCGATGCAGCAAGCTGCTGGCTCTGAGGTCAGCGGCAGGAGGGTGGAGGCAGGTAGACTTGGGGCAAGCCGAGCACACGGTATTCCGGACGTGGTGTCTGCGCTGTCTGCCTGCGGCCGTCGTGGACCTTGCCATGGCAGCCGGCGGCTCGATGCCTCCCGCCCCGTCCCCAGACGTTCCTCCCACCCGTTCCGCCGCCACAAGAGTGGGAATGAGTAGGTTCGGTGGTTGAGAGGGGAGTTTTGCCGAATCCGCCTTGACTGAGAGCTTCCTCGCGATAAATTGCGGGTGCGTGAGTACACCAACAATCACCTCCATAACAGGCAGGTGGTCTTCCGATTCCGACTCCGTGTGTGTATCCAGCCTGTTGTCTACCAGGCTGCCGACCACCATGCTGTGAAGTTCTGCAGATGCCAAGATGTACTATGACAGGTGCTGGCTTCGAAAATATAGAGAAGGCTGCCATCGCCGATAGTTTTGTTCGAACTTCGCCAACCATTCCTTATAGTTGAGGGTTGCATGACTAACACTAGGAGCCCGAGCAGCATATATAAACTCCTTCTGCCCAAATATTCGTACCCGCGCAACTAGAAGACGCTGGTCATGTCGAAGCAGCCGCACGTCGCCTTTGGTGAATGTCTTGGTACCCTTGGGCCCAGTGCCGTAGGGTTTGGCGATGTTGGTGAGTAAGCTGCAGCCCAGGGCATGTCGCGAACGTGCCCCAAACATTGCAAGGCAGTCCATCGCTGGGGGACTCCTGGCATCCGACGATGCGGGCGCTCATGCTTTGCAGCTGTGCTCGAAGTGGCTGGGGTCGAGGGTGTGGCGCTCCAGGTCTGGCTTCGATGTCCATCGCCGCTCTCTGAACGTTAAAGGTCGCGTCCTTGATGTCGAGGTGGTACTCGGCATCTCTCGGAAGTGGCGCTGGCTCAGGCTCCTGTAAGTGATGTTGCCGCTCTGGGGTGACCAGCATTCCGTCGCTGTCTATGCGTGGCCAGGCGCCCCGATCTGGGTGCTCAGGATTCAGAAGATGCGAACGCCCCCAATACCCTAATCTGCGCCGCACGGATACCAGCTGGTGATGATGGTCCCGATGAGCCGTCTGTCTAGCGTTCTCCGCCGCGGCGTCCACCAATTCGTTCCAAGGGTTCGCTGAAAGGCCGGCAGTATGTAACCGTTCGCTGCCTCGGTCTCTCGTCGTATACATGCGGAGCGAGCGCTGCAGGGGGGTGGGGGCATGCTTTGCTGTGCCGGGCGTAATCCGAGTCAGCGCAGGCTGACGACGGTCGCATAAGAACACCTTGCAAATCCATGAGCCAATAGGAGGAGGAGGAGGAGGAGGAGGAGGAGGAGGAGGAGGAGGAGGAGAAGGAGGAGGAGGAAGAGGAGGAGGAGGAGGAAAGGAGGAGGAAAGGAGGAGGAACTGCATCGAAGACCACAGGGCCTTACGAATTGCAGCCTTCTCCGCGGTGACGCCGTTGACCGCGAGATCGTCGCCGTCGAGCGGCGTTGGGCCCACAGCGAAGGCGTTGGCGTAGCCCTCGAAGTGGTTCACCTCCTCGCTAGACGCGAGGACGCAGGAAGACAGTGCGGACTTGGAAGGTGCATCCTCCCAGAAAGAGCCATCGGACAAGTGGGCGCCTTGTTGACTGTATTCGTGTGCGGTCTCGCCACCGCTCGCGCGCGGCGAGCGTGCTGATGCCAGTCAACAGTTGCCAAATCGCGAAGGAGTCGAATGCGCCCTCCTATCCTTGAATGCTGGACTGAGAGTGACAAGGATATCCCTTTGGGAAACGCGGGATGAGGGACCCCTCCATCCCCCTTGGGCGAGTGCACCTGGAGCCTCTGCCGGCGCGTGCTCGTCCAGATGGCCATCTTCCAGCCTCCCAGCCTCCGCGCCTTCCTGAATCACACCAAGAAGCCAGGCCGTGTGATTGTGTGAAAAATCCCGAGCCTCGCGACCCGCCCGGCGAAGTTTTTCCCTGGCCCCCATCCCCCCACGGCATTTCCATTTGTTTCACCGACTCAAGTTCTGCAAGGCGTTCCTGCTCAGGTGCATTCAAGGTTCTGTCATGCTCATCGTGTTCCATCGCGCCCGTCTGCGTTGCCTCGCGAGGATCGCATGCGGCCGAGGCAATATCCTTCCAGTTCGCCCGTATCTCCAACGTGAGTGTCAGTCTTGGCCACGGTAGCCCCAACTGTTCCTTCTTCGCCATCGATCTTTGTAGTGCACCCAGGTTTGCCGAAACTCACCTGCACGCCGCACTGGTCATCGTTGCCCGATGCCACGAAATCTCGCGGACCACCGCCATGACCAGGGAATGCCTCCCCGCGCAACGTGCCGCAGCTCAGGCGATAGGCATTCGCTTTATCCTCCGTGCCACAGTGTGAGCTCACCCAGGCACTCGCAAATGCCTTCCTGACCTGCTCGTCGCACTCCACTTGGCCCGCAGCCCTGCCAATCCCACTGCAGGCCTCTGGTCCTCAAGGCCCAGCTGTCGGGTTCTGTCCTCCTCCGCATTGCACCTCCCAGTACCGCCAGAAGATGGTCCTGTCCGCGGCGTGATGATCCCGTTGCGCTTGCGGGCGTCGCGCCACTCCTCCCGAGCTTCGCGATCGGCATCGCGAGCTCTCGTCTCGATCCTCCCGCCCCCCGCGCGCTGCGCTGCCCGCGCTGCCGATGCGGCCGCGGGGATCGGCGGGCCGCGACCCTCGCAATCCAGCACGGGCCAACTCGGACCTGGGGGAGAAAACTCTCAGGAGCAGCGGGCGCACGCGGCCGCCTCGAGGGCGCGCTCGCCACCCCTCTGGATCGCGCGGGGCCACCGGTGAGCTCGCGGGCGTACCCGATGGGGGCGGCAGCGGCTCGGCTGCGCGGCATCTCGGGCAATGGTCGTTGCAGCGCATCCCCAAGCAGGAGCATCTGCAGCATATTCAGCGCTGCGGCTGACCAAGTTGGACTTGGCTGTCCTTGCCCAGCTCGCTGCGTCGATGCTTGGATTCTCTTATCTTCGCGGGCAAGGCCTCCTCCCTGTCCGCGTGTGCCTTTGGCCCTCGCTGCCATAGCCTCCCGCGCAGCTGCATGTTCCTTGCCGAGCTTCTTATTCGATTCGAGCAGACCGGCCATTTGATGAGCTGCCGGGCTTAGTCTGCGTCCGCTTCGGCCCTATCATCTGCCGCCGCGCGGCGCCTGAAGAAGAGTTCACCAGCTACTTCCCGCCTCTGATCTGCCTTTGTGAATCCCGTTGGCATTGCTGCTTGACCACCTTCCACGCGGAGACTCACTTTCGAGCTGCATCCCGAACGCCTCCTGGTGTTGCTGCATCTTCTGGGTTCCCTGACGACGAACTGCTTCGACGTGCCCCCCTTCCACCCATTGCGGTACTTTTCTGAGTCGCGTCCAGCTGGTGTCGTGGAGCCGCCGCGCGTTGATCGGGCATTTCAAGTGCAATCTGGGCTTCTTTTTCCACTGGGCTAACTCGCGAGGTGCTTGTTGAGTCTGGGGGGCACGCTGCATTCCCATTTGACCTGCATAGTTGTATATCTCTGTCTTGACTTGCACCCCCCCCCCTTGACTGGCGCAAGACATTTGGCACGCCCCAGCATTGCAGCCTGAGCAACCGTAGCTGGTACTGCCGCGGGCGACTCGACCTTCGGCGCAGGCGCCAAGCAGGTTCGATCCAACGGTTGAAAGGGGCACTCGGAATGGCATGTCCTGAAACTGCCGCCGTGGAAATTACCCCTCTTCGAATTTTGCGGACCTCATCGCCGTCCTTTTGAGGTGATTCTTGGCAATGGATGTGCTTGCCAGCGGCGATCGGCACATAGCTTCTCTCCTTCGCCGAGTCGCGCGTGCGGTGCGGACTTGGACTGCAACGGGCAGTGTTCGCCTCCGCCGCAAAAGACGATTAATGAGCAACACCCACGCATGCGTTCACAAGTTCATAGAATACCTAACCGATCAAGGCCAGTTGTGGGCGAAACATCCTGCTCATGGGTCTCGGCGGCCTCGTTCAATAGATCGTGGTCGTAGTCGGGCATACTCTTCCCCTAGCTAGATGCTGTCTATATCAAGTTCCGAGTGTTTCTTACCGATAGATGTGAGGAGATCGAGCGCGCGGTTGACGCCAGCTTGAGCTGCACGACGCTGAATTGCCAAAGGTTTCGATTGCCACAACGTCAGCTTGAGTACCGACAGTTCGTGTTCCTGACGGGTCAGCTTTGAACCCGATCTTTGACCTTGGAGTGAGAGGTTCGCCTGCGAGTCGATACGATCCTCGGCCATCTTCTTATGTGAGCGCATGTGTGATGGAACCTGAGGCGCAGCCACGTAGCTAGAATGTCTGAGTGCGTAGTCCAGCGTGCACATCATACGTTCGTCAGCACTATGTTTCTTGTCCGAGGTATTCTGGCCAGCCTTCTACGGCTGCATTATCTGACCTGCTATATTCTTCTGGCTCTTATGATAGGGCGGCTTTCACCCGAACCATTGCAAGACCAATCATTGCCACGATTCTCAGTAGTGCAACGACTACAGACCCATCTTCCAGGGATAATATGCTTCTGTGGCTGCTGGTACATTTGCGGCTGCTGCCTGCCTTCCATCGTCTCGACAACGGGGGCCTGCTTGAACCTGCTGCGCTGCTCCTTCAGAAGGCGCTGCGCCTGGATGTCTCGAAGAACCGCTCGGCCTGATGCTCTCTCACGACGCGCACGTCGATGCCAAGCTGGCTCTGGCCGCTTGGCCGCGGGCACCTGTCAGCCGCGGGCGCCCGCCAGGAGGGTCCGCCGCCGCTGGGGGGGATGTGGCGGGGTCCTCCCCCCCCGCACGGCCCCTATGGGTGGCGCCGCGCTGCCGCCGCCCGCCGTGGGGCCCGCCGAGCGCGCGGCCGTTGAACCCCGAGCGGGCAGACGGCTCAGTCCTCCTCCTCCTCCTCCTCCTCCTCCTCCTCCTGCTCCTCCTCATCCTCCTCCTCCTCCCCCTCCTCCTCTTCTTCCTACCCCTCCTACTCCTCCTCCTCCTCCTCCTTCTCCTCCTCCTCCTCCTCCTCCTAGCCTCCTCTGTCCTGCCCCACTGTGAGGCACGCTGGCCACACACGCACGAGTCCAGCACGCCGCCGCCTCTGCACTGGGTCTGCGGGCTGTCCAGACAGATTCGGCCAGCCACGCCCTGGAAGGACACAAGCGCCCAGAACCCCAACGTGCGCATTCAACAATCAAGGCGGAGGTGTTTCACTGCTTCCGGCCTCCGCGGGCCTTCGCGGGGCCTCTGGGTTTCCAAAAAACCATGCGGGACGACAAACCGGTCCCGGGGAAGTGGTCTGGACTTCCGGGGGGCCATTTTGGAAACATCAAGCCATCGGATCTCGGGGAAGGGGGGCTGGTAAAAGGGGGAGGCACGAAAGCTTCTGCTTGGAGCCGGTTTCCCCCCCCCCCCGCCGCCAGGCACCCTCCCCAGATGCTGGCGCTTCCAGGCGCAGACCAGCTGCACGAAGCCGATTCGCTCATTACCCCTCCCCGCCCCTTTGCTGCCCCCCTCTCGTCCATCCAGAGCGCGACCGCCTGCGCCGCGGGCGAGTCTGGCCACAGCGTGCTTCCCGCTGCCCTGGCTCGCTTTCTGCAGTGCGGTGGGGGCGTTGCTTGAGGAATGTGCCCAGGAGGCTTCCGACTCTGGAGGATTCCTTACCTGCTGAGGGCGGTGCTGAGATCCATGGCTAATTCACGACTGGAGTTCCGTCGGCTTCCATGCTCTGGATTATGTATCCTTCTGGCTCCTCGTCCAATGCCCTCGCCGTACAGTGGAAACCCATGCCAAGAAACACCCTGCTTGCCTTCAGGATGTCCTGGGTTCCTTGGGTGTTGATGGTCTTGCTGTGGAAGGCGTAACACTCCCGCATTAAAAATCGATGGACGTCCTGGGGTCTCAAGGTTGGGTTTCTTGTGGAAGGTCTCTCGTGGTCGGGCCTCTGCTGTAAGAAACTGGGTTGCCAGTAGGTCTCCCACAGCAGTGTTTTGTCCCTCGATGCCCCTCTGTGGGGGCTCACAGGAGCCCCGGGGCACCTCCTAGGATGCTCAAAGCTCCAGGGCGAACCCAGACGTCCAGCACCATTTCTCAGGAGTTGAAAAAAAACACACACACACATGCACACACATACACACATACACACATATACACACACGCACACACGCACACACGCACGCACGCACGCACGCACACACACACACACCTCGCCACGCCACGCCACACCACACCACACCACACCACAACACAACACAAGACAACACAACACAACACAATACAACACAACATACCACAACACACAAAACACAACACACAACACAACACGCAACACACAACACACAACACACACCACATACACAGACACAATTCATCGTCGATTCCCAGGGGAATATGGGAAGCGATTGGAAGTGGAGGGGACGACGACAACCCAGAACCTATAGCACGATATGGGGAATCCTGGGCTTTGTGTGCATTTCTGCGTGTTTGTGTGTGTGTGTGGGTCCTTTGGCCTCTTTAGTTTCTCATGGGACCAGCTTTTCATTCCGAGTCGTTTTTCGATAGTCCCGCGGCCGAGATAGGGCCCCGAGAGGCCGAGATATATGCAGAGCCTCCGTCTCGATGAGTTCTCGAGGACGCCAGGCATCGAGGACGACGCTCCACGACAAGCGTGCACCCACCGTCCCTGTGGAAAGATCCCTTGTCGCAGGTCCCACTTTCTGTGCACCTCCCTCCCCCCTCCTCCCTCCTCCACGATCACACAGTATACATACTATTCTCCTCTCTCCCCTGGTGGCGTCTGGGCAATATGCTGCCCCCCTCCGCGTATGTTTTTTTACACTCAGGACACCCGGGAAACGGGTGTTCGCTGCTTTTATCTCAAAATTCTGCTCTCGCTTGAGCGCTGGCTTCATTTTCGGGCTCCCGGTCGTTCCGAATCGTGCTCCAGCTGCACGCTGGCCTCATTTCCGCGCTTCCGCTCGTTCCGAATCGTGCTCCCGCTGCAGCGTGGCGTCATTATTTCCAGCGCCATGCCACGGCATGGCTTTCGGTTCGTCCACATAGGCTCCAAAATCTAGAACATGCCCCCCCGAACAAAAACACATCGGAAGTTTTTACACATTCGGTGTCGTTTCGTTGGTTTTGGGGGCCGCAGAAGCCCCCCCATTTTGGGGCCTTCGCCACGCCATGCTATGTCATGCTACGTGCTGATCCGCAACATTGTGCTATGCCATCCATGTAATGTTATTCCATGTGATGCTATGCCATGCTACGTTGTCCAGAGAGAGGATATCTACGCCATGGGAAGGGATGGGAGGGAGGGGTAGGACGTCAGATATGACGCGAGCGCACCTCCTCCTCCTCCTCCTCCTCCTCCTCCTCCTCCTCCTCCCGCCCTCCTCCTCCCTCCTCCTCCCTCCTCCTCCTCCTCCCTCCTCCTCCTCCCTCCTCCCTCCTCCTCCTCCTCCTCCCTCCTCCTCCTCCTCCTCCTCCTCCTCCCTCCTCCTCCCCCTCCTCCCCCCCTCCCGGGCCGAGGTGTCCGCCGCCCGCCCCCCGCGCTCGCCGGCGCCCGCCGCGCGGAAGCCGCAGCCGTGGTGCGAGGCGGACCCGTCGCGCGGCTTCGTCCGGAGACCGCGCGGCGCCCATCCGCGCAGCGCCCGGCGGCTCCGACGGGCAGGGGCCAGGGAGTCGACTAATGACGAGGTCGAGGAGGAGGAGGAGGAGGAGGAGGAGGAGGAGGAGGAGGAGGAGGAGGAGGAGGAGGAGGAGGGGAGGAGGAGGAGGAGGGAGGAGGAGGGAGGAGGAGGAGGAGGAGGAGGCAGGAGGAGGAGTCGACTAATGGAGGATGACGATTAGTAAATGACCGGAGGTCGTGTTCACGCGGCGGCGCCCGGAATGACGATTAGAAGAAACCGGCCGCGGGCTGGAACACTTTTTTTGTATCGTTCTCCTCGAGTCAGAAAATCATGCAGAAATAACAGACAACTATTTGTTTAATCGTTCTCTCCCATTTTTTATTAATCGTCATCCCGCATTACACGCAAGAGTGACCTTTCGCCGGAGTGACCTTTGGTGCGCGCCCACTTGGGCCCCCCGATCGCCGGGTGCAGTGCGATAGTAGCATCTTGCGCGCTTTTGTCGGCCCCCCCCCCCCGCGACCCCCACAAAGCCGCGCACCGAAGGTCACCCTTAACCAGGGTCACTCTTACGTGCAGCCGAGGGGAAGGCTCGGCCAGGCGAAGCTCGGCCGGGCTGCACTCGGCCAGCTCTGTCTCCAACCAGAGGCGTTTTGAAAGCACGTCCTACGTGCAAGCCACGAGAGGTTCTCGCAGCCATCCCGCACAGTGAGTGTGGGTAGCCTTCCCAAGGACACCCCTGCATCAATGCCTCCTCGGTCCATCCTTGGCCACTTTCGCTGGCCCGCGCCCCGCTCGAAAAGCTTCGACATGGGCGTCCAAGGCCCTTGGCGGAAACTGGAACATATACACTACCAGTGGCGGGCTGTTTTTCAGACCCAGAACTTTTTGAGGGTCGGGGACGACGTCGGAGTGGTGTGGTGTATACTATTTTCCCCGATTTCCCGTGGAAGCAACGAAAAATGTACACGCCAGGATCCCGTATTCACCAGGATCCGCCTTCTTGTGCGAATTGCAGTGTGGGGCCGTAGAAAACGTCGGTGTATAGAGTCCGGTCCCTTATCCTGCATCCTGATCGCGCATCCTTATGATACGGGCCAGCTGCGCAGCATTCCAGAGGCGAGTCAGGGGGCGCTTCGCTCCTGCCTGAGCTTCGGGCTTCTCTAGAGCTCTCGCCGGCTGAGCTCTGCGCAGCCCTGGGGAGGCCGCCGAGCTCGGCCAGGCCGAGCTTGGCCTGGGCTGAATTTCGGGCCGGGCGAAAGGGGGGGGATAGCAAAGGGGGGTTTGAGAATCATAGCCGATTTTCCCGGCGCTTCCCGGCGCCGGGAGGCGCCCATGCATCGAGGAATGGGCCCTGCGGCGGGGCCGAAACCAGCTGCATGCAGCAGATTTCGTACCCCCCCGTTTCCAAATCCCCCCCGAAATTTCGTCCGGCCGGAGAATTCAGCTCGGCCGAGTTCGGCCTGGCCGGGATCAGCTCACCAACACCTTCGTTTCTCCCGCCTCACCTCACTCAGACGCACACGCTCGACGCTGATGCAGATGCAGATGCTGATGCTGATGCTGTTGCTGATGACGAGGATGAGGATGAGGATGAGGATGATGACGAGGATGGTGATGAGCATGAGGATGAGGATGACGATGACGATGACGATGAGGATGCTGATGATGATGATGATGATGATGATGATGATGATGATTGAGACAAAGATGATGATGATGCTGCTGATGATGATGATGCTGATGATGATGATGATGATGATGGGGATGAGGATGAGGATGAGGATGAGGATGGTGATGATGGTGATGATGATGATGATGATGCTGATGATGATGATGGTGATGGTGATGGTGATGGTGATGGTGATAATGGTGGTTATGCTGCTGATGATGATGATGATGAGATGATGACGCCGGTGATGATGATGATGATGATGATGATGATGATGATGATGATGATGATGATGATGATGATGATGAGGAGGAGGATGAGGATGAGGATGACGATGGGGATGAGGATGATGGAGTAGTTGTTGAGGATATCTCGGGCGAGGCGCTGTTTTCAGCACCCCTAGGGGGGCCGCCAGGGGTTATAGCACAGGCTTGTTCGCGCCCGCATTGCGGGGACGTTTCGAGCGGTTTGCTTTATTTTACCGCCCCAACATCCTTCGCTTTCGGGGCAGATTTTGAACTCGGGCGAGGCGCTGGCGCGCAGGTTTTCGCACCCGAAGGAGGCCCAATTTTTGAGGATGCCTCTGTCGGTTTGCCTGTTTGGGTGGCCATGCTCGCTTGCGTTCAGAGCAGATTCTGAGGATGTCTCGGGCGAGGCGCTGGCTTCAGCACACCCAATGGGGATCCGCCAATAGGGGTTTTCATTCCTTCGTTTTTTTACCGCTTGTTTCACCGCCCCAACATCCTCCGCTTTCAGAGCAGATGTTGAGGATGTTTCGGGCGAGGCGCTGGCTTTCGCATCCCAGGGAGGGGAGGGGGGGGCAGATTGCGAGGACGTTTCGAACAGTTTGCCTTGCCAGGCGCGTCTGCGTTCGGGTCGAATCCTTCGTGTTTTACGTATGTCCCTATTTATTGCACCCCCCCCTCTGTGGCTCCAGTCCGATGTGTTTTACGTTCCTATAGAGTTGGCCGCCTCTCCTCTCCATGGCGTGGCTGGCTGCATCACGGTCGAGCCACTGCGTGAGATCTTCTGGGCTAGCCAACGGAGCGCAAGGGTTTCGCACGGCGTTTGCACGAGCACCCCTCTTTATTGCTCTATCATGGAGGGAGCGATCGCTTAGCCACTTCGACTCAGGCACGCTCAGTCATGGCGAAGCCACTGGCGTGCAGACACACGCACTGTAAGCCTGGACGTGCCCAGATTAATGCGCATAGACTCACTCGTCCTACTGAGACTACTCACACTGCAAATCATTCGCAGTTACATTCGCTCCCTGTCTGTCAATGCTCAAACCCGCTTATATTCGAAAGCTCTTGTGCCTAGACAGTCACGGCGGACAAGGTCCATGCACATAGATGCATGGGGAGCTCCGCAAAATGAATACATCAATAAAGCCTGGTCGAGCTTTGGTGCTGCCTTCGGGGTCTCCCGACGTCGACGTCGACATCGACGTCGGCGACCCGTCGACGTCGACGTCGACGACGCCCATTTAAACAATCATGACGGAGGTTTTGCGCCGTTTTCGGTCTCTGGCGGCTTTCGCTGCGACCGTCAAGAAACGGCTCGGGATGAGACGCCGGGCGTGGGGAAGGTGTCTGGACTTCTGGGGAGTACTGCGAAAAACATGGTCTCGGATCTTTGGGGCGGGCGTTTTTGCCTGGATTCGGCCCCCGGGGTCCTCGTTCTTCGATCTGGCTCGAGAGATGCCGCAGGAAGGCGGGGTCTGGTTATGGTCCCAGTCGTGGTTCCTCGCGGTGTTGCAGTCTTTCGGCGCATAGGATCTCAGGGTCCCACGGCGACGACGCCGACGTCGACGACGACGATCCAGAACGGGGTCGGGGCAGATGGGGTGGGCGATGCACATGAGCGATGCGTCGGCGCCGCGGCGCTGTCCTCCGACACGACCTGCTCGACCCCGAGTGGGAGGCCCCTGGACGACGTCGACGACGACGGCAGGCGGCGACGGCGAGGGCGGCGACGGCGGGCGCCAGCAGCTGGGGGAGGAGGGGGAGGGGGAGGGGGAGGAGGAGGAGGAGGAGGAGGAGGAGGAGGAGGAGGAGGAGGAGGAGGAGGAGGAGCAGAATGAGGAGGAGGAGCAGGAGGAGGAGCGAGGAGGAGGAAGGAGGAGGAGGAGGAGGAGGAGGAGGAGGAGGAGGAGGAGGAGGAGGAGGAGGAGGAGGAGGAGGAGGAGGAGGAGGAGGAGGAGGAGGGAGGAGGAGGAGGAGGAGAGAGGAGGAGGAGGAGGAGCAGGAGGAGGAGCAGGAGGAGGAGCAGGAGGAGGAGGAGGAGGAGGAGGAGGAGGAGGAGGAGGGGGAGGAGGGGGAGGGGGAGGGGAGGGGGGAGGAGGAGGAGGAGGAGGAGGAGGAGGAGGAGGAGGAGGAGGAGGAGGAGGAGGAGGAGGAGGAGGGAGGAGCGAGAGGAGGAGGAGGAGGAGGAGGAGGAGGAGGAGGAGGAGGAGGAGGAGGAGGAGGAGGAGCGAGGAGCAACCCTAGCACAGCAGCTCCTTGGCCGTGCCGCGCTCGGGGCCCTGGCCTCGTGCTCAGCGCCGAGGTCCTGCTCGGCCTCGGTGGGCCTGCGGTGCGGCCGCGGCGGCGACGACCCGCTGCCCTCCGACGGGCTCCTTGGGCAAGTCAGCGACGGCGGCGGCGGCATCGAGAAGCCCGGATTTTCAATGATATGATGCCCCAGTAAGCAGCGTGACGCTGGAGGGCCCCAATTTCGGGGAAACGTAAGGCTCGAGTAAGCCGGAATTCGGGTGCGCCTGAGTTTTTTGACGAGCGCGACGTGGATTTTGACGGTCCAGTTTTCGTGGGATGTTTGCAGCGGGAGCCCGCGTCAGATTTCAGGTTGGGTCTCGTCATTTTCATGATGGCCCCCGTCAGACCAACCCGAGTCCCCCGTACCCGAGTCTTCCGTCTCCCCGACAATACTAGGTTCAAAACAGGACCGCAGAAGAGTTCCACAGGGGGGAAGGGGCGCCCGTGCCAGCGCGGTAGTGGCAGCCGTTTCGCATGAGACGTCGTCACAATCTATTCCGAAATCGCGTTCTCTCCCCAATGCCGACTACACTATTGAGGGCCTGTCGCCGCCGTCGATGGTTTCACCGTCGTCGTCGTCGTCGTCGTCGTCATCGTCGTCATCATCGTCGTTGTCGTCATTGTCGTCGTCGTCGTCGCCATTGTCGTCGTCGTCCTCGATGTCTTCCGCGCCGTTAGCTCCATCGGCGTCGTCATCGCCGGTGGCCCCGGTGGCGTCGTCGTCGCCGCCGCCGTCGCCGTCGGCTTCGTTGTCGTTGCCGACGGCGTCTTCGCCGACGCCGCCGCTGGCTATGGCCACCGCGGCCGTCATTGCAGGATCCATCCCAATCCGATTGATCCAATTCGATGGGCCCGAGCCGATTCGATCCCGATGCTCCAACGATCCCACGCGGCCCGATGATTGACACACCGCGATGCCGTGCAGCCTCGCGCGGCCCAGCCGCCGCGCTCCCCACACCGTGCCGAGGTGGCCCGATCCGACGCACGTTCCGATCCGACATCCGTCAGAGGCCCAGAGGTTGACAGCAACACCAATGTCGGCGGTGTGCCTCCACCGAGGGCGGATGATCCTGGTTTCGGTGATGGTGGTAATGTTCGTGCTACCTGTATGGCCGGAATACTACCACCAACGCCAGAATCTAGGAGCATCTTCCCCTGGCGGAGGCAGCCCCCCGTTTTGGTCTTGGTGCCCATGTTCAGGCCTCCAAATCCGACTTATTTCAGGCTTCTGATGTTCCAACTTTAGCCCTGATCACCAGAAAGAGTTCCGAGCACCAGGAAAGCACCGAACCTGCAGGGTTTTCACGTGTCGGGCCCTGGGAGGCGATACTCGTTCGACCCTGTTTCGACACTTTCCTGGGCGCTCGAAATCATTTCCGGGATGCTGTGGTCCTTCCTGAAGTACGAGGGGAGCAACCTGATTTCGGGCCTCCGAACCCGACTTCCCGACCCGCTGCGGCTTGACTCTGCCCCTCTCCGCCGCGCGCCGCGGGCGCCTCCTCGCAGGAGCGCCGAGCAGCCCCTGCGGCCCCCCGCGCCGCTGGGCCTCTCCACGCTGCGGGGGCCGGGCCGAGGCGGGCGCGGCCCTCGCCGTGGCGGCGCGGAGCGGGCGGGTCTGGGTGCTCGCGACTTGCGGCCCCTCTGGGGGGCCCTTCTCTGCGGGGCCTCGGGGCCGTCAGCAGAGACGACCCCTCGGGATTGGAAAAAGCCCGTCCAGGGGAGCACGGGCCGAAGCCTTTTGGGGGTCGACGTCCCGAAGAAGTCACGACGTCGGGTTGTCTGGGTTTGGAGGCCCGCGTCGGGCTCCCGGGGCTCTGCCCCGGCCCCCCCCCGGGGGCCGCGCCCGCGTCACGGGCAGGTCTTGGCGTCGACGTCTGGGCATGCGGAGGCGGGGCCAGGCATTGTGATGTTCCGACCTGCTGTAGCCTTGACCGCCAGGAAGAATTGCGAGCCCCAGAAGAGTACCCCAAAACTCGGGGGTTTTCACGTGTCGGGCCCTGGGAGACGCTCGTCTGACACTGTTTCGACATTATTTCGACTCTCTTTCGACACTTTTCCGGGTGCTCGAAATTATTTCTGGGATGTGGTCCCTAAGTACGATGGGAGCAACGTAAGACCAGGAGAAGGACTAAGGAGAAGGAGAAGGACGAGCCAGGTGCGCTCGCGCCTCATCTGACGTCCTACCCCTCCTTCCCATCCCTTCCCGTGGCGCTGGGTGTTCTCTATATCCGCGGACGCGTGTCATAGCCGACCTGCGAATCTCACAGAAAGACCACTTCGTGTTATGCGCGATCGGAGAAAGGGGAGCTGCGTGCACAGGGGGAGGAGGAGGAGGAGGAGGAGGAGGAGGAGGAGGAGGAGGAGGAGGAGGTGACGGGTTAGCAGGAGTATGAGCGGGAGGAAAGGATGAGGACGAACAGCGGCAGCAGTAATTACAGCAGAAGGATCGGGAGGGAAAGGAAGACCAGGGGAAGACGGAGGAGGGAAAGGGGGGTGACAACGATTGAGAAAGATTCGGCTTCAGGAAGGTGGCCCGCGCTGGGGCGAGACGAACACCAGCAGCAAGAACTGGAGTGGAGGGAGCGGGGGGAACAGGATGACCAGGGAAAGGCCGAGGAGGGGAAATGAGGGGGGACCACAACGACGCAAGACTCGGAACCAGACAAGTGGCCCGTGCTGGGGCGAAGGATCATTTTTGAAAAACCAGAAAGAATTGTAAACAAGCATTGGACAAATCAATGTTTGAAATATTGTGCGCACAACAACGGCATTCGGAGGGGGACAGGAGAGCTTCTGGATAATTTTAGGGGGTGAGGGGGGCTCGTATTTATATTTGCTTAGTTCTGGAGGGAGGAGAGGGGAGGAGGAGGAGGAGGGAGGGGGAGGAGGAGGAGGGAGGAGGAGGAGGAGGAGGAGGAGGGGGAGGAGGAGGAGGGAGGAGGAGGAGGAGGAGGAGGAGGAGGAGGAGGAGGAGGGGGAGGAGGAGGAGGAGGAGGAGGAGGAGGAGGAGGAGGAGGAGGAGGAGGAGGAGCGCTCCACTGAAGTCGTGGGGAGGATGACCGGAGGCACTCTTGCGAACTCCTTGTTCTGCAGCATGCGTTCAGGAAGTTTGGCTTAGCGTGTCACTCCGCGCCGATATTGGCCCACCAGGTCTCGTCGTGACACACTAAGTATTTCCAATACTGAAGCGTCAACGGCCCGAGCCTTTCCCAGCCTCCCGCCCCGCGGAGAGGGGCGACACGCTATGAGCTCCCACGGCATACCGTGTCGCCAGAGCAGCCGCCGCAACACGTCAAGCACGAGCTCCCGACCGTACGTAGATTTGTGTATTCATGTGTTCAAATACATAGATATGTATACACACCTACATACGCATAGGCAAAGACACACACACACATCTCCATATCAATCACACCAACAAACACATTTACATGTACATATACAGGTACGTATAATTATGCATGGGCACATCCATATACATTTACCTACACATATACGTATACCGTACCATACCAAATATGTGTATATGCATAATAACAGCACGTATGTATAAACACACTCGTACATACACGTATATGCATATAGATGTTAACGCTCCCTCGCAGGACGACGCAGGACGAGGAGGTGGATCGAGGATCGAGGGCACTTGGGAGTTCCTGCCTTCACACCCGGAGAACAGGGGAGGAGCGGCCAAAAGGTGCCAGCTCCACAGCGCAAGTCAGCAGGAGCCTCGGACAGGCAGCGTAGCCCCTTTCTTTTTCCCAGCTTGCGCCACGAGGCGCGAGGCGCGCCAGAGGACCACGCACAGAAGGATCTCTGGAGCCTCCGGGCCGTCGGGAATTCGATAGGGGGTCCCTGCTCCAAGAGTTAAGTCGGGCGTGTCCCTCTACAGGGGGGAGATCCAACAATAGTCAAAAGATAGTCTTGGGACAATTTCTCTATTATTTTGAGTATGTTAACAACATATGTTCTATGTTTCGCCCCAAATCCCCCTGTAGGGGGGCAGGCCCGACTTAATCCAAGATGTTGATCGGCGGCGCGCCCGGGGGGTGGGGGGGGAAGCAGAGCGGCCGGGAGTTCTCAGAAGGCTCAGCAGGGCTCTCCGGCCCTCTCAGGAGCTCCCCATGCTCCCTCCGACGCCGCAGAGGGCTCCTCAGAAGGCATGAGGGCTTCTGAGAGGCCCTGCCGACCTCCTGTCGAACGCCTACCCCCTCGCAGTTCCCCCCAGGGGCACGCCGCCGATTCGCTTGCGAATCGCGGTGAGTGTGGCGTCCTGACAGTCAAAGACCGTGCCATGACGCTTTCCGCGGGACTTCAACAAAAAACCGCGGCTCGACGTGACTGCGTCCTGACATCCCAGAAACGGTGCCAGCAAACCATTTCTGGGATTGTGGCCTACGGACTCACTTGAGCGGTTGGAAGCTTTGAAAAGAATGTGCGCGGCGCGAATGCGAGATGCACATTTTGAAAGCGACCCGCCTTCCATCCGTGAAGCGGCTGCAGACAAACGGATGCGCGCGTCGCTGAGGCTAGAGCCACATTTTGAAAAGGAGCCGCCCTCCATCCTTGAAGCATGTTCAAACTTGCGAGGGTAATGGGCGGCGCTAGGGCGAGAGCAGCATTTTGAAAGCCACGCACCCTCCATCATTGAAGCTGCTGCAAATTGCAAGCTTCAGTCGCATGGCTGGCGAGGAAGTCGCAGGCGAAACGCCCAGCCCGCCCTGCCGACACGCCCGGGGTGCGACACGGAGGAGTTTTTCCCCAACCACGGTTTGCACTTAGGGGTTCCTACTTGGCTTCGTTGAGCTTCTCGGTTGGTCTTCTGGGTTGCCGCCTCGTGGCCGCCTCGTGGCCGCCTCGTGGGCGCCCCGCGCTCGGGGTGTCTGCCGAGGTTGCGCCACGTTGCCGCTCGTGCCGCCTCGTGGGCGCCCCGTGGTTGCCCCACGCCTGGGGGCTGTGCACCGAGCCTGCACCGCCCATGCCGCCCCGTGGGCGCCCCGTGGGCGCTCTCCGCGCTTCGGGGTGCATGCCGAGACGGCGCCAAGGCGCCGCCCGTGCCGCCGCGTGGGTTCACCGCGCCTGGGGGGGGGGGGCAGCGCCGAGGTTGCGCCACGATGCCGCCCGTGCCGCCTCGTGGGCGCCCCGAGGGCGGCCCGCGCTCGAGGAGCATGCCGAGGTTGCGCCGCGATGCCGCCTCGTGGCCGCCTCGTGGGCTCCCCCTATGATCCAGGTGGGCACCCCGAGGTTGCGCGACGTTGCCGCTCGTGCCTCCTTGTCGCCCCGTGTTCTGGGCGAACGCGACACAGCTTGCACCGCCTAGCTTGCACCACATATCTCACACTACATAGCTCGCACGACATAGCTAGCATCGCACAGCTTCCACCCCATGGCACATTCAGTTCGCACCGCATAGCTTACACGGCATAGCTGACAACGCATAGCTAACATCGCAGAGTGTTCACTTCCAGAGCTGGCACCACGTGGCTCACACCACATAACGTTCACCGCATAGGTTCCGCCTCCGCAGTGCAATAATGCACTGTTTGGGGCCCACGCTGGCTAAAATTTGGAAGAGAAAGGAATGGAGGGGAGAAGATGTTGGAAGAGAATGAGGGCGGAGGAAGAGTGAACGGGAGAGGGGGAAGGGGGCGAGGAGGAGGAGGAGAGGGAGGGAGGGGGAGGAGGAAGCCGACGACGAGGACGAGAGGAGGAGGAGGAGGAGGAGGAGGAGGAGGAGGAGGAGGAGGAGGAGGAGGAAGAAGAGGAGGAGGAGGAGAGGAGGATGAGGAGGAGGAGGAGGCGGAGGAGGAGGAGGAGTTCGAGGATGACGGAGGAGGCGCAGGGCCGCCGTTGTTTCAGACGGCCGTCCTCCCGATGCCCAGGCGGCGGCATCCCGATGCCGCGCCCGCCCGAGAATCACCGCTCCGACGGGGAGGCGGCGGCGCGCGCGTGCACCTGCCCCGTGGGTTGCTTTCATAACGAACGCCAGGAGCTCACATCAATCACATCGTCATGTCATGGGAATACCACGCAACAGCAACATACACCAAGAATATGCCAATTCGAAACACGAGCGTACATAAAGGACATGCGTACAGACACACTCGCGCGCAGGCGTACCACGTATGCCCCATGGACGCAAGCAACACTTGACACAACATGCGTCCACATCAGGCATCTGCGTTGCGTAATTCGTGCAGCGACCGCACATGGTCATTGGTGAAGCACACAGTCGCATGTTATCTGTGACATCGGGGAGTCAGCAAGTGCCCCACGGAAGTTTCTAACCCCCCGATGGCCCCAGGGACTCACATCAGTTCGGGGGCTTCTTAGGTTCCTCAAAGGTCGAGGAAGAATCTATCCCAACATTTCCGGTATCAAGATTTCTGCTCGTATGTGCTTGCTCTATCACGCTTCGACGTCGCACGCCACAGACCTCGAAGCCATTCGCATCGGCTTCCTGGTGGTGACCGCCATGAGCAACACACGATCCCATGACGGCGAGGCGAGTGGCCAGCAGTGCAGCTCCGCTGCCAGGCCGCGGCTTAGGGCCGCGTCCTCTCGCGCCCCAAGAGCACCTGCCGGCAGCGCCCCCATTCCCGCCGACTGCCACCGAGCGCACTCCCACTACTCGCAGAGTGCCTCCTCACAGACGTCCGGAAAAGCCCGTGTCCCCCTTTGTGTAATGTATCGTGAACCCCCCGCGGCGGCGCACGGGCCACGGCTCCGTGGAGCGCGGCGGCGGGAGAGCAGCTCTCGGGCCACCGCCACGAGGGGCGTGTCCCACGGAGGAGGGCCGCGGGCACGCAGGGCCATCGACACGGACTGCCAGAGGTCCGCGCGGATCTCTCGGCTCTGCATGGGGGCCGCCCGGGCGGCGCCTTTCGGCGCGCCCCTGGGGCCCAGCGCAGGCCACGGGAGGAAAAGGTGCCCACCCTGGCATGGCTCTACTCTCGGGAGTTGGCCAGAGAACAGAGTACCTCAAACACTTAGCACGTCCTCCCGTAGATGGACAACAAAAGTGCACTCCTTGACTCCGCCGCCCCTCATTCCCTCCAGATTGAAAGTTGGTCCGAGGCATTCGGCAGCACAGGCGTGAGAGGACAACAAAAAGTTGACCCCCCCAGAGCCTGCGCGAAGCCGAACCCAGTTTTGGATCTGGAGGGGGGGGGCTAAACACCTGGTCGAACACGAAAGGTTTTTCATGTTTTGTCCATTCAACGCCCCTCGAGAGTTGCCAAGTGGTGCCAACCCCAAGCTTTCAGGAATCAGCCTCCCGGTCCGATCAACTTTCTCGAATGGTGAGGCGCACAAATTTCAGCCATCGCGTGTGGCGCGCTGGACAAATTCTACTGACCTATTCTCTCCGGAAAGAGTAGCACCAATATAACTCACGTTCGAAATAATGACCTGAGAGTTGATTAGGAGGGTTAGCCGCTGACAGTCGAGCCACGTTATCCGAGTTTCGCATGGGCCAGAGCGGCAAGAGACGAGCAGCAAGGGGACAGGCTTTGCGTGCCACTTCCACACGCTCGTCGAGAAAGCTCAGCTCTACAACGGACGGCGGACGGTGGCTCCACGCCCCCCTCTGAGCAGCTGCGTCTGCCTGTCCACCACATGCTCTGGAAGACGAGATTGCCTGGAGACTCAAAGCTGCCGTTGCCACCAGCGTGTCGAGGGGGCGAGTGAGCGGCCACACTGCGCATCAGCGCGGCATCACCAGGGGCGTGCATCATCTTGGCCACAGGCACGCCGTCGGGAGCTCTGCTCAGCGTGTCGCTCCCCCGGTTCCGGCCCACCACGCTTCGGCGCGACACGCGGACGGCATCCCTGTCTCCAATCGTCAACGTTCCCAGCCTTTCCCAGCCTCCTGCGGCACGCTAAGCCACTTGCAGGGCGCTGCATGTCGCCAGGGATCCGCCGCCGCGACACGCGACAAGCAGGAATTGCTCACCGTAGCCCTGCGGTGGCCGCGGTGGGCTGTACTTCAGCTTTCGAAGCCACTGCCTCCTCCTCCTCCTCCTCCTCCTCCTCCTCCTCCTCCTCCTCCTCCTCCTCCTCCTCCTCCTCCTCCTCCTCCTCCTCCTCCTCCTCCCCCTCCTTGTCTTGGTACCCGGCCGAGGGAAGCATGGGGTTCGACGATGTGGCCCTGAGGGATGGGGCCGTGAAGGAAGGACAGGGCTTCAGGATCTCATTTGCATTGCTTTTGTCCCCCTCCCTTTGCAGCTGGGGCTGTTGGGTCCCATGTCTCAGAGCCCCCTCTCTGAGAGAAGGAGGAGGAGGAGGAGGTGGAGGAGGAGGAGGTGGAGGAGGAGGAGGAGGAGGAGGAGGAGGAGGGAGGAGGAGGAGGAGGAGGAGGAGGAGGAGGCCCAGTGCAAACCCATGACGCATCAACGATATTGCAAAAGGCCCTCCCTCCAAGTCCCCTCTGCAGATGTCCCTACATCATTTGCGGACATTGTGTGAAATGTCCCATTGGAAGACAACCGTCTGAGAACCCCCAATCGCGTCAAAACATCATTTCTTGAATTGCAGCGCCCCGATGCAAATTGATTGTCGCGTCCTGACACCACGCACCAGAACACCATTCCTGGGACTATAACCATGCGAATCAAAGTGACGTCCGCGTCCTGTCGACACATCACCGTGCTAGAACACCAGTTCTGGCAGTCCAACCGTGCGACTCGGTGACACTGCTGCAAAGTCTCAAGACGATTTGGCGCGGTGATCATGCGAGATCCACATATTGATAACGACCCGCCCTCCACCCGTGAAGCTGTTTTAAATTTTTCAGCGGCGCTGCGGCGAGATCCATCCTTGAAGCTGCTGAACATGTCAATACGGCGCCCAGGCGAGAGCCACATTTTTTGTTTTGAAAACGACCCGCCTTCCCCATCCGCGAAACTGTTGGAACAACTCAAACTTCAGGATCGCAACTGGTGAGGGAATCTCTGGCGAAATTCCCAGCCCGCTCTGCAGACACGTCTGGGAGTCTGGCGGGGAGGAGTTGTTCCGAGGAAAAGGGATGGAGGAGAAGGAGGAGGAGCAGGAGGAGCAGGAGGAGAGGGAAGGCGGATAAGGCTGGAGGAGCCAAGTCGTGCGCGCGCTCTTGCCAGTCGGCGGCCGCGCCCGTCTCTCTCGCGGCCTCTCCCGCGGCACGTGCAGGGGCTGGGGCCTCCCATCAAGAGCCGGTCGCAGGACGGTGCCGGGCCCAGCAGCTGCGGCTCTTGCTCACTCAACGCCCGCCGCAGCTCGACGGCGCGCAAGAAGGCAGTCTAAGAAGGCAGCAGGGTTCGTGGTAGAAAAAGCGGGATAGGCACCAACTTTCGGAGCTCCGCTCGGGTTTCTTTGGTCGGCACTGGGGTCCTCTGGCGACGCCTCTGGCGCCGCCCCTGGCGCGCGGAGCGCGCCAGGGAGGGGCGTCGGTGCAGATCCAAGAAATCTGTGCGGACCTCGAGAAGTTGATGTTCAGGTTGTTTGTCCTTCCTCTAGAAAAGCCTTTTCGGATGGTTTCGGCACGTTCCAAGAAGACCCCTTGCCTTCTTCGAAGGCCGCCCTCTTGCCCTAGCACCTTTGCCTTAGGCACTCGATGATCTCAGAGGGTGGTTGGATTTTTTGTAGGGTCTTAGTCCTTTTGAACCTCCTGTAGCCTCCAGAGACTTTTGGTGACTTCTGGGTATCTCCAGGAACTCTGGGTTTCAGGGTCCTGACGGCACCAAGGCGTGCATCATTGTCCGCCCGCCTCCACATCCTCCTTCCACTGGTCATCTCGCTTTCCTTGTGGCGCAAAAATTTGCTTCCTGTCGTGACGCCATCATTCTTACCATCAGTGGCATCCTCGTCACCACCATCTTAATCACCATATCATCATCGTTCCTTTCCTATTCCCTCCTGCGCCATCTCTCTCCTCCACCCTCCCCGAATCCCTTCTCCTTGGGCTCCCTATTCCCCCCCTCCCTTGTCCCGCATCGCTGCTCCTGCTCCCCCTCCTCCACACCTTCATGCTCCTCCCTCCCTCCTTCACCCCTTCACCCTCGCTTCTCCTTGTCCTCCCTCCTCCCTCGTCGTGTTGCGTTGTCCACATCCCCAGGTCGTCCTGCTCCATTATCCTCGTCCTTCCTTCCTTCCACCCTCCCTGAAACTCCTCTTCCCCCCCCAGCCCCTTCCATTTTGGAATCGAACATCGTGTATCCTCCTCCCTCTCCTCATCTGCCTCATCCTCCTCCTCGTCATCCTCGTCATCATCATCATCAGCATCATCATCATCAGCAGCAGCATCATCATAATCATCATCATACTCATCATCATCTTCATCATCATCATCCCTCCTCCACCTCCCTTCCTTTACTCCTCCCCCTCTCCTCCCTCTCCTCATCTATCATTCTCCCCCTCGTCGTCCCTTTTCCTCTCCCTTCTATCCCTCCAGAAGATCCCGACAACGTGTAGGAAACTTCAAGAGACCTCAACATGCCGCCGATGATTTCCGAGGATGCTCAAACATTTTCCTGTTCCTCCCACTTGTTGTTTGTATGTTCCTTCTCCGTCTCCTCTTCTGCAGGAAGACCCGACCCCCTCCTCCACCCTCCACCCCCATCGAGACTCAGCGCGCGCGGGAGCGGGCGCGCGCGCGGGCGAGGAGGCGGAGGAGGATGAGGAGGAGGAGGAAGAGAATAACGATGGAGCAGAGGCATTCTAAGGGGTGGCGATGGGGAGGCCGAGGAGGATGACAGTAGTAGTAGTAGTAGTAGTAGTAGTAGTAGTAGTAGTAGTAGTAGTAGTAGTAGTAGTAGTAGTAGTAGTAGTAGTAGTAGTAGTAGTAGTAGTAGTAGTAGTAGTAGTAGTAGTAGTAGTAGTAGTAGTAGTAGTAGTAGTAGTAGTAGTAGTAGTAGTAGTAGTAGTAGTAGTAGTAGTAGTAGTAGTAGTAGTAGTAGTAGTAGTAGTAGTAGTAGTAGTAGTAGTAGTAGTAGTAGTAGTAGTAGTAGTAGTAGTAGTAGTAGTAGTAGTTAGTAGTAGTAGTAGTAGTAGTAGTAGTAGTAGTAGTAGTAGTAGTAGTAGTAGTAGTAGTAGTAGTAGTAGTAGTAGTAGTAGTAGTAGTAGTATTTGGAGGAGGAGGAGGAGGAGGAGGGAGGAAATGGAGGAATGGGTGGATTAGGAAACAGAGGTAGAGAGACAGAGAGAGAGAGAGAGACAGCGATACAGCGAGGCAGCGAGATGGACAGGGAGAAAGCGATATCGAGAGAGAGAGAGAGGAAGAGAGAGAGAGAGACGGAGTATGAAAGAGAGGGAGAACAGAGAGACAGACAGACAGACAGAAAGACAGACAGACAGACAGACAGACAGACAGACTGCCGGAGCGACGGAGAGAGAGAGAGAGAGAGAGGGAGAGGGGAGGGGCCGCAGGAGGTGGACGGCGGCGGCGGCGACGGCGACGGCCCGCCGCTGAGCTCTGCACCCCGGGTCGCGGCGGCGGCCGAGGCCTGGGGGCCCTGGCTGACGTCCTGGCGCAGATGGAGGGCGTCGGGGGCCACTCCCGTACCAGGCGGGGGCAAGTCGCACGCGGGTCGGGGCATGCACCCGTCTCTGGGCGCCCTTCGGCCTCCACCCATCCCTGGGGGTAGCCACCAGCACTTCCACACTCGGCCCGTGCCACAAGGATGCGCGATGAGGGTGCAAGGGCCTGGGACGCCCACTTCGAAGCTTGTCGAGCGGGTTGCGGCTAGCGAAAGCGGCCAAGGATAGGCCGAGGAGGAACGGATGCAGGTGCACCCTTGGGAGAGTCGCTCATCCCTGCTGTGCGGGTCGACCGTGCTGCATGCGTTGCCTCTGCGTTGTCCTCCGGCCTCGCGCCTCTCCGCTGCGCGCACAGTGGCGACGAGCTCCAGGGGGGCTCGGGCTCGGCGGCAGCGCCGGCAACTCTGCCATGTTCCGGCAGTGGCCCCTGCAGGGTCGTGCGTGCCGGAACTGGAGCGCAGGCTGCGGACGGCTCGCTCGGGGAGGCCAGGTCTCGACGCGCGCGCTCTCGCTGGAGTGAAGAAGCTCGGGGGGCTCAGGCTTGTTCCCTGCGGGGGAAGAGAAGTCGCACGCGGGTCGTGGGGCGTCAAGTGCTGTCGGTAGCAAATCACGGGAGCTTGCAGTACCCTCTTAATTCCATCGTTAGCTTCGATTCGCGTCGATCGGAGTCGGTCAGCGCCTGAGAGCCGATGAGATAGCGCCGATTTAGCGTCGAGTAGCGACGATTTAGCGTCGATGAGAGTCGAAGTAGCGTCGATTAGCGACGATGTAGCGTCGATGAGCGTCGATGTAGCGTCGATTAGCGTCGATTTAGCATCGATTTGCGTCGATTCGCAAGAGCCGACAAGAGGGTATGGGAGGCTCCAATGAGTTGCCATCGAAGGGGGCTCAGGCTTGTTTCTCGCGGGGGAAGAAAAGTCGCACGCGGGCCGGGGGTCGCAAAAGTCGAACGCGGCCGGGCCCGTTGTTTCGTTCCCAGGATCGGCGAGTAGACGGCTCCGTGGCCGAGCGCCAAAACAGAGTGTGCACCTCAGTCTGGTGGGCCTTTGGGAACTGAAGGGCCCCTAACACCTCATCACATAGTCAGATCATCACAGCGCTAGGGGCGTTGGTTAGGGAATGTGCCCAGGAGGCTTTAGGCCCCGGCTGCTCCATCTTATCTAATCAGGGCGGCAGTGACATCTACGGTCGAACTTCCGTTGGTGCTCTATCAGTTTCCAGACTCAGAATTATTTATCGACGGTAATCTAATAGTTTCTCATACCAGCATCCCGTAATCATACACACATGCCTTCTCTGGCTCATCTCAACATCATCATATCGTCAACGGACTGTCTTCCAGGCTGGACCGTTACTGGAGCAGCCTCTAGGCTGGACGCTGGCATTGCGCACGAAATTGATGCGCAGTCTGCGAGCTGTGCAACCTCCCATCCTTACTCTTCTACAACAGTCTGTGTCTGGATACGGGTCCGTCGCCGAGTAGGATGATTTGGAGTAGTAGGGACAGGAGCACCAGGATGATTAACAGAAGTAGGGGGAGCCGGTCGGATGATGCCCCGAGTGGATCCTATACGTTGTTGAGTTTGTCTGCGCCGGGATGGTGCAGATTTGTGTCGTTCATGGTTTGGTATTAGATGTTGGAATACTTCTGAACATGATGAACTTGTTCGTCTAGTCTGGTTTTTGTGTTGTCGGATCCTGCTTGTGGGTTCGAGCTGATATTGTTTTTCGGTCGTGCATTCCTTTCGTTGTTGGATTTGGTCGTTCGATGTCTTTGTGGGCCCTTGATTCTGTTGGGGCCGGGAGGTCCCCAGAGGGTCAGACAGGACCTCCCTCTTGGAGTGAGCGTGTCAACATGACACGTGTTGGACCATGCCCAGACCAAGTGTCAGCAAGCGGTTCTGGCTATGTGTCTGCCCTCTCTCTGCCCTCTCCCTGTTTGCAGATGGATTGCAGACGCTGGGCGCCACGACACCACAGCTCGCTACATCCAGTCGCTGGTAGGGCCAAACTCACCCCCTTGCCAGAAGCGCAGCTCTCATAGCTAGTAGCAAAAGTCTTGGGCATTCCTTCTCAGTATCGATGGCCGCAGAACTGTACAGCATACTTCATTGTGCCTGCGATTGGGGCACCCTCGCCAAGACACCACACATGCACACATACATATTCAAATATACATCTGCAGACAAGCATACACATGTTTACATGTCTATTCATATATCCACATACATACATACATACATGCATGCATACATACATACCTACAGACACACATACACACATACATACATACATACATACATACATACATACACACACATATATACATACATACATACATACATACATACATACATACATACATACATACATGCATACATGTATACATTCATACATACACGCTTACATACATACACATACAGTCATACATACACACATACATACATACATGCATGCATACATACATACAGACACATACACACATGTATGCATACATACATACATACATACAAACAAACATACACATGCATACATTTGTAAATAAATACATACATACATACATACATACATACATACACACATACATGCATACACGCATACATGCATACATGCATACATGCATACATGCATACATGCATACGTGCATAAATGCATGCATGCATGCATGCATACATCCATACATACATACAAACATATACACATACACACATGCATACATACATACATACATCCATAAACGCATACATGCATACAAACATACACACATACAAACATACATGAATACGTACCTATATATACATGCATGCCTGCATGCATGCATGCATACATACATACATGCATACATGGGTATGTGATATGTTATGGTTATCTCTATCATGCTTATGTTCGTGATGGTGTTATCTCGCTCCCTCCTTCTCCTTCGCTATCTCTCTCTCTCTCTTTCTCTCTTTCCCACTCTTTCCTCCCACTCATCGGCTACACTCTTGACGAGTGACCCCTCGCCTGCGTGACCATTGCTGCGGGCCCAGGGCGGCGTAGGGGATTTTTGTCGGTCGGATTGCGCCTGGCCTCGACTCGGCGCATGCAGCGTAGGGTTGCGAGCTCATCTGAGCGTGCCCGGGTGGGGGATGCACTTCGCCGTCGGCCACAGCATACACGCAGCGCATCCTACAGCGCATGTTGGGTTCCCGAGGGGCCAGGCGCCCGGTCGACTGGGCAGCCTGCTTTCTTCCCCCGGGACCCGTCCTGAGTAGACCGCCGCCTCCTGCGACCGTGAGGGACGTGAGCGCCGCACGCATCGTCGCACTCACGCCCCTCGACTGGCTTCTGATTTCAGCGCTCGGGCGCCCGCGGGGGGGGGGCCCGAAGAGGCCACAACATCCCGGTCCCGGCCAGACATCATCGCGAGGCGGTCCAGCAGCAGTGGCAGGTCTCACCGCGGCGGCGCCCGGCAGCGTCTGCTCTCGTGGCGCCCTCCGGATCAAGTCGACGGATTCCCGCAGCGGTCCGCTGGCGCCGGGGGCCCTGCGAGGCGCGTCCTTCCGATCGCTGACGCAACGCGACAGCAGCGGCTTGCGTGCCTGAGTTTGGCCCCCCCCCCCCAAACCGTCCACCCTAGCGCCGCGCCCCCCACCCCACACGGGCCACCCTAGCGCCGCGCACCAAAGGCATGGTTGTTCGTAAGTGTAGCCGGCCCCCTCCCTAGGAGGAGGAGGAGGAGGAGGAGGAGGAGGAGGAGGAGGAGGAGGAGGAGGTCCCTCCTGCCCTGTAAATCATCTCCTCGTTTGGTTTCCCCTCTCTCTCCCCCTAAGTTTTGTCCCTCTCCAGGGCCTCCCCTGTCGAGGGATGCACGCCGCGGATCACGGACAGCGCGCGTGGCAGGGTGAGGTAGTTCGCCGAGCTCGATGCTCGCGAGTGGCTCCTGGCCGCGACCTTCTGTACACGGCCTACAAGGAAATTGTCTTGCGAATGAATGTTGGTGATTGCCACGACAGGGGGAAGGAAGCGGAATACGATGAGGGTAAAGGAGGGGGTGATGAAGGGGAGGTGGAGAGGGCGACGGAGTGGACGATGAGGGAGGTTGGGACGGCTGCTCGGCGGGGTTGACGTGACAGTGGTATGACGCTGGGCAGGCCTGCTTGGATGAGGGGACGCCTTGGAAGAGTATTCGATCGGGGGGAGGGGGGGGGAATGACCTCGGACTCCTCCTCCTCCTCCTCCTCCTCCTCTTCCTCCTCCTCCTTCTTCTCTTTCCTTTTCCTCCTCACCCCGCGTCCCCCGCTCCTCCCCTCTCCCTCCCTCTCCCCCTCCCCCTCCTCTGTCTCGTCCTCCTCCTCCTCTGATGATGATGATGATGATGGTGATGATGATGATGATGATGATGTTGTGATTCATGTGATGATGATGGTGATGATGATGATGCTGATGATGATGGTGATGGTGGTTATGACAATGATGCTGATAATGATGATAATGATGATGATGATGATGATGATGCTGATGATGATGATGACGCTGATGATGATGACGCTGATGATGATGATGATGATGATGATGATGATGATGATGATGATGATGATGATGATGATGATCATGATGATGATGATGATGATGATGATGATGATCGTGATGATGATGTTGATGAGAAGCAAAATGCCACGACGTCGCGATCGTGATGTAGACGTGAATTGATTTGATGATGTTGTTGATTATTCGCCGTCGCCCTTGCAATCGCCCTCTCCATCGGTGTTCGCTGGCCTTTGTGCGTATCAGTATGGTTTGATGCTCTGAGTTCCTGGCCTGGGCACTGGCCTAAAGCTTGTCTGGGCGACCGCGAGGCTCTTGTGAGCCAGCTAGTGTGGAAGATTCATTTCGGGACCGTGCAGGGTGAGGCAGCAGCGGCAGAGCATGATGAGCATAGATACAACATCCGAAATCCAAGACAATTCTGGAGCGTTGCGTTTGCGTCGACTTCGAACGATTATACCGCGACACAGACATACCTGCGTTGCAAGATCGAGTATTCGAAGGGCGGCTGCTCCGAGGAGGGGGCACTCGGTCCCTGGTGTCTCCACCTTCGGGACTCCTGAACACTTGGGGCGCTCCAGAGAGGCCCTC